>NQYS01000001.1:4633556-4687389 GCA_003055955.1 Escovopsis sp. AC | reverse complement strand
ACCCCCCCCCCTTTTTTTTTTTTTTCCCTTTCCCCCCTTCCCCTCTCCTGAATCTCATCCCTTCTCTTATAGGGCAGGATTTCGGGATGGACGGATCAATGATGAGAGTAGCGCAGCGGCACGGGACGGCCCATGGCCTCGATTTTACAAGTAGCTCGGCCCTGGCTGAGGTGGATGCAACGCTCGTGTCACATTACAGAAATCTCCAGGTTTCTACATACGGCACTGGGCCTGAAGTTTGAGAAGTCGAGGCGCGAGGGTTATGTCTTGATATATGTGATTTGCCTCAAGAAGAGGACATCGGCATGTGTGAGATGATGAATCACCCGTGCATGGTGGTTGCAATGCCATGATGAAAATGCCTAAATCGAAACAACTCCGCGTCCCCTCATGTCCTCCAAGCTTCTTCCGCAACGCCGGCCCGTGGATATCAATGTCTTACAATGCTGCTTGCCTGCTTTGTTCAGTTATCGGCCTCCTTTCCGGCATCCTCCTTGAGAGCCACAATTCGGTTGAGGACGACCGAGTCCTCGGTGCTATCAGAATCCATGGCCTGGAAAAAAAAGAAGATGACATGTCAGCAATGACTCGTGGAGTGAGATCTTTCGGAACGGGATTCTCCTTACAAAGTATGCGACTCGCATGGCTTGGAACCTGACACCCTCGGGTCCAGAAACGCTGTTCGAGCCCTCGGCCTTGGGCCAGGGAGCACGGCGGCGAACCTCCTCGAAGCCAGAGTTCACCAGCGCCTCGTTGTAGATCGTCTCGCTGTCGGGGTTGATGTCCGCGAGGAAGCCGCCCTCCGCGGCCGCGGGGTTCTCCGACTTGAACAGGGGCTTGTGGACTCGGACGGTGACCTTGCGCGATCCTTCGGGCACCCAGTGGATGTACGCCTTGGGCTTCGCGCCGTCCCGATCGAAGACGGCCTGGATCTCGGTCACCTGGCCGGTGGCCTCGTCCTTGGAGAAGGAGACGGCCTTGATGGGGTGGGGAACATGCAGCAGACCAACGCTCTGGCCTGGCGAGAGGCGGAAGAACTCCTTGGAGGAAGCCTCGCGGAAATCAGATCGGTCGATGTAGACCGTCGAGGTCATCTTCAGCTTGTAGGAACCAAAGTCGGCGTTCTTTGGCGAGAAGGGCATCTCAAGCTCCTGACCCTCGAGGTCTCCCATGTCCTGGATGACCACGCGCACCGGATCGAGGACCAGGCAGAGGCGCGGGACCGTCTTCTCGAGGTAGCGGCGGACCGACTGTTCGAATCGGGCAATCTGGATGACGGTCTGCGCCGTCGTGACACCCAGCTCGTTGATGAATGACAGGACGGCCCCTGGGGGGATACCTCGCCGTCGGATCGCAATCAGGGTGTAGAGCCGCGGGTCATCCCAGGACCGGACGTGCTTCAACTCGACCAACTGTTTCAGCGCCCTCTTGCTCATGACTGTGCCACCAACATTCAAGCGGCCTAGATTTGATTAGAGAATGAGCGTAGACCTTGAAGAAGAAGGAAAGACATCGAAGGGACTTTCACGAACCATATTCGCGCTGCATCGGCTCGTACACGCCGAGCGTCTTGTTGAGCCATTCATAGCTCTCTCGCGCTGTCACGAACTCGGTTGTGCACAGACTGTGAGTGATATTCTCGAAGCTATCGCAGAGACAACTGTTGAAAGGGGTTTAGCCTCTGCGCAGATCACGAAACGTACTAGGAGGTGGTGTAGGACAGCATGATCGGAGCTGTCTGAGTACTCACTGGGCAAAGTCGTAGGAAGGATACATGATCCATTTCGACCCCGTGCGGATGTGGTCGGTCTGGTTCTTGGGGATGCGGTAGGCGACGAGATCCCACATCTGGGGGTTGCCGCTCTCCAGGAGCTGCTGCTTCATCCTCAAGAAGGCCGTCTGCGGCTCGTACTTGCCATCGCGCATGTCGCGGAACTTGGTCAGGTTGGTCTGCACGTCCTGGGAGGCATGCTCGCAGTGGTATCGCGGCAACTTGCCCTCGTCGCCTCCTCGCTGGAGCTTGAGGTCGGCCGGGGTGCAGTGGCAGACGTAGGCCTTTTCCATCTCGATCATCTTCTCGGCGAGGTCGTACAGGCGCTGGAAGTTGTCGCTCGCGTACCTGATCTCGTGGGGGGTGAAGCCTTCAGGGTGCCAGTCATGTTAGCAGCCGGCAGCCAGTTCATTAGCGTGCGTGCGTGCGTGCGTGCGTGCATTTGCCAGGAGCGAAATCAAGACGTACCCAGCCAGCGCACAATCTCCTCAATGGCAGTGAAGAACTTGTCCTCCTCAGCATCTGGGTTCGTGTCGTCGAAGCGCAGGACGCACTCGCCGCCGTGGTATCTGGCGAATCCGAAGTTGACGGCGATGGCCTTGGCGTGGCCGAGGTGGAGGTATCCGTTGGGCTCCGGGGGGAATCGAGTCCTGACCTTTTCGGAGGGACGCAGGTTGTAGACATCGGCGAGGAAGCCCTGCTTGAACATGGCATCCGGGTCGATGGTGGCCTCGGCGGGCTTCGCGGCGGCGGCGGCAGCAGCGGGCTTGCTCGGGGCGTTTGTCTGGGCGGCCGCCTTGTTGGCCTTGCGAGCCCTCTTCTGCATGCGCTTCTTCAACTCGTTCTTGGACACCATCTCGCCCGTCTCCGGGTCGAGCTGAAGCTTGGAGACGCCATCCACAATCTCTTCCGCCATTGCTGCTGCTTCTGCTGCTTCCTTTGCCTGTTCTGTTCCTTCTTCCGCTCCTGCTTGCGGGTGTCGGTCGAGGAGAGTCGTCTCGATATCGGATGAGGAGGTTGTGAATCAGACAATCTTATGATCACGCGCCCCGCGGTGGAGTTGATTGATATGTATCGATGATACTGTCGAGATACAATGGTAGTCGAGGATGATAGAGATGAATTGATGGATCGGATGTCGATTTTTCCGGAGGGGTTTTGCTTTGCAACTTGCAATCGCGGGGCAGAAGCCCTTCAGTGCGACGATAGATCAAGGGATTGTTCGTACCGTGCAGTTACGAGATCAGACAGTCACTGCCAGCGCTGGGCCGATGTGTCTGCACAGTATGAAGAATGGCTCTGTATCAGGAGACTGCACGTCCATCAAGGCTCCGTATCGCGGCTGGCGACAGCGTTTCGGTGTGCAATGAGTCATATGATGTCTGATAAATCTGCAGTTGGTTCATGAGGGACGAACGATCAAGCCATGATCCCAATCAATGCTGCATATGCAGGTTCATGCCCGTTGCGAGAGATGAACGCGCCCCATCACTGGCCTGTTGATTCATCAAAGGTCCACCACTGCCACGACTGCACGGTCGACGACAGCTGACCCAAGTGCCTACCCTATACGGAGTACTCTGTCTCGCGGCGCCGTTCCGCGGCAAATGCGGTGCTTCCCCGGCTGGAACAGTTCCGCTGTGGGCCCCTGAGAGTTCGGGAAGGTACGAAATACTTGCCGCAACGTTCCTGCTTTATCGACGAAGCTTCTTATCGTAGGAAAAAAAAATTCCAAAGTCGCGGCTCATCAGATCATCATCCAGCGGGTTGCAGCATCTCTCTGGCCCGACTCCTCAAGCAGGCCGGCCCCTTTAGACGTGGGATTGGACTCTTCAGACAGACACAATGGCTCGCTCAGTATCAACCAATCGCGCCCCCAAGAGGAAAACCCTCTCCGAGGCCTCGCAATCCGACGACGAGTTCGATGGCGCCCAGCTGGACGGCGTCTTGTCGCAGAGTGAGGACGAAAGCGACTTCGAGGAATCAGACGAGGACAATGACGACTCCTACGCGCTGAGCGCCGGGGAAGACGACGAGAATGCCGACGAGGAAGATGAAGACAACGAGGAGGACGAGGAGGACGATGACGAGGACGCAGACCAGACCCCCGACGAGGACGAGGTTGAGGGCGAGGACGACGCAAACAAGCCCAACTACAAGATCGTCACAGACGCCAACGGGAATGAGCGCTACGAGTATCAGGAGATCGACCCCGTCTACGACAGCGACGACAGCGACGCGCAGGGCCCCGTCAACACCATCGGAAACATCCCCCTCTCATTCTACGACTCCTACCCCCACATCGGCTATGACATCAACGGCAAGAAGATCATGCGGCCGGCAACCGGCGACGCCCTCGACGCCCTCCTCGACAGCATCGAGCTCCCCAAGGGCTGGACGGGATTGACGGACCCGGACACCGGGAAGCCGCTCAACTTGAGCCGAGATGAGCTGGAGCTCCTGAAGAAGCTGCAGTTGAACGAAGTACCCCAAGACGGCTACGACCCGTACCCGGTGAGTGGCCTTGCAGGAGCACTGCCCGATGGAGATGGAAGAGAGAGAGATACAGGGAGAGGATGGCGGGAAATATTGAGCGCAAATGGCTGACGAGTTCTGCAGGATCTGGTGCCCTACTTCACGAGCATAGAGGAGAAGATGCCCCTTAGCGCCGCCCCCGAGCCCAAGCGACGGTTCGTCCCATCCAAACACGAGGCGAAGCGCGTCGCCAAGCTCGTCAGGGCGATCCGGGACGGCCGCATCCTGCCCTACAGACCGCCCGAGCAGGACGAGGCCGAGGAGGAGGACAAGTACTACGACATCTGGGCCAACGAGGAGCCCCAGGACAGGCACATCATGAACATCCCCGCGCCCAAGCTCGCGCCGCCGGGCTTCGACCTCAGCTACAACCCGCCGCCCGAGTACCTGCCGACCGCCGAGGAGCGGGAGGCGTGGGAGAAAGCCGACCCGGAGGAGCGCGAGAAGGAGTACCTGCCGGCCAAGTTTAACTCGCTGCGCCAGGTCCCCGCGTACGGCGAGTTCGTCAAGGAGCGCTTCGAGCGCTCGCTCGACCTCTACCTCGCGCCCCGCATCCGCAAGAACAGGCTCAACATCGACCCCAACTCTCTGCTGCCCAAGCTCCCGCGGCCCGAGGAGCTGCGGCCGTTCCCCACCGTCTGCCAGACCATCTTCCGGGGCCACACAAGCCGCGTGCGCACCGTCGCCTTCAGCCCCGACGGCGAGTGGATCGCCTCCGGCAGCGACGACGGCACCGTCCGCATCTGGGCCCTCAACGGCCATCTCGAGTGGGAGGCCCAGCTCAGCTCGTGGGACGAGCCGGAGCCGGTCCACGTCGTCCGCTGGAGGCCCACCAAGGACACCTTCGTCCTCGCCGCCGCCGCCGGCGAGGACATGTTCTTCATCTGCCCCCCGCTCGCCGGCGACGCCGCCGACCAGGCCAGCCGCGACGTCCTCGACGCCGGCTTCGGCTACGCCACCGGCGGCGGCGGCAGCAGCAGCGCCGCCGCCAACGCCAACACCGCCGCCGACGGCTCCAGGAAGGAGCCCCCCGCCCGCTGGGCGCGCCCCCGCTCCGACCTCGTCGCCAAGGGCGTCCTCCTCAAGTTCACCGTCCGCACCGCCATCAAGACGATCCACTGGCACCGTCGCGGCGACTTCCTCTGCACCGTCTCCCCCGCTGGCCAGCGCAGCTCCGTCCTCATCCACACCCTCTCCAAGCATCTCAGCCAGGTGCCCTTCCGCAAGCTCCCCGGCCTCGCCCAGACCGCCCAGTTCCACCCGTCCAAGCCCCTCTTCTTCGTCGCCACCCAGCGCATGATCCGCTGCTACGACCTGCAGCGCCAGGAGCTCGTAAAGGTCATTCAGCCAGGCGCCCGCTGGATCTCCTCCATCGACGTCCACCCGGGTGGCGACAACCTCATCGTCGGCTCCTACGATCGCAGGCTGCTCTGGCACGACCTCGACCTGTCCCACCGCCCCTACAAGACCATGCGCTTCCACCCGGAGGCCGTCCGCGCCGTCCGTTTCCACAAGTCCCTGCCCCTCTTCGCCGACGCCAGTGACGACGGCTCCCTCCAGATCTTCCACGGTAAGGTCGTCAGCGACCTCATGGAGAACGCCACCATCGTGCCCGTCAAGATGCTCAGGGGCCACAAGGTCGACAAGAAGCTCGGCGTCATGGACGTCGACTGGCACCCCAAGCATCCCTGGTGTGTCAGCGCGGGGGCGGACATGACATGCAGACTATGGGCATAGTAGATGATCTCGTGGCGTGCTTTAGATACAGCTAGATTTTGCATTGATTCTATAATCAGGTGTTTTGTCTCCCATCTTCTCTCTGAAACCATTTGTGAAGTGTATGAAACGCCCCCGACGAATTTGACCATATTATGTAGCACCCCAAAAGACCAACTTACAGAGGTCATGGACCGAAAGAAAAATGATACTAGTACCACTGTAATTAGAAGTTCTGGGGCAAACAGTCTCGACCGATTTCCCAGCCTACATACCCTCCCGAATCAACGTTCTGCTGCCCCCTGCCCCAATTTCACAATACACATTTCAGGCAAATCCTTCCCTTGACTTCCTTCATCCCGACTCCAACGCTGCCGCATTTTCTCCCTTACATTTCTCCCTTCTAAAAAACGGCACCGCATCACAGGTCCTTACGTGACTTTGACTGCGCAATCTTTGCCTTGGCCTCCGCCTCCTTCTCCGCGGCCCTCTGCTTCGCGGCCTCGCTCCCCATGTGCAGCTGTCCCGTGATCCAGTTCCACGAGTCCTTAGCCGTCTCTCCGATCTTCGCGAGGACAGTCTCCCCCGGCGTCGAGGTCCCGTACTTGAAGTACGTGGACTGCTTGCGCGCCAGCGCTTTGAGCTCCTCGATCTTGGAGCCTTGTGGGACGGGAACGCCGTAGCTGTCGAGGTACGCCTTGAGCTCGCTCTCGGTCCAGGTCTCGAAGGCGTTGTGCTTCGCTGCAGCGGTGACGGATGCTAGGTAACTCGTCGCCGAGGCGTACTGGGAGCCCCCGGCGGAGGAGGCCGATGTGAAGGCCGACTGGGCGGCTCGGACGAGGTCCTCGCGCTTGGCGTCCTTCTTCTTGGCTGCAGTCTTGGCCGCAGCGTTGCCGTTCTTCGAGATGTAGTTCTTCAGGTTGTCGAGGCTAAAGTCGTCAAAGTTCCAGGCTTGCCATCCGGAGGCGGCCTTGTGTGAGTTCTTGCGGACGAGTGCTCGAAGCTCATCGATTTTGCTGCCCTGCGGGACGGGGACACCACGGGCGTCGAGGTATGCCTTGAGGCGGCTCTCGGACCATTTGTCCACGGCGTGGTCGAATGCGTCTTGAACAGTATGCGACGCAGTCTCCGTCACCTTGCTGTACTGGTTCAGGATCTTGGATGTCGCAGCCCCGAGGCTCTCGCCGAAAGTGTCCGAGCGATGCTTCCGAACCAGGCTGCGGATATCGTTCGGCTTGCTGCCGCGGGGGACGGAGATGCCGTTTCTGACACAGAAATCCTTGAGCTGCGATTCGTCCCAGGCGTCGATGATGATGTCTGTGAGGGTCACGTAAGCAGCCCTCGCGCTCGCGGTAGCACTGGCTGCTTGATCATTCGCTCTGAGGTACGCGAGGCGAGAGTTCCGCCGGACGGCGGCAATCAGTCTGTCCCGGTTCGTGGGTTGAGGCGCAGGAAAGCCATGGGAGTCGAGCCACTCTTTGAGGTCAGATTCGGACCAAGTAGAGTAGAGCCAGTCCCCTGGATAGGCGACGGAGTCTCCAGCTTTCTTAGCAGCGGCCTCGTATGCAGATCTCGCCTTTTGGAGGAGAGTGTCACGTTGTCTGGGCTGGGGGACTGCGGATCGCCAAAAGCCTAAGTCAGCATCGAGGCCGGCGCTCGCTTCATAAAGCTGGATGATGATGAAGGACTGACCAGGAATGTCGTGCTTGTCACAGAACGCCTTGAGCTGTGAGTCTGTCCACGTATCGAGGATCCAATCCCTGGTATTCGCGAACGCTCCTTGGGCCTTGTCCGTAGATTCGTACCAGTTCTCCTTGACCTGCACGATCAGATTGTGTCTCGTCTGCTCGGCCTCTTCCTGGGCGTCTCTGCCCTTGAGAACCAGGTATTGGCTCAGCTGAGCAGTGTCCCAGTTGTTGTAGGGCTCGACGACGTAGTCGTTCCAGTTCTTGGACACAAGCTCCTCCAAGTCTTTTCGGTCTGCGGGTGTGGGATAAGGAATGCCATGATCCGACAGCCAGCGTTCGAGCTCGGTCTCGTGCCATTTATTGTATACTACGGAGTACTTTGTGTGTCAGTTCTCTCTCTCTTCCCGCTCCCCCCTTTTCTTCGCGTAACAGGGGTCCCATGAACCCAGGGATCAAGGGGAAACGGACCCGTCTTGCTACCAGGGAACCAACTGCTCGCAGCAACGCTCGTGACAGCGAGCCCCACGGCGAGAAGAGCATTCAGACGCATGCTTGCGGCGTTGGAGCGGAATCCAGTATGACCTCTTTTTCTTATGCAGGAGATCACCGGTTGAGAAGGACAGCAGTGGTGATATATCTCTGCTCGATTCGGTGTTGAGGAGTGTCTTTAGGTGATTCTCGATGGAGGAGAAGGCATGAATATTGCATCTAGATCATGTAGTAGTAGGAAAGATGAAGTCAGTGGCCGGGGAGATGACGACAAGGACGACAAGATAGAGGCACTTGGAGTGGCGGATAACACAGGAGGTCCTTCCAGGGCCGCATCTCCAAGCAGTTGAGGTAATAGTGCTCCTCCCCCCCCCCTCTCACCCCGCGGTCCCGGCTACTACTAGTAATTTTCCATCACGTCACTGCTATGACACCTGAAACCTGGAAATCGAGGGCGCGCTCGATCTGCGCCTTCCTTGACCGGTGCGGTCTGTGGAACTGCAACTTGTGAGAAGGAGCTACGGAGGAAGCAGCGACCGCTCTCACTCTCAAGTCACATTGAATGATCAATGCTGATCAATGTTCGGTTCCGAGTCTTGCCATTGATGAAGCGCTGCAGCATGGCGAGCCCCTCCTACGCTGTGCGAATTGCACATCATGCAATCCGTGGCATTCGATATCACACATTCACCTGCTCGCCGTGCAACAACCTACATACCTATCTCTCCGAGGAGGCGTTCGATGATCCCAATGATGACGTCGTTCCGCCCGCCGATGCAAGCCTGTCTTGGAATGTGGGGTTCCCGCTAGGATAACGGGAAAGTGCTCCGTCTGGCTCCACGCTATCCGTGCAATACAAGGTCTCCTAGACTTCAGTATCCGGCAGATTTGCGAGCGGACATAAGTATAGAGTACAAGGAACCTCACCATGCACGGCCGGGATCTCGCGGCGCGGGCGGAGCTCATCCGACATCCGCTGTGGAGCTACCCTGTATCTTCCGAAAGCGTGCCATCAATATGTGGACTCCGTGCCGCGCTCCTATTCACGTCAGTACAGGTCAAAAGGGATTCACAAGTGCAGGGGATTTCAAAGTTGGCGACGTTTGGGCGGCTCTGCGAATGCTCCATGGTCGATGCATCTGGCATGGATGATAGTTCACTCCATCCAAGACACTATCACAATGCCAAGCAAAAGGATGATTATTGTGTCTATCACTACGACCACGTTGGAATCCTGCCGTTGCCCACGTCCGTGTCGTTCGCCGAGCAGGAGGGGGACTCCTCCGATGTTCGAGTTGCGCACTGGTGGTAGAAACACCAGAGAACCCGATTACGCGTAGAAGTTGACAGTCTGCAATATCATCAGCATCAATGACCAGGTATTCGAGCACCGCGGGGGAATGACTCACATCCTTCTTTTTGGCTTGCACCTCGGCAATCGCATCGACGTAGTGCTCGTGCCCAATCTCGTTCTTCCCCGATCGGAGGGCGATCATGCCGGCCTCGACACAGACAGCCTTGAGCATGGCGCCGCCAAACTCATCCGTGCTCCGGGCCAGCTCGCCCCAGTTGACGCCGGGATTGACCTTCATCTTCCGGGAGTGGATCTTGAGAATCTGGGCCCGGGCCTCTTCGTTGGGCAGCGGGAACTCGATCTTTCGATCTAGACGGCCGGAACGGAGCAGCGCGGGGTCCAGCACATCGACTCTGTTGGTGGCGGCCAGGACCTTGATCCTATCGTCCGAGGCAAAGCCGTCGAGCTGGTTCAGCAGCTCTAACATAGTTCGCTGAACTTCTCGGTCGCCGCTCTTCTCGCTGTCGAATCGCTTGGTTCCGACGGCATCCAGCTCATCGATGAAGATGATGGCGGGGGCCTTCTCCTTGGCCAGCGCGAAGCAGTCTCGGACGAGCTTGGCACCGTCTCCGATAAACATCTGTACGAGCTGGGGCCCCGCGAGCTTGAGGAATGTCGCCTCCGTCTGGGCGGCGCAGGCCCTGGCCATCAGAGTCTTTCCAGTACCAGGCGGGCCGTACATCAGAGCTCCTGTAGCCGTCTTGTGGTCAGCTTCTACAGTGTCTTTTTTTAACGCCCTTATCCCCCGCTGGTAGGTACGTACCCTTTGGTGCCTTGATGCCAATCTTCTTGAATCGGTCGGCCTCCTTCATGGGCCAGACAATGGCCTCGACGAGCTCCTCGATCTGCTTGTCCAGACCACCGACGTCGGTGTACTGCTCCGTCGGCTTCTCATCGACCTCCATGGCCTTGACCCTGCTGTCGTACTCAGCCGGTAGTGTGTCGAGGACGAGGTAGGATTCCTTGTTGACGCCGATCAAGTCACCGGGCTTCAGCTTGTCGGAGTCGACGAGGCCGATCAGGGGCAGGAAGATGGTCTGCCTTGTGGAGGTCTTGATGACGGCGGACTTGCCCACCCGGGTGGCATCGAGATCGATGTTGGCGCCTTCTTCGGATGACTCTGCGGTCGGATCGAGGTCGAGCAGCTCCACGACGTTTCCGACGAGGTATGGTAGTTGCCTGATGCCTTCATGTCAGCGCCGCAACACTCAAGTGGGGCACGGGTGCCCCAAGACCCGAGTTCCCGGGGGGGAGGGAGGGAGAGAGAGGCCGGATATCGACTCGCCTATTGTTGGCAATCTTGTCCATGTTCTCCTTGATCTTCTCGCCCATTGCCGCCTTCTCGTGGGTCAGGCGCGAGAGCTCGCTCTTCATGATGCGGGAGTCATTCTCGAGCAGCCGTTTCCTCGTCTGGATGTCCTGTGTGCTGAGGCTCAGAATCTCGTCGTCGAGGACGTCGTCCTTTTCCACCCCGGCATCCTTCATGTCGGCGTCGCCATCGGACTGCTTCTTGGCGTTGGCCTTGTCCTCGCGCTCCTTGCGATCGAGATCATCGAGCTCCTCAAGGGTCGACATGGTGGTGGTGATCGCCTAGTCGGGACTGTTTAAAAGGTCGGATCGAGTGGGTCGGGGTGCCGAAGGAGAGGGAGAGAGGGAGGGACCGTGGCCACGGGCTGGTGAGGGTCGGGGGTATCAAGCGAACGGGAGACGAGTTGTTCGAAGACGATTGGCAGCGTAGTTGGTGGGCAGGGCAGTCTGGTCCGTAATGAGATTGGCCCTTGGAGCTGCCACTGGTGTCAAGACGTTTCGTAGTTGAGGTTGACGCCGGTGGGCTCGTGGCGTGCGAGTTCAAGTTGCTGCCAGCAGCTCCAATCGAGGCTTCACGTTGGGAGTCTCTTAGTCGGAGTCTCAGAGTCTCAGCCTGTCGCGCGCAATCACTCTGGATGCCTGCCACTGACGGCAAAAAGTACTCGTGTGTACTGCGATCGCTTATTTGGCGTGGTCTAGAGGGAGATTCCACAGGACAGTACCTTAGAGTACATTAAGGGTCGTCATGCTGTGAGATCCGATCCCGGAGCGGCGGCTCTTTGATCCGGCCCTTCGCAGCGGCGCATCGCGAGCGAAAGAATTGGCTTCATTGCTGGGATTCGGCTGGATGGCATTCGCGATGCCTCATTCTCAATGGCAGAGTTGCTGCTGCTGCTGCTGAATGATCATTTCAGAACACGTGGGTCATGGGCACATGCATCATACTTGGCACATCATTTTTTGGGGGGAAGACTGCTGACACCAATTCATCACAGGATGACACGCGCACTCTCGCGGACAGGACGAGTCTGCCTCCAGCGCCTGGCATGCGAGGCCTCTGCCCGCCAGGGCGCCGCCTTCGCCGTCGCGGCGCGAGCTCAGCGCTTCTCCACCTCGACTGAAGCGCATCATGCCTACGCCGCCGCTGTCGCCTCCTCCTCGATCGCCAGGGCGCCCACCGATATCGCCCCCGCGACGAGGCCCCCGAGCGCCCGGCCGGTCGACACGCGCAAGAGCCAGCTGATCCGGACCTACACCTCGCTCCTCCGGACGACCCCGCTGATGCTCTTCTTCCAGCACAACAACGTCACGGCGGTGGAGTGGGCGGCGGTGAAGCGAGAGCTGAAGAAGGCGCTGGCCGCCGTGTTGCCCGCGCCGAGCGCAAGCGGCTCGCCGGGCGCGCAGCCCCTGGACCTCGCGCCGCACATGCAGATCCAGGTCCTGAGGACCAACATGCTCAAGGTGGCCTTCAAGATCTCCGAGTTCTTCGACCCGGAGGCGGCGGCGGCGCTGCCGAGCACGCCGCGGACGTCGAGGGGCCCCCTCACCCACGACCTGTCGCTGGCGGCGTACGAGCAGGTCAAGGCGGCCGACATCTCGAGCAACTCGGCGTTTGCGCAGGTCGAGCCGCTGCTCATGGGCCCCGTCGCGGCGCTGCTCATGCCGGCCGTCTCCCCGGCGCATCTCGCGGCGGCGCTGAGCGTGCTGGCGCCCGTGCCGGGCAAGTTCCCCGCGCCGACGAGGAAGAAGAACCCTGGGTACCACGACCCGATATGCCAGAACGGCCTGGCCAAGCTGCTGCTCGTGGGAGGGCGCATTGAGGGCAAGGTGTTTGATCAGGGCGGCGTCAACTGGGTTGGAGGCATCGAGGGCGGTCTCGACGGTCTGCGGGCCCAGCTCGTTGCCATTCTCCAGGGCGCCGGCCTTGGTCTGACGACGGCGATCGGGGGCGGGAGCCGGAACGTGTGGCTGACGCTGGAGGGAAGAAGACTTCAACTGGACGAGGAGGCGAACCCCAAAACCGACTCGCCCGAGGGCTCACCTTGATAGACCACATATATGATTCAGCAAATACTAGAGGGAGGGCACATTGGCAATAGAGAATCCCTCTATTTCGCATCTACAGCAACACCGGGCAATCGTTTCGTCCCACCTCTGGCTTACGACTTGGAATATTGACTGATTGATGGATTGATTGATCCTGCTGGCGACATGGAATGGAGGCTCGGCGATGGGGTCGATCTAATAAAGCGTGATGACGTAGATCCTCGTCCCTCTTGAAACCTCAGCCAGACCACATCCGTCCAGCTCCTCTCATGTCGACGCGAGACATGACCAGCCAGGGCCATCTCTGACCCTTGCGAGCCATGGTCGATATATTGCAGCAAGAAGCCCTCGAAAACATCAATCCAGCCTTTCTACGTCTCGTCGCATCCATCCCCTCCCGGATCTACCTCCTAGTAGCGTCTCCGTGCCTGGCGCATGTCACTGCTTCGCCCGCGCAAGCCACGAGTACCTGCTGAGAGCGACGGCCAACATCAGAATCATTCCCCTCGCCAATCAACACTTTTGCCCTCAAATCAACCGTCATCCATGACAACTACCTCTACTCCGTACATACCTACCTACCTACCTAATCAATCAATTCAACCACCTCCACCTCCGACGCCTCCTCCGAGACCTGCAGATGCTTCGTCAGCTGCCCAGATCCGGGCCACCATGCGAACTCCATTGATCCGGCATGCCATGTGATGCTCGGTCCCGCGTATTCGTACTTCTGACTGCGACACACACTAGCCCGGGCCCCATCGAGCGTCATTCCTCCGAGTACCCACGAGCCGTCTTCAAAATATTGATCCTCTCCCTCTAAATCCCCCTGCACTGTCTCCCTCCCTCCCTCCCTCTCTCTCTTTTCTTCAACCAGCTTTGCGCTTTTCCCCGCCCGTGCGCGGCTCTCTGCGAGAGAGAGAGCAGAGCGCGCTCTACCAACAACCCTCCATCCATCCCACCAGCACCGAGCCTCGACCTCTCGAAATCGCATACCCTCGAACCTCGAACCTCGAACCTCGAACCTCGAATATCATATCATAATACCAGACGCAGAAACTCCATCCCCGCCATGGACTTCGCGCCCTACCAGTCCTCGCCCCCCGAGCACTCCCGCATCTCCCCCATCACCTCCCCCCGCGCCTCCGTCGACACCTCCCCCTTCGCCGCCGCCGCCGCCGCCCGCACCCCGCCGCCCCTGCAGCATCCGCAGCCCCAGCGCGCCTGGAACGGTCGCGACCTCGACGGCTCCGCCGGCGGGTGGACCTTCTCCGTGTCCGGCTTCGGCGGCGGCTTCGGCGGCGGTAATGGCGCCGGCGGGTTCGCCAGCAGCCGCGGCGGCAGCGCAAACGCCATGCCCGGCGCTTTCCCGGCCGAGATCAGCGAGTTCGACACCAGCCTCGGCCTGAGGCTCGACTACGAGGCTTGCCTGGCCTACCTGGCCCTGCCGCCGCTCGGGGCCATGCTGCTCCTGGTGCTGGAGAAGAACAGCGATTATGTTAGGTAAGGGCCGCCTGCGGACTTCTTCTTGGAGGGCTTCGAGGCGGGGGAGGGGAAATGGGAGGACGGCCTTCGGAGCGAGCTTTTGTGGCATGCGGGAGTTCTGACAGAGTTTCTGCGATTCTAGGTTCCACGCGTGGCAGTCTGCCTTGCTATTTACGGCCTTGATGGTCTTCCATGTCTTGTTCGTCTGGTCGTCTATCTTCAGCTGGATATTCTTTTTCGGAGACATCTTTCTCATCGCCTTCTTGACGCTAAAGGCATATCAGGATGCCGAAAATCTAGACAGGTACGGACATCTTCTTCTCATTGTGCCCGCAGCACCGAGACCAACAAGCAAACAATGCCGCTGACAATGTCAATTCATACATAGATATGAGGTACCATTCTTCGGGAAAGTAGCGAGCAGAATACTCGATGATGAGTAAGAAAGGGGGGAGGCAGACGAATGGGGGCAGAGATAATATATACCCGGGATTGGAAAGCATTAAAAGGACTGACTCAAAACGATATACCCCCTCCATAATCAAAAGGACAAACGGCGCTCCTCGTCTTCGGCTTCTGGGCTTGACCTGACGTTGATGCAGCTGGAATACCGTTTCAACTCCCAAGGCCTGTTGATGTCACTACAATAGTAGTAGTGCTCGGCCATGTTTTCCTCGCCCCAGTTGTTGTCCTCTGGTCCTGTGCTCACCTGGATCACTTATCGCGACAAAACACCATGGACCCCGCACGCGATCGTCGGCTTCTCGGGGAAGACCGCCTCCCGGATGTCATTGCCATCGCCATCGACACCGGCTCCCACCTCCAGCCACTTGGCGAGCATATCATTGCTCTCCTTGGGCTTGACCGAGTTATCTTGAGTCCCGACCGTGATGTGCGCCACCTGATTCGCGCACTCCCAATGGCCCTCGGAATTAACGAGGCGGACGACGATGGCCATGATGCGCTTGTCGAAGACGACCTGTGATGAAGGCGGACGCGCCTCGTTAGCTGATCGGGTACCCATCAACAGCAGCAGTCAGGGGAAAAACGGAGAGGACTCACCCTTTCCAGGATCACATCGCAGGAACCAAGCTTGCCGCTGCACCCGGCGTCCTCAAACAATTTCTGATATCGCGCCCAAAGCTCCGGGTTCGCTTTGGCTGCCGCCCTGTGCATCAGGGTGACGTGGAAACTGGTCTGGATCCTGTTGGAGAATTTCAACTCGTTGTAGAATGCAGACGTCCCTGCGCCCACATTACGAAAGACACCGTCGAGCGCAGCATCAACGCCTTTTCGTGGGACTTGAACCGCCATGTACTCCAAGACCCGCGCCTTCTTGGTCTGAGGTGCCTGCTGATTAGGCTGCCCTCCGCCGTCGTTCTTCCGAGGCCCGCGGTCGGGGATCGTGTGCCTGAAGTCTGGCTTGTAGTCCAGCGCGAATTCGATCGCCAGATCCAGCTGCTCGGGGCTCGGCATCTCCGTCACCAGACCGGGCAGAGACTTGTGAAGTTCAAAAACGACCGTTTCGAGGTTCTGGCGGCTGCCTACCGTGGGGTCAAGATCGATGATCAGATCGAAAGCGGAGTCAGGGGCGGTGAGGGCACAGCACTCTTCGAATCTGGTGATGAAGCCCTCCATTACGCCCACGAATTTCTCCCTCTGAGAAGCTGCATGTATCGTCTGATGGTTGTCTCCCCTTTCAAAGACTCGGTCTTGCGTGATGCGTCGGATCTGCTCTATGCATTCCTCGTCGTGGCGGAAGTGCAGGCATACCAACTTGGCAGACGGCATCTGCGTCTTGACGTCGGTGATCAGTTGCTTCCTCTCATGCTTCGCCGTGTTGTTACGATCGGCAAAAACGGCGGGATATTGCTTAAGCTCGTCCAAGATGGCCTTAACAAATCGCGGGGGCCGGCCCTTGCCTGATATGTTGTCGTTTTGGATGTGACCCCAGTTGAACAAATGGCCGAGGGCGAGGGCGAGCGTTGTCTTGCCGCATCCAATGGTGGCCACAGGGGTTAAGATGACGTCCCTGTAGGTGTCCAGCAGGATGACTCGTTCAGTCTCCTTCAACTTGGCGGCATCTGCGCCCCTCATGTTCTTGTAAGCCAGGAAATCGTCGCGCAGTTTGATGATGCCATGATTCCTGTTATACAGCGTTGCCATGCCGGGATCCTCGATGAGGCGTTTGCGAGCGTAGGCCAGGTACTCCTCCGTCATCCTGATGTGCTTCTTATACCTGGGAGGTTTGCGGGCAATGAGGGCCTTGGTGCACTCTCTCCACTGCCGATACATGAGGTAGGGCTCTTCGAACTTGTATTTGAAGAACCAATCACGGTACGGGATAGTTGCAGGATCCTCGGATGTTTGACAGCGGATGACGAAGCCCTCGACGTCGCGGCCGTTGTGGGCACCACTTTTAGCGACGTCTTCGAGAAACGTCCGGACCTCGTCGACTTTGTCCATGACCAAGAGGTCGGTCTTGATGAAGCCCCACTGCTGGGCGAACTCCTGGACCAATGAACTTGGGTATGTTGCAAATTCGGGCAGATTGAGGTTGATGCCGTGCAGGTAGAGGCCGGCCTTGTCCCCTTCGTAGGCAAGAATGTGCTCCTCGAAGGAGTCATCGCACAACTCGGCAACAGCAGTGGCATTTCGCGCTCGAAGCTCGCGGGCAAGGTCGGCTGGCGTCTTGCCAATGGCAGCAAGCTGCTTCTCGATGCGTATCTCACCCGCGTGGGCGTGGCTCAACTCTAAGTCGGCGCGGCCGCCTGTAGAGTGCTTGCTACAGACGAGGAGTGTGTCGTCCTCAAGACCGGCAACGAAGATGATGCAGCCATTCTCCTTGAGCGTCAGCTCGTAGGGGCCCTTGGTCCTCTCGAAGATCGATTCCCATTTGGTGTTTGCAACCTCTTCGACGTTGAAGAACTTGTCGTACCCCCTGACGACGATTTCCTGATCGCCTTTGGCATTCTTTGTCGTGAACAGGCCCCGCGCATACGTAGGAAGGTATGGCTTCTTGTACTCCCAGTCCTGTAGACGCCAAGACTCGACCTGGATGCCGTCACTCGATTTCTGGACCTTGAACAGCGTCTTCTTACAGGTGAATCCCTCGCTCTTCTTATCTCGCCGACCAGCCTCGAGGCGCTGGACCACCCGTAAGTTGGCGGCCGCGTCTTGCTTGACGTATGGCGCGGCCATGATGGTCGCTCTTGAAGTTGTCGGTGCTAGCGAATATTCGCGAGTTGCAGCGCTCTTCAACGGAATGGTTCAATCGGCCTTTCTCGTGTAAACCTCGATTTCTGTCGCGTTCCTTTTCACCCTCTTTATCCAGACTGTCTGCCCCTCGCCTCTCACACTTGGGCCTTTCGTATCGAGTCTCTGTGAGTCAGACCGTGATGCGTCTTCTGTGGGTGCAGGCAGCCAGTCAGGCAACTCCGATTGATATGGGCCAACGCACTCTCCCTGAAACGATGCGAATTAAATTGCTGTGCTTGAAAGAGAGATGATGTCTTCAGCTAGGCGGTCAAAAACGGTGAAGCCTGACAGGTGGTTGAT
Organism: Escovopsis sp. AC; assembly: GCA_003055955.1. Classification (NCBI taxonomy): domain Eukaryota; kingdom Fungi; phylum Ascomycota; class Sordariomycetes; order Hypocreales; family Hypocreaceae; genus Escovopsis; species Escovopsis sp. AC. The sequence continues at coordinate 4,669,439 of NQYS01000001.1, read as the reverse complement.
GCAGAGACGAGAAGAGGAAGCTGAAAACAAATTCTTTTCGAGGGATCAAAAGAAGGACTATGAGCTCACTGCCCGTCGAGCTCGGGTGGAAAGCGCGATTTGCAGGGCGCACTTGCCTTGTGACCAGGCCTGGAGCCTCGCTGTTCAGACGGCAGGTGCAACTGTAGGAGCCGCCCCAAAAACGCGGCAGGAAGGACTCCGTACTCCGCAGGTAGTACCTCTCTGTATGGAGGATGTGCAGTGGGTGGCTCCTGCACATTTAGGGGCCCCAATGCTGAACTCGAGATGCTTCAGCGCTGAGCCTCTCTGCTCTCTTCCCGACAGAGTCATGCCCATACTTGATGGATTGATGCATACTATGTAGCTTCTGGAACAAACTTGAAGTTGAGGAGCATTTGGTATCTCGAGCATCTGGCACAAGCCCTATGAGACGGGCAGCGAAGTGACAGGGCCCGGGGATGCTGTAGGCTGCGCGAGCTTGGACCGTCCAATGGCGGGGTCGATCGATCAATCTCTCGAGTTCCTGCGGGGGCGATAGAGGGGGAGAAAAAAAAATCTGCCCCTCCATGGCCAATCTCATCCAGGTTACAGCAGTCCTGCGATTTTCCATCTTGATCTAACCGACATCAAGATCTTTACCTACCTACTTTAATCATTCGACCTTTGTTGGTGCAAGCCGTCTACTACATGGTTTGGATCAACGCCCTCGTTCATCCGCTGCGATATCAACGCCTCCTTTCGATCACTTGAATCATACGTGGAAGTCCAACGGTCACCACCAACCAGGTCCTCCGTGCTCTATCAAGCCTTCGAATCATAACCGATACCTCTCGCACCATGGCTTCGCAAAACCCATTCCTGCTTGCTGCAGACAACCATCCCGCCCTCCTGCCCCTGCTCCGCGAGAATCCCGCATGGGCCTCCGCCCAGGATGAGCACGGCTACTCCCTCGTCCACGCCGCCGCGAGCTACAACCATCTCGATCTGCTCCGCACGCTCATCCAAGAGTTCAAGGTCGACGTCAGCATCAAGGACGAGGACGACGAGACCGCGCTATTTGTTGTTGAGACGCCCGAAGCTGCACAGGCCCTGATCGAACTGGGCGTGGATGTCAACCACCGGGGCGAAGGTGGTCTGACGGCTCGAGAGAAACTCGAAGCGGACGCCGAGTTCCCCGAAGTTGTCGCCTACCTCAATTCGATCGAACCGACCACCATCCTCAAGGACTCCGCCGCTGAGGCTATCAGCCAAGCCCCCGAGGGAATGAAGATCACGGTCGGCACGATGAATGAGACGGAAGATATCCCCTCGGAGGTCGACCCCGAATTCCGACGCCGCATCGAAGAGCTCGCTCAGCGCTCCGATTTTGACACCCCAGAGGGTCAGGCGGACCTTCGTAAATTGGTGGAGGAGGCTCTCCTCGACAGGGGACTAGCCGAAGACCGCAACGTGCGACAGAAGCAAGAATAAAAGCTCACTCTGTGCTTTTGATCTCCCACGCGATATACTCACCGGGCTTCTCGGGCAGGCGGAGGAATGTCAGCTCATCGCAGCTGCCGACAACGGTCTTGGAAAATGCGGTAGCGCTCAATGAAAGCCACGAGCGAGACGGGCAGCTGGAGACGACCTCAACAAGGAGGTCGCGCAGCCATGCAGAAGGGATGAAGCCCTGCCATCTCAACATACACATTTGCATCTGGGTGCCCGCCTGCTCCCCCGAGGGCGCGCTGTACCGCGAGAGATAGCTGTCGATGGCATCATTCGCTGTGACCCGGGGGCTCTGAAGTCGGACGAGCGATAGCCATTCGTACCAGTCCGTCGCGACCTCTTCGAGGCTCTCTCGGTCGCCTTGGGTCTGGATCTCAGCGGGTAGCTGGAGCGGTATCTGCGGTATCCCGGTGCAGTCCGACAGCTGCGGCGCCAATGCCACCCTGGTTGCTGCCAGCTTCTCCAGGATATCGGGGTTTGGGGCTGAACGAAACGTCAATGCTTGATCAAGAGAAAACCTGTTGGGTAGACGGGTCGAAGTGACGAACTGGACTTGGAAAGATCATAGAAGAGCCAGGAGAGTTGCTGTTTGAGCACGTTTTGGCAAGCGTACATCAGTCGATCGAACCCTCTCTTTCCCCGCAGCATTGTCGGACTCCTCAGATCATACGATACTTCTGTTCAAGAGTAGATCACGTCAGCATCAAGTTGGAATGAAAGAAAGAAAAGGGGGCCAAGCATACTCCATCTGGGCTTGGAACCTCGGTTGCCTTTGACGCCGTATGGCTTGCCGTCGAGTCCTGCACGCTCGAATATCTCCCTGTCGAGGTACATGTCCAATTGTCCTGTGTTCTGATGAGCTTCCACCGTGAAAAACAGACACGACGTGTCTCATGACCCTTACCCTCTCTCAACGTGAACATGCTGCTCGTTGTAGTTTTCCCCTCTGACAGCATCAACACATTCCCTACGATTGATTAGTATCACGAAATACCGTTTCACGGGGAGTGCTTCTCTCACGAACCTCGTTTGACATATTCTGTCAGGAACTGTGTCTCGAGCACCTGGGCCAGTGTCATGGAGACCTTGTAAAAAGAGTGGACCTCGCGCTCAGTGATTTTGCGACGAACGACCTCATACAAGTCTTGCGGCACGATCAAGTCGACCTTCGAAGAGTATCAGCCCTGAAGCTTGAGACATACCCTTTCCAGGAACAGTATACCTTATGAATGAAGTCGAGGGCGGATATAAGCGTCCATGGCTTGCCCTTGGTTGGCAGTTGTATGGGGTCGACATGGGCCATTGCGCCATAGGTGACGAAGCACCTCGGCGACTGGTATATCGATGGCGGCGCATCTGGGAACATGATGTCTTGATATGAGTCGCCCGGCGTTGGGCCTCGCGTGCTTCCGGCGTCTGAGGACTCGATCAATCTCTCTTGATCACAATTTTTGGCAGATTCAAGCTTGAAGCTCTGCTGAGATCACCCGCACAGTACGAGCACGTGGTGGTCAGGGTACGCTATCGATAAGGAATCCACCGCCAAGTCACCTGAGTTCATGCTCGTGAATGATTGAGCTCGTGTCACAGAGCATTCGACTTGAACATAATCCTCTGAACTTTGTTGTCTTTTTTTTTCGAACTCGGTCCCTAACGGTGATCATTCAATTATTATCCAAATTTAGACACCATTTCGGTATCTTCGGAGCCGTGCAAGCATTGTGCTCGTGAATTGCGAGTCGCGGGCTTTCGGAGACAATTTTCTTATCGCTATCGTCCCTGGGATAAGAAGAAGCTCGCAATATTTCGAGTCTTTCTTCTCGCACTGTGCGCTCTCAAGCGCTGCTTCATGTTTTCAACTTCCATCGTGATGGCCTCCCGCTCTACATCCAGCATGAAGACGAGGATCAACCCGCCCTGAGACTGTTCGTCATATTTTGCATAGAGTCTTTGTATTTGCTTGGGTCTTGTTTGTCGAGAAGCGCCATCGACATCTTCTTCCTTCGTGAGGTCCTCCCGCGCACCCACGAGGTGATTCATGACGCCTTCGCACACGAAGCGATAGTCGTCTCACTTGCTTCGGATTTCTTTTCTATAAGAGAGAAAAGGTGCTCATACATGAGAACATCTCACAGGCGTTCATCATGGCGGACAACGTGACAGACTTCATGATCAAGTTCGCCTCGGAGCACGAGTCCTTCTGGGTCGCCGAGATCGAAGCCCTAGCCATCATAGAAAACATCGACCTGCAGGTGTTGCACTACAGCAAAGGGGTAAGCAACCTCTCATCCACAAGCGATGTCTTTCCACTGATTTCCCTTTTCACTGACCATCATCGTCTAGTCGCCCTTCGTCCTCGTCAGGCTGCCATCCGCAGAGGCAGCCGCCAGGCTCCTCAGGCGCTCCGTCCTCGCACACTCCATCTACGAGCACTGGGGCACCGGCACCACGCTCGAGCAGCTCCACGAGTCCGTCCGGGCGCGGACGGCGCACCTCTGGCCGAGGCACAAGCACTCGTCCTTCAAGTTCATCGTCGACTGCTACCAGGGCGCGCGCCCGCACGCCGAGCGCATCGCCATCATCGAGTCCTTCTCCTTCCTCGGCTTCGACGGCCCCATCCGCATGGCCGACCCGGACGAGACCTTTGTCGTCCTCGAGCAGTGGCCCTTCAACAGCGTGCCCAAGGGGCTCAGGCGGCCCGAGGTCCTCTACCTCGGCCGCCGCGTCGCCCTGTCCGGCCGCGACGTCATCACCAGGTTTGACCTCAAGAAGCGCAGCTACATCTCCACCACCAGCATGGACGCAGAGCTCTCCCTCGTGACGGCCAACATCGCCCTCGCCGCCCCGGGGAAGCTCTTCTACGACCCCTTCGTCGGAACGGGCTCCTTCCCCATCGCGTGCGCACACTTCGGCGCCTTCGGGTGGGGCAGCGACATCGACGGCCGCAGCATTCGGGGCGAGGCCGGCGCCAGGAGCCTCGCCGGCAACTTCGAGCAGTACGGCATCAGAGAGAGGCTCGGCGGTACGTTCGCCGCCGACCTGACCAATTCGCCCGTCCGGAAGCACAGGAGGACCTGGGACGGCATCGTCTGCGACCCGCCGTACGGCGTGAGAGAGGGTCTCAAGGTGCTCGGGCTCAAGGACCCCAAGGCCACTCCCTGGCTGGTCGAGCGCGGCGTCAAGGATGCCATGTATGCTGCTCCCCCCCACCCTTTTTCTTCTTTTTATCTAGCAATTGCACAAACAAGGAGAAAATAGCGGCTGACGCGGTCCATAGGTCGTCAGACTACATCCCGCCCAAGAAACCGTATAGCTTCCTCGCCATGCTCCATGACATTCTAACATTCGCGACCGACACGTTGGTCGACAACGGTCGACTAGCCTTCTGGATGCCGTCAGCCAACGACGAGGAACAAGAGATTCCGATCCCCGAGCATCCATCCCTAGAACTAGTCGCAGTCTGTATACAAGACTTCAGCAAATGTGAGCACGCTCATGATCCCCGTGTAATGGAAGAGAAAAAGAAGGAGATATGCTCACCACAGTCACAAGGGTCACGGAGACTGATTACCTACCGCCGCCGGCTCGACTCCGAAGTATCGGCGTCAGATCTCGAGGCCTATAAGGCCCGCAAAGCAGCCTTAAATTTCAATACAGGCACAACGGCAGACGAGCTCAACCCCTTCCGGCGGGGATACTTCAAGAAATTCGAGCTTGACGAATGAATAGAATGCCAATTCAGCCAGCAGCAGCAGCAGCGCTCGTCTGGCGGTCGAGGCCGCCACGACGCGTTCTTTCTTTTCTCTCTCGTCACATCAGCACGTGTCTAAGTGAAAGTTCGCCTGCAGTCTGTCCGTATTGCACCATCGTTGCTTCCAGCAAGTCCCTCTCAACCCTCCCCGGGTAGAAGCTCGCATCTGTCCAAGCCGGCCGTATTCCGGTGATGTACCATGCATTCATCGCAAGTTGCTCTGGACCGAGCACTGTTGTTTCGCTGCCCAAAGACTTCAACCAAAGCAAGCCCAGCCCTATGCCCGAAACATCACACCCGTAGAATGCCACCTCATATTGATCGCCGAAATCATGAAACCAGTCGGTAGTAGTGTGAAACATGCTCATGCGCCTTCCATGATCCAGCCGATACGATGATTGTCAAAGAATGAAAGAGGAAAAGAAAACAATGACACCTTCCCAGGAACCGTAGGAGAAGAGGGTCAATAAAAAGGCAAATACTCCAAATTGATATCATCGGAACTCCATGGCCGTGAAACATCCTCGATCTGGCACGTGCTTTAACTCGAGCTTCTGGAATCTAGACGCTTTGATGTCAGCTTTCTAACCCTTCTGGAAAGCATCACCAGATTGAGTTTGGCGTTGGTGGGCCGAAGACTCACTTCTCGCTCTTTGAGTGGAAATAGATCCCCTTGACCTTGCCCTTCAGCTGATTGAAACAGATGTAATAGAAGCCCTCGAAGGAGGCACCGCTGATTGTGCGAACTCGGTGATCGGGTACCAGGAAATGTTCCTTCCATCTCATGAAGACATGTTCCTTCTGGGCATTATCAGGGATGAAAACAGGGCCTTTCCGGGCGAGCTTGAAAAATGGCCTGAATGGCGAAAATTGAGACCAATGGCTCAAGTCGACGTTCACGTTTGCGCCCCAATCCTCATGCTGTGTGTAGAAATTGTACTTTGATCCGATAATCTCGCCCTCGAAGTACGTGGTCAACGTCGGATGGTCCTCGGTTAAGCCTGTCTCATATGTGAGTCGTAACGCCTTTGTACGAAACAATCGAGAAGAGACAGAAGGGGAAAAACGTTGAAGTACGGGGAACTGAGAAAATGAAAGACGGCTTTGTAGCTGACCTTGAATTCGCAGATATCCACACAGAAAAGATTCGCGCATATCCACGTGCTTGATCTCGACTTGGACCTCGTATATCTGTTTCTCGGATCGCTGCGTGCCGTGGAACTTGCTCCCAGCTCTCAAAAACGATGAAGGGGAGATGGGGATATTCTGGTATCGTCGTTATCTTGTGCCGCCCTGTGCCTAAGCAATCCGAATCTGACTTACCCGTATGTTGACGGGGTCATCTCTCCTGAAAGGCGCGGCGAAGCCATCAACATCCATTGAGTCGCCCGTCGAGTCGCCCGGCTCCACCGACGTCGGGGTCAGCACCTGCGAGCTGCCGAGGATGGTGGAAGAATCGGGGCTGGAATCGAGACATTGGTCGCTGGCCTGGTTTTTGAGGGGCTCGTTGATGTTCTGCTCGGTCGAGAGCGGAGAAAGAGGCATCGTCCTGGCACTTGCGGGTGGTTCTAGAGACATGGTCCTGGACCAAGACGGAGGCTCAAGGTTGGCCTGTCCCTCGAGCGCCATGGCATCGTGCGCGTCGGGCCGATCGTGGGTAGGGGTGGACGAAGATTCCGGGGAAGTGGCAGCGAGCGCTGCTGACCTCTGACGAAGAAGTTCGATCTCATCCAGGCCTTCTCTTGGGGGTTCGGGCGTGAGCCGGGCGTATGGCTGATCGTCAGGGCATGTCGGGAAGCTGTACGGAGGTGGCGATGTGGGATCACGAGATTGGTCGGATGAAGGTGTCGGCATCTTGGATTGGACGTTTTCAGGGCCAAGTAAGAGAGGGTCGAGTCGCAGGGCCAAGAAGACTGCCCCGGGAGGTTAGCAACAGCAGCGGTAAGCTGGCCGCGGCTCTGCCTTATAGTGTGCGGAAATCCCGACGCCGGTCCAGTGCGCTGAAGCATCCACGGCGCTCGGTCAACGACAGCGCCCAGGATGGGAAGGGCGATGATCAGAGCCCGGTGCGACTCGGGAAAAAGAGTGTCATCAATTCGAGACTGGGCTCTGCCGGATTCTGTCTGCGGTGAGGAGATCGCAGCTGTGCCGAGATCGCTCAAGGAAACCGGGAAGGGTCTTGCAAATCGACAGCATTCATCGCCGGGCCGCAGAAGGGATGAGGAAGGCACGGAGTAGGAGGAATCGTAATGACGGCGATTCGGGGTGGTTGGTTAGAAGGATAGAAGAAGTAGGAGGTAGTCAGAGATGATGAAATGCTTTGATGGATGGGGTGATCCAAATCATGGGGGACGGTGAGAGATGGATGGATGGAAGGACGGATGGATGGATAGATGAGGCTCGATGGTGAAGAGTCTGAGTTGTCCGAACAGGTCAGTATGCAGGAGGAGACATGGGTGTGGATTTGTCGGAGGCGAAGGCTAGTAGCGCTACCTGCTAGATATTAGTGATTTGTTGGAGTGGCACTTGTTGGCAGCTTTTGGTTGATGAGGAGCGCGAGAGACGGAGGAGGGTGGGTGGCTTGTGGAAGAGGATCTATATGTGACCCGTTGCGGGAGGATGGCCTTTCAAGGATGTCAGGCGCGGCAAGCCTCGATGGAGGGAACGATCGTCGGAACACCAGAGTAAGTCTAACAGGAGCAATCACGAGTCGATGACACCAGACCAGAGCCGACTTGGAAGCAGACGCAACTTCAACTTCAAATCAAGACGCTTCAAGAACTTGGAGTCTCTCGATTCTCCAACGTTCCAGGTCCTACGTGTCACGTGCATCATTCAATTTCGATACCCGAACTTCAAAGGCAGGCAGGACTCATGCTGCCGGAGTTTCCTTGCCTACCAGGTGTACGGAGTAAGAAGTGTGTAAGTCGCGGATCCGACAGGCAAGTGCGAAGTATTACTCCGTAGTAGAGGACTTGAAGCCTCTCGGCTCCTTCCCAGGTCAATGGTTTGCAGCTGGAGAAGTGGAAGGCGCGCTCTGTCCGCTCCAGCCGCGAATCATCATGGATCATTGATTAATACAGCGTATGTACAGGCCGTTAAGGCACCCATACACACGGTAGAGGTACTCCGTACTAAGAGGAGGTAGTACCTCTGATGGCTCCCTGTCGCTCCGTGGCAGGGGAATGCATGTAGCGGATATGTATCTTTTAGTCGCGTGTCGTGACCATTTCGTCAGCGCATCGTAATTCTCTACATGCACGGGTACGGAAGGGCTCGGGGTTGGATTCCATCCATGATGTCGCGCGCCTGATAAAAGGGCTCTCTGCCGGTTCTCGCGATGGATTGATAGAATTTCTAGAGCCATTCTTCCAGATTGAACCTCATCGAGTCCTGGCCTGTGCCACTGATTCTCGTGCACCTACCGGTAGGCCGAGGACAATGCTTTGTTGAAATGAAGCCACGGCAGAAAGAGCAGATGTGCCGGCGACTTGCGGAGCCGGGCCTCCATGTTCCCACAGCTCCACCTTCTGAGGTCCTTGGCAGACCGAGAGCCGACCGAGAAGGTGCCCTACGTACTCCGTAGTGACGAGTCGAGTCCGGGAACCTCCAGCTTCTCATGGACGCCCAACCATTGAACGGCCGCCCAATTGATGTCTGCAGGATCAGCGCATAGGCCGCGATCGACACTCATGGACCTTGACTACCCGAAGCCTGCCGATCCCCAATTGTCGCTGAGGAGCGGATGGCGGGCGGAGAGAGCATTGACTCAATCGATTCAAAGCGTCGCTGAAGAACATGGGCAAATCCACTGCTCGCACGGCATCACGACGGCTTAGTCATCCAGTTTGTCGGTGTCGTGCTCGTACGGATGATGGCGGTTGTCACAACTTGAAATGGATGGAGTTCAGGCGCAAAGGCCTCTCCAAAGTCGCAGACAGTGATTGACAAAGGGCCGTGGCCACAGCAGGCACATGTTGGACGAGTAATGAGGCCTCATCCATACCTGTCCTTTCGTTCACCAGGGTAACCATACTAAAAGCGTCGCTTGCCAGAATCCGTTCTCACTGAATTTTCCTACCAGGACAAGCCCACCAGGACAAAACCCTCCTTGCATCGTTCAACGCTTCTCGCGTCCTTGTCAATCTCCACATTGCCTTGTCGGTGAGAACGGGGAGCATGTTGAGACCGCTCTCGATTGTCTTCGAGGGCTCGAGGCCATCTCGATCATCTGAGTGAAAAAGTTGATGTTCGCCTATCAAAAGAGTCGCATTCATCGGCTCGGCCCTCGATCTGATGCTTCCCTCCCATCATGAGACTTCCATTGGTGCTTCGGCGGTTTTTTTTTTTGTTTCTCCCTTTCCTTCGCTCCTACGGGGGGTATCGATAATCGCTCGTTTCGCGGTCATTGTCGGGTCGTGAATTAGATGGGTTTGATCTTGAAGTGAAGCGCTATCAAGCTGAAAACGAGCGCCTTGAGGTCCTGGACGAGGTAGTAAAAGACTCTCAGGCCCTCCGGGTCGGCGGACTCGGTGACATCGACCAGAGATCCTATCTTGGCCGTCTTGGAGCTGGTCAGCGCGCGCTCGCTACACATCAGAAATGCATCAATCAGACAAACCTCAAACGAGATGTGGTCGCCTCCCAGCCTGATCTCGAGCTCTTGTCTGCCGTCCTTGTTCTTCTGCGGCCACTTGGAGTCGTCTTCCTTGATAATCTCGCTCGTCTTGATTATGCGCTTGATCTCGTCAATCACCGCCGCGCTCACGCACACTGTCGGGGTCAGCATCAGCAAAGGATCCAAACCAGGCCTGAAGTCTCGGTCGGCCCGCTTCTGTGTGTGCCCTGGGCTCGCTCGCTTACTTTCTTTGCGGATCAGGCTGTCATTTCGATAGTTGGAGTTGTTCGCATATCTCGCGACCGCGCTCCGTCCATCGCCGACGACGCGAAAGTCAAACTCTGTGGAGGGCACCCGGCGTTAGAATTTGTCCCACGCATGGATGCTGCGCGAAGTCTTCGACGGTCGGTGACGGCACCGATGTTGCCATACCTAGGAACTCGTGGCCGAACCGGCCCATATGACCGGAACTGTTTCGTCGCGTCAGTCAGAGCAATGAAAAGGAGTCATGCAAAATTTTCCAGAAGATGTACTCACTAGTACCGCAGGTAGAACTGGTCGTTGGGGGCCGCCATGGTTGCGCTGCTCGTGTCTGAGGAGAGCTTCGCGGTGTCGTCCCGCGCAAGGCTACTCGTACTGCGAGTACTAAATCCATCCGCATCGTGCTGTCGCAAATGGTGGGGCACGGCAGAATCAAGGGCGGTGAACGTCAGCTGGAGCGGTCCATGCACGGCGCCGGGCGAGTACTTGGCATCCGCCCTGCGTTTGTATGGCGACACAAGTATTGCTATCACGTGATCTGCTGTGCTGTGTCACCACCCGCGAGACTCGAGTCGCTACGAGTACAGGTCGTAAGTGCCACCTGTTCTGGGAGCCCATCCAGCATCTCGTGGAGCCAGAGAGAGCACTCCATTGATCCATCCATTCATCTCGAGGAGATCCATCCCAGACCCTCGGTGACCTCTGCCAGCCTCGGCGCGGAATTGCTGCTGCAGGACACAGACTCCGGCTCATGGCTCCGACGAGCTGACTGTCTTAAAAAAAAAAAAAAGCACCCTCCTTTCCCAAACCCGCGATTGCCATTCGAGCCTTCGATTCATCGACCTGCCTTGCTGTCTGGCGCCCCTCTCCCCTCACAGGCCGACGGGACTCGACAAGCACCCTCCGTGTCAACAACTGCGTACGCAGTCATTCAGCAAACAACTGCTCCTCATTAATCAGTCGTCATGTCGGGCTTTCTCGAGAACGCGTACAGTCTTGTACACCAGGACAATGCCTCCGACGTGCCGTCCCTCTCCGACCTGCGCATGCAGCTCGAGAAGGGCACCGACGAGAGCAAGGTCGACACCATGAAGCGCATCCTGACCATCATGCTCAACGGCGACCCGATGCCCTCGCTCCTCATGCACATCATCCGCTTCGTCATGCCCTCCAAATACAAGCCCCTCAAGAAGCTCCTCTACTTCTACTACGAGATCTGCCCCAAGCTCGATGCGAGCGGCAAGTTGAAGCAGGAGATGATCCTGGTCTGGTATGCTGCGGGCATCACCTCGCAAGTCTTGGGGTCGAATGCGGCTGACCATCCATAGCAACGGCATCCGAAACGATCTGCAACACCCGAACGAGTACATCCGAGGAAACACATTGCGATTCCTCTGCAAGATGCGGGAGCCGGAGCTCATCGAGCCCCTTCTGTCCTCGGCGCGGTCCTGCCTCGAGCACCGGCACGCCTACGTCCGAAAGAATGCCGTCTTCGCCGTCTCGTCCATCTACCTCCACTCGCCCTCTCTGATCCCCGATGCCGCAGAGCTCATCGCTACCTTCCTCGAGGGCGAGACAGACGCCACCTGCAAGAGGAACGCCTTTGCAGCGCTGGCGAGCATCAACCACGACGCCGCCCTCGCCTACCTCGGCTCCGTCTTTGAGGGTGTCCCCAACGCAGAGGAGCTGCTACAGCTGGCTGAAATTGAGTTCATCCGCAAGGATGCCGTACAAACCCCACAGAACAAGGTATGCTCGGGCTCAGGTCGATGGTGGAACAAGATCCATGGCCATGTCCATCCTCGCCCTTCTCTGCTCACCTTCTCCGGCTTTACCTGACAATGCTAGGCCCGATATCTGCGGTTAATTTTCGATCTCCTCGAAGCGAGCACCTCCACAGTTGTCTACGAAGCGGCTTCCTCGCTGACCGCGTTGACAAACAACCCAGTCGCAGTCAAGGCCGCAGCCGCCAAGTTCATCGACCTGAGCATCAAGGAGGCGGACAACAATGTCAAGCTGATCGTCCTCGGGCGGGTCGACCAATTGCGCAAGAGGAACGAGGGCGTTCTGGACGACTTGACCATGGAGATCCTCCGCGTTCTGTCGAGCACAGATATCGACGTCCGAAGGAAAGCGCTCGAGCTCGCCCTGGCCATGGTCTCCAGCAAGAACGTCGAGGAGGTCGTCCTGCTGCTCAAGAAGGAGCTGTCCAAGACGGTCGACCAGGAATACGAGAAGAACAGCGAGTACCGGTCTCTCCTCATACACTCCATTCACCAGTGTGCCATCAAGTTCTCCGAAGTCGCGGCGAGCGTGGTGGAGTTGCTCATGGACTTCATTACCGATTTCACCAACTCTTCCGCCGTCGAAGTCATCAACTTTGTCAAGGAGGTCGTGGAAAAGTTCCCCGAGCTGCGAACGACGATTGTGCGCCGTCTCGTGTCGACTCTGGGCGAGGTCCGTGCCGGGAAGGTCTACCGGGGCATCATGTGGATCATTGGCGAGTACTCCGTGGAGGAGAAGGACATTCGAGAAGCCTGGAAGGGAATCCGAGCTAGCCTCGGAGAGATCCCCATTGCTGCTTCCGAGCAGCGTCTCTTGGAGGATCAGGATAGCGGAGAGAAGAGCGACGAGCAGGTCAACGGCCACTCCAAACCCGCAGCTCCCACCGGCTCCCGGAAGGTCCTCGCGGACGGCACATATGCGACCGAGACGGCGCTGACGAGCCAGTCGTCTGCTGCCGCCAAGCTCGAGGCCGTCAAGGCCGCCCAAAAGCCTCCCCTGCGACAGCTCATCCTCGACGGCGACTACTATCTCGCGACGGTCCTCGCCTCCTCTCTGGTCAAGCTGGTGATGCGTCACTCGGAGATCTCGGCGGACAAGGCACGGACCAACGCTCTGCGGGCCGAGGCCATGCTCATCATGATCTCGATCCTTCGCGTCGGACAGTCTCAGTTCGTCAAGACACCGATCGACGAGGACTCGGTGGACCGTATCATGGCGTGTGTGCGCTCGCTCGCCGAGTACTCGGAGAAGAAGGAGCTGGAGAACGTGTGGCTTGACGACACTCGGAAGGCGTTCCGGGCCATGGTACAGGTCGAGGAGAAGAAGCGCGCGGTCAAGGAGGCGTCGGAGAAGGCGAAGACGGCTGTGCAGGTCGACGACCTGATCCCCATCCGCCAGTTATCGAAGAAGAACGCCGGCGACGGCCTGGAAGGGATCGAGCTGGACATGGAGCGGGCGACGGGCGGCGAGGGCGGAACCGAGGATCTCTCGTCCAAGCTCAGCCGCGTCGTGCAGCTGACCGGTTTCTCGGACCCCGTGTACGCCGAGGCCTACGTCAAGGTCCACCAGTTCGACATTGTGCTGGACGTGCTGCTGGTGAACCAGACGACAGAGACGCTGCAGAACCTGTCGGTCGAGTTCGCGACGCTGGGCGACCTCAAGGTCGTGGAGCGGCCGACGACGCAGAACCTCGGGCCGCACGACTTCCACAACGTCCAGTGCACCATCAAGGTCTCGTCGACGGACACGGGCGTCATCTTCGGCAACGTGGTCTACGACGGGGCGCACTCTACGGACACGAACGTCGTCATCCTCAACGACCTGCACGTCGACATCATGGACTACATCCAGCCGGCGACGTGCACGGAGACGCAGTTCCGGACGATGTGGACCGAGTTCGAGTGGGAGAACAAGGTCAACATCAACTCCAAGGCCAAGTCGCTGCGCGAGTTCCTGGATCAGCTCATGGCTTGCACGAACATGAACTGCCTGACTCCCGAGGCGAGTCTCCAGGGAGACTGCCAATTCCTCAGTGCCAATCTCTATGCGCGAAGCGTATTCGGTAAGAAAACCATTTCCCCTAATGTTGCTTCTGTTCTTTTTTTCTTCTTGGTCACGGTCTGTCGCTAATCATCTCCCGATAGGCGAGGATGCGCTAGCAAACTTGAGCATCGAAAAGGACGGAGAGGATGGGCCTATAACAGGTTTCGTGCGCATAAGAAGCAGATCTCAGGGCCTTGCTCTCAGCCTCGGCTCTCTGAAGGGCCTCAACAAGATCGGCTCCTCGGCGTGAGGCCTATCAAGCGGCGATTGATGGGTGCAGAAGGGGGGGGGAAGGGGGGTGTGCGAATAGGATGCAGAAATGGCAGCCAGTCAATTTGTATTCTATAGATCTACGATAAACGGTGGGGTGGGGGTGGGCAAGTTTTCCTTGGTTTTCGTTCCCTTTCTTTGTTTTCTTTTTACTTGTCTTTCTGATCCCCGGGTTGAATGATGAATGACGATATCTGCATGTTTTGTATTTCTTCTCTTCCGGGCTTTCAAGGTCAAAAAGGGGGGGATGTCGAAAAAGGGGGGAGAAAGGCAGTGGGAAAGGGTCGCCCGTGCTCTGTCGAAGATGGGAAAAGTCTAGTATGATGGATCAACAGTATACGATGATCAAAAGGTCTCACAACCACTGTTCGCGGAGCCATTGCTCCTATGATGAAAGGTTCTGGTAAATATCCATAAAATACATCAATGTATTCTCTTGAAATGAGGCTCTCGAGATTGATCATTGATCAATGTTGACGCCGACGGACCAGCTACCCTGCAAGAGCGCCTTAGTCATCGATCCGGGCGACGTCGATCGATGATCAATGGTGCCAACCTGGCTCCAAGCACGCAATGGGCTCGCAGCATCAGCCCGCCGACGTCGCTTCATCGGTGACAGATTGGGGACATGGCGGCATCGGCATTGATCTTCGCCCCCCTTTCTTCAATTGCTCTTCTCCTTTGCATCGCCCAAGCAATGCTGGGCCTCACTTGATCTCCGAGCGTACACGAGTATGGCTTGATCGCCTCCCGACGTTGAGTTGCGAGCTCCGACCGTTTGGTGTTTCAGTCCACCCGCCTCTCTCTTGGCCTCAGAGCCCGCCACCTCTCGTCGACCCCATCAACAATTGATCAATTGATTGGTCTCTACGGAGTACCTACCTATTATATTCAATTGAAGATCGCCGCCGAGATGCCCTCTCTCGCGGCGAACCCTCCGATCGCCGTCCCGGTCCTGAGCCCCATCGAGACCTCGGCCTGCACCGAGGCCGTGCCCGAGCCGGTCCACCACCTCAGGCACAGCAGCAGCATCCTCGCGCTGGCCGTCAGCCCCCAGCACGACTCCATCTACGCGGGCACGCAGGACGGCGAGATCGTCGTCTGGTCCCTCGCCACCTTCCACCAGGTCCAGCTCGTGCAGGCCCACAAGCGCAGCGTCCTCTCGCTCTTCCTCTCCCCGGACGCGTCCCTGCTCTTCTCCAGCGCCGGCGACGCCATCATCAACGTCTGGTGCCCGCGCACCCTGCGCCGCCTCTACGAGATCTACGGCCGCCACGACGTCGGCGACATCTTCTGCACCGCCTACAGCGCCCAGCACGAGACCCTCTACCTCGGCGCCCAGAACACCACCATCCAATGGGTCTGCATCAGCGACCCCGCCGCCAAGGCCTCGGCCGACTCCCGCAGCCACCCGGACCGCCGCAACCACCGCTTCTTCGACTCTAAGGCCGTCGGCGGCGCCTCGACGCCCCGGCGCAGCGAGGACCGCTGGGGCCTCATTCCCAGGGCCAACGCCGTCCTCGAGATGCCCTGCGGCAACGTAAAGCACTTCGCCCACTACGGCTACGTCTACTGCATGCTCATGGCCCAGAGCCCGACCGTCGAGGTCGACGCCGACGAGGACGTGCTCATCTCCGGCGGCGGCGACGGCACCATCAAGCTCTGGAGCCTCGGGTCCGTCGGCAGGCGCGATCCCGACGAGCCAGACCACGGCGGCATTGAGGAGATCATGACGCTCGGGTCCGACAACGCAGAGTCCGTCCTGTCCCTCGCCCTCGACGGGTCCTTCCTCTACGCCGGCAAGCTGGACGGCATCGTCGAGCTCTGGGACCTCGACACCGCCCAACGGCTGCGTGTCATCAAGGTCGGCGACCAGGACATCATGTCCCTGCAGATGAAATGGGGCTACCTCTGGACCGCCTCGGCCAATGGGCTGACCCATGTGAGTGTTCATCGGCGATATGATCATCCACTGTGACTGTGCTGTGTGTGTGGATGTGAACCGACAGACCAGGACTGACAGCAGCGACTCGCTCCGGCAGAAATTCACCACCGCTCATTACGGCAAGTACCAGCACGTTTCCAGGAACGTGAGCCAGAAGTACCAGTGCCTGAGCAAGTGGAACGCGCACAACGGCAAGATCCTCGCCTCGGTCTGCGCGACCTACAACCAGGAGCACTTCTACATCACGGGCGCGAATGACCAATACGTCTCCGTCTGGCACATCGAGGACGAGGAAGACTCCCAGCACGACGAGAACGCCAGGGGCAGCGACAATGTCCTGCTCTCGACGCTGACCGACTTCGTATCCTACAAGACTATCTCGTCCCGCCCCGAGTTCGCGGAGGACTGCCGCAAGGGCGCCACGTTCCTCGGCGGGCTGTGCAAGCGCATGGGCGCGCACGTCGAGATGCTAAGCTCCGAGAAGGATCACAACCCCGTGGTTTTCGCCAGGTTCTGCGGGAAGAAGGAGTCGGGGAGCAGGAAGCGGATCCTCTTCTACGGCCATTACGACGTCGTCGCCGCCGACAACACGAACGGCAAGTGGGCCGCGGATCCCTTTACAGTCAAGGGGACCAACGGCTTCCTCTACGGGCGCGGCGTGAGCGACAACAAGGGGCCCATCGTGGCGGCGCTGTACGCGGTCACGGATCTGATGCAGGCCCAGAAGCTGGAGAACGACATCGTGTTCCTCCTCGAGGGAGAGGAGGAGTCCAGGTCCAGGGGGTTCGAGGAGGCCGTCAGGCTCAACAGAGAGCTCATCGGGCACGTGGACTACATCCTGCTGGCCAACAGCTACTGGCTCGACGACGAGGTCCCGTGCCTCACCTACGGGCTGCGCGGCGTGCTGCATGCCACGGTCTCGGTGGACTCGTCGCGGCCCGACACGCACTCGGGCGTCGACGGGTCCCACATGAACGACGAGCCCCTGACGGACCTGACGACGATCCTCTCCCGGCTCAAAGGCCGCGGCAACCGGGTCCTGATCCCCGGTTTCTACGACGGCATCCCGCCGGTGACGCCGGAGGAGGAGGCGCGGTATGACGACATCGCGTCGATCCTGGTGCGCCGCAGCCCCGAGGCCACGCACGAGGACAAGATCAAGCAGTCGCTCCTCGCGCGGTGGCGGGAGCCCAACCTGACGATCCACCGGTACAGGGTGTCGGGCCCGGACGGCAGCCTGGTGAGCAGCCACGCGAGCGCCAGCATCAGCATGCGCCTCGTCCCCGGGCAGGAGGTCGACGCCGTGGCCGGCGCGCTGCTCGGGTACCTGCATCGCGAGTTCCGCGGCCTCGAGTCGCAGAACGAGCTGAGCGTCAGCATCGACAACAAGGCGGAGCCGTGGCTCGGGGACCCCAAGAATGACATCTTCCGCGCGCTCGAGGCGGCCGTGGTCGAGGCCTGGCCCGACGTCTTCAACCCGAGCCAGCCCGCGAGCCCGGACGGCCAGCGCGTCCTGGGCTCCCCCGACTCGGACTCGACGGCGGCCGGCAAGCCCAAGAAGCCGCTGTACATACGCGAGGGCGGCTCGATCCCGGCCATCCGCTTCCTGGAGAAGGAGTTTGGCGCGCCCGCGGCACACCTCCCGTGCGGTCGGGCCAGCGACGCCGCGCACTTGGACAACGAGCGAATGAGCATCATGAACCTCATCAAGGCGCGGGAGATTTTCGGCAAGGTGTTTGCCAGGCTATGAGAAGCGAGGGAAGAAGAAGAAGAAGAAAGAGCATAGCATTTTCACGGCGCTGGGGAGAAACAAGAAAAAATCACCAGAAAGATGGACATGGTCTGCGCACAGCATTGCATCTTGACGGGACGGTGTTTCGGACGGAATGGAATGGGAATAGAAGGCGCTTTGGCCGGGCTTGTTCGCCTGCTAACGGACACGACGGAATGTCCAGTGGGCCCTTGACATCTTCATTTTTTTTTCTCATTTGTGGATACAATAGCATACTCGGAGACTCTGGAAGAAGCAGCTCGCCAACGGCCCGTCGGTCGCCTCATGAGCCACGATGGCGTCTCCCCCTTCCAACAAGTCGGTTTCGGACCGCCCGGTTAGCTCAATCGGTAGAGCGTGAGACTCTTACGAGGCACACGTTCTGATGTGACAAACAATCTCAAGGTTGCGGGTTCGACCCCCGCATCGGGCTTTTCCTATACAATTTCCATGATTGAGATTCGAGCCGACATTTCTTTTTGCTTTTTGTCACACGTTATGATTGGAAATAATCGTTTTTTCTTTCCTCTCTCTTATTTTTTTTTTCTTTTTTTGGATCTTGTGGCATACCCCTTTTCTGATGTGATGCGGTTGGGAGCCCGTGAATGGGGATGATCGGCGCAAGACTTACTGTCCTTCACATTCCTCCTCTTCGATTGTCGGCGATGGAGACGAGTGTCGAACCGAAAATCCTCTGCGGAAGGGCTTGTCGATGATCCATTGTATCTCGGGCAAGACGGAGCTGCCTCTGTTCTGCGACTGATTTACGTGCCGGCAGGCAGAGAACATAGCAGTATTGCATCAAAAACTTCGTCCCATTCACAAGCTATCGTGGGTCTTCACACCCAGCAATAAGTGTGGCAAGCTCGATGACAACTAAGAAGATTCACGAACAAAAAAGAAATGCCAAGAAATATTCCATCGCCCTAAAGCAGGAAAAACAAGACTGGAAAAATCGGAAAACAACAGAGAACAAAGGCCCTGCAGGAACACGGGAGTCATATAGACCGCGTCGAGGAAAAGCTATCTCCATTCCCCGGCGCCCTCTGCTTCACCATTGGGCGGCCCTGAGAACCGAAACAAGTAAAATCGACCCTCTTTCGTGATGTAGGCCAGGCCATGCTGCCATACGACAGTGCTCGATGGTTTGAACTGCAGACGTAGCAAGGGATCGTCGGCCGGTAGTATCATGATGCGTTTTCCATTCCATGTCAGCCATTGATACGAATCCTCTTGCAAGCCAACCTCTTGCAAGCCATATCCCCGGATCTCGTGCTTTTCAAGGCGAGAGCATATTTGTCCGCCCAAGGCCTTCACTGTTCCGAGAGGAGGCTCAAAACGCGGGTCCTCAATTTCCTCGCAAGGACTGTGAATGCGGACCTGGCCTCTTTCGGTCTGGATCCACGGGTTGGCTGCGTCGTAACCCTCGAGCGAGAGGGACCTTCCAACAGAGACTCCAAAGGGATTCCTGCCTTGAATATGCATGATGCTGCTGTCTTGGGAGCGATCCTTGCAAAGTACCGCGCTGCCGTCGTCCGACACCGACAGGTCGCAGCAGCAGTTTCGCCTGTCTCGGGATGGGTCCGAGCAATATTCGCAAACAAATGACCAAGCCTCGGCATCTTTCGCAACATCCCAGATGCGAAAGCGGCAGCGATCCGATTGTACCGTCAGGTATCGGCCGTTGGCAGACAGGGCCACCCTTGTTTCCGGAAGTCCCCGACAGGCGAGGCGGATGGTGGCTTCGTGATTCGGGTTCAAGTTCCAGATTTGGCAGACCCCATTTCGGTCCAAGGAAGCGAGCTCGCCTGTCTTGGAGAAGCCTTCTGAAATCAACGTGCAGTCCAAATCATTGATCCCATCCAGTTCGCCGGGGAGAGATATTGCTTGGCCTGACGCAATGTCGACTCTCCTCAGGCCAACATCATTGTGCAAGGCGAACACCGTCTTTGAGTCCCGTGAGAACCCCAAACAAACAGTCTGATCATCAACGTCGGACTCCCCTTCATCAGGAACAGTCGTGATTTCATCCGGGAGAGTCAAGACCTTTCAACCCGTGATCGCATCCATGATGTGAATGCCCTTGCTCCAAAAAGCTAGAAGCCCGAAATCTTGCGAAAGGATGATGGGGATTGAAAGACCACCGTAGCTTTCTGGACTGGTGAGACCATGGAGCTTTGGCATTTCCCAAATAAGAAAATCTCCTCTGGTTGAAGTTGTCAAAAGTTGTGCATCCCTTGTGAGCAACAAAGTGACTCTACTAGGGCCTTCAAAATCTATCCAGAACGAATCATCAGGAGATCCTCTGAGCCACGGGTATTTCCAGTCAATAACCAACTGTCCTGATGCGATGTCCCAGATTCGTATGACTTCCGATGCGAAGTCCATCCCAACCAAGTGCATGGAATCATAAGAGAATTTCGAGGCCTTGTGGGTTAATCGACCATTCCTGGGAAGTTTCTGAAAGACCTCTCCCGTGGCCAAGGAATGGATCTGGATGCAATCATCATCCGTGCCCGAGGCCAAGAGATTGCTATTGCTCGAGAAATGAAGTGGCCCCTGGAGCGAGTCTTCCCACCAGGTATTAATTGTCAGGTTGCATATGTTGTACCCTTCTGGACCTATGACAGCCAGAAACTTGCCGTCATTCGTGACGAGAACTTTTGGATCTCCTGTCTCGTCCTCTGCCATGTCCTCTGCCATGTCCTCTGCCTCGAATCCTCTGGGATCGTGCAATAAGGTGACTTCCTGGCCAGTCTGCCTTCTCAAATTTTTCACTCTGACCCTGGGCCTCATATCGGGATTCGTCATCAATAGTACCACGATGTTGCCGTCATCAGAGAAGTAAATTTCGTCGCTCCCAGACTTGTCGAATGTCAAAGATTCTGTTTTGACACCCGAAGTCACCTGCCATGAGGAGACTTCCTGATCAGTTGCCAAGCAGACGATATCCGGATCAGGAGAATACCAAGCCTTGTTCACTGGCCGGTCCGTTCGAAAACTTTGGATGAGTTCCTCGGAGACGATGTCACGAACTCCAACGTGACACTGCGTTTCAAGATTCAAATAATTTCTGTTCGAGATTGCCAACAGGCGCGCTGTATCAATTTCCCAGAGAAAGGTAGGGCTCCAATGGTCAGACAACGGCTGTTCCATGCTGATCCAAGAAGGCATGAAATGCTGGAAACATTGTCGTATCAGGCTTTTTCGGGGCAAGAAAAAAATCGCGCTCGAATAGAGTTGAAGTGGGGCGGAACGAAGCAGTTCAGAATGAAGCCCTACAAATCGGCGCGCGTCGCAAGTGAATCTCCAGAGACTACCATCACCATCACCATGAACCTATTCTGGTCAGTCTGTTCACTGTTTACCGATGAGCGAACCATGGACACTGACTCACATTGGCAAAGCTCTCAAGCTTGGAAATTTCAAGCACAATTTCGTGGGTTGCTTTTCCTTCAGAAAGTCTGGCTTCAATCCAGTGGAGAAAGTGCTCTTTGAAAAAATCTAGGATGACGTCTTCATATCGAGCATTGTCCCACTCACTTCGGTTGAGATCTTGAACACTTGAATCGAGGATATGATACACCCAGTGGTCGCATGCATATCTCAGGGCTTTGTAAGGATCAATGCTCCAGCATGTGATCCCTCCACTCACTCATGCTCAGTGTCTCGTGCAGGTCGCAAATATTCCTTCGAAGCGATCTTCTCAAACAATCGATGCATTTAGTGAATAAACCATAGTGAGACTCCCCACTGCCTTTGGGAAAGAGTGCCTTCTTGGCAAACTCGTCGGCAACCAGATACTCTTTGGCAGAGTAGTGGATGAAGTAGATTTTATCATCCCTGACTGTGAGGAATGATCCGCATCTCCTCACGAGCTTCTCCAGCTGAGCGACCTTGGCAAGATTATCCGTGAACCCTTCTAGAGCGGCAAGCTCCTCGATATGTAATGGTCGTCGTGCCAAAGTGGCTGTCACCAGGATGGCCTTGCATCTGACGGCCGCCGACTCCTCTTGCTGCTCAATCCTTTTCAGCATCAGAGTATAAAGTCCATTCAAGCCCTGATGCATCTTATCGAGTACACTCAAAACTTCTTGAGCCTCGTCATATGATGACTCTAGGGACATCCGCAGCTGTTGAAACGCAATGGCGACCCAGAGGAAGGTCCCATTCGCACGTGCGCGTATCTGGTCAACAATCTTTTCCAGGAGCTCGTCATCGCCCAACAAGTGTGAGATCTCAGCTGCTCTGAAAGAGATGTAGGCATTCACAGCCTCGGTAACGAGATCCGAGTTGACTTCGAGATTCAGACTCATGCCGCACAGGCTGCTTGCTGGACCCAGCACGCTCTCGATATTTGGCCAATCTCTGCTCGATAGAATCCATTTTGCTGATGTTGTCTCCGAAAGTTCCTTCAGTAGCTCGAGAAGCTGCTGAAGCCCCGTGGTGCATTCATCAAGTCCATAAGTCCATCGATGACGATGTAGGGGGACCCCGCGTCGTGCAGCATGTCTCGGAAGATGGCGGAAAGAGTCCACCAAGCGTTTGAGTCTTCAAATACCCTTGCCAGACGCGTCGTGGCGCTTCCGAACATGAGATATGAGGCGGGGCATCTTTGTGGCTAGTAGCCAGATGAGGCCACGAAGCACATCCACGTTTTTGTTGATATTTGGAGTAGTGGCTTGGCAGAAGAAGAAGGTTAGGCTAAGTGGTGCGACCCGTCTCAGCTCGTTGATGATGCCGCAAAGGAGCATCGTCTTGCCTTTGCCCGGGTCACCCCTGATCCAGAGCAATTTTTTGTTCTCGTTGTCGGCCCAAGACTGATATTCCTTATTCTCGAGTATCCAGCGGTATGATCCCTCAAAGAGACCACCCTTGACTGATTCTATGCGCTCCTTCTCGGCTTCAGAATCGGTGACCAGCAAATCCCTCAAACATTGCATATCCTTGTTGCGCTCATCTTGCGTTCTCGAGTCCAGGTATTGCTGCTTGACGCTTGCAATCAATTTGGTGTCGTCGAATTGCTTGATCTGATAGCGGAGATGCTCTTCGGTCGCTTTGATTTTTTTAATTGCTACGGCCCAGTCATCGACCTTGATGATGTCACGGAGAAAAACGAGCGCGCGATGACTGTGGTAGGAGATGATGCTCCTAATTTCGAACTTGAGGAGCATCTTGTAGAAATTCGTGATTCGAGCCTGTAATGCGCGTTGAAGACCTGAAAGTTCGCTGCCTGCTTCTTCGAAAAGACATGCAGCAAGCTCCGAATGCCACTCCATGGTCTCCATGATGTACCGGATGCCACTTCGATTGTCATCATTTTGCTCTAGAGGGTTCGTGAGGATCTTGCAGAGCGTCAGCAAGGTGTATATCGACGTCGGTTGAAAGATAGTACGAAGTATACTGGTCAAACTTACCTCCAGCGAGAGGCAGACCGCAGCCCAAGGCAAGGCAGCTTGCGGCACATCCCTGATGACTGTGCCCACCAGATCTTTTGCCGGCTTGAGAAATCGCAGAGTTTCCCCGATTGCTTCCTTGACTTTGGCCTCCTGCATCGTCCTCTCCAGGCCGACGTGAATGAGCTGGTGCATCTGTCGCCTTCTCGAGCCAATATCATGCCCAATCGGATTCTCAAGGGACGCGAATTCAGCCTCCGACAAGCTCAATTCTCTGTTCTGGAGCCTCAAGAACATGATCTTCTCGTATGTTTCTACCAAAGTACCGTCTTCGGTTTTGAGTTTGTCGTACGCGTCATTCCATATGGTTTCGGCAATTGTTGGAGAAGCCGACACGATTGCTTCCAGAGTTGCTGGATCGAGTGTCGACTGCGGGATGCTGCAGATGGCATTCCTTTGGTCCTTTACGGTCCCTTCCGCCGCAATTTGATCGGTATCTCGAGTGCACGATGGCGGAGGAGCCGGCTGCGGATTTGCCTCGAGCTGTGCAGAGGAAGCGCACGCGTCTTTGGGCTCTGAGACGACCAAGGTGGATTGTTGATCA
Organism: Escovopsis sp. AC; assembly: GCA_003055955.1. Taxonomy (NCBI): domain Eukaryota; kingdom Fungi; phylum Ascomycota; class Sordariomycetes; order Hypocreales; family Hypocreaceae; genus Escovopsis; species Escovopsis sp. AC. The sequence goes on along the minus strand of NQYS01000001.1, from coordinate 4,645,507 downwards.
TTGTTGTGTTTTCCTGCGCGACTGCTCCGAAGAAACTTATGTTCAGCCGAGGCATCGTGGCCCATCCATTTCTTGAGCTTTTTCTTCAGACGAGTAAACCACATGATGAAAATTGCTCGTCATGTGCTGAGCATCTTCTTTCGAATCTCGAAAAGAGATTGACGATCAAGAAACTGTAGCAGCAGGCATCGCAACGAAAGAGAGAGGCGTCCCTCCTCGCAGTCCTTGCGGGGTCCGTACCTTATTCATCCTCCTGCAGGACAGAGAAGGCGCCCAGCGAATACTGTCACCGTATCGCACTGCCATATGTCGGACTGCCATTCGCCAGCTCTCTCTGGACAATGGTCCGCGGTCCTGAGACAGCCTGACGGACAGGGCCCGCCGTCTCTGTGTGCGCGTCACCAGGCGCGCGAATAGGTTGGATCGAAGGAGTTGGAAGTTGGAAGTTGATGATGATGATGATGATGATGTTGAGGGAAGATGTTTTCTCCTCGTCGCTGAGGCTTCGGAAGGATTGAACGAGTTGTGACTTCCGTTTTCGGAAAAACCAAGTCATCAGTCAAGTGGTGGCCCGCGACGTCCTCGAGTCCATCACACGAGACGTAATTGAGGGAAGGTGCCGCCGCCATTGAATGAGTGGGTCGCCTTTCGGTTTCGCAACGGCAGGAACCCGAGACCTCCTGCGGTGTGCTCTTGCCCATCCGAGCTCGGCCCGCGCCGTTGCGCCACAGAGATGGCGGACCAAAGCCACAGGCGAGCTTCAGGCCGGAACACCATTGGCTGAAAAAGACAGACTTGCGTCTGATTGGTGCCGAGTGCTGGCAAGATTGAGCACGCGAGCGGCCACATACGGCTACCCTATAGTTGTTCTGGGTCATTGCTGGAAATTGACTTCAGAAGGGAATGATGGCCAAGGAAAAGGCACGAGGGGGGAATGACTCGCAATCCAAGTCAGAAAACAAATGATTCTTCTTCTTCTTCTTCTTCTTCTTCTTCTTCTTCTTCTTCTTCTTCTTCTTCTTCCTGGTAGGAGCTTTGAATCTCAGGACTGAACGTGCAGTGATTGTCAACTCGAGATCAAGACCAAACTCAATAAGCACTTTCGGAGGTGGTGCCTTCGGTGCCAAATGGCAGATGGAGAGCATGAGAGTACGGAGTACAGGGTAGTGGATTCTCTTCACATATATCGCTGGTGCTTCAATTCGTGCAATCGACTCCAAACATCAACGCCGCGAAGTCGCCAAACGGAAAATCCAAGTCTCCCTGCCACACAAACATCAACCGCCAAAAGTCTTTGCCACCGCAAGGCACGATCCCAAAGCTGCTTCAACGAGTGTTGTACAATACATCGGCACCGATCGTACAAGCGCTCGTAGTTGTACCGGTACTCGTACTCGTACGCGAGACTTGTGCAACGATCATGCAATAGTGAGTGGGTTTCGGTCGATCGACCGGCTCATCTGATCGATAGCTTCACGGACTGACGGAGATCCTGGTGGGCCAGGTCTAGATTGATAATCGATCATCGCTGATCGATTCAAGTTAGACGCGATTGATGAAAACAAAAGGACTGCCGACCCTTGCTCATTTTGGTGGACCGTTTCATCAGCCAAGGCGCCCTCCATCGAACTAAGAGGCCTCTAGAAGGATTCGGGGAACTTGCCGCGCTCTATCCACACATCGAATCCCTCACCTTCCATTCCCTTCCTAGACGGATCATGCAAGCCGCTCGGCGCTGCTCCGAGGAACAAGTCCGACTTTGCGAGGCTCCGGCCAACTGTTTTACCGGTGCAGGTAGAGTGCTCCCATGCCTGCGCTTCCTCGAAGACCCATTCTTTCCGACGGATCTGCCTCGGCATCGAAATCCTCCATCTTCCTCCAAGTTTTCCTGCAATCTGCTCCTTCGACTACCACAACGAGAATTTTGAGGACGACGATCACACGAAAAAGACATGGGCTACCCATCCCCCGCGGATGAAGAAAGCGCCAGCCGAGTGGCAGAGGAAAGACTATCGGTACGAGCACATCCGACTCCCTGCATCATGACACACCGCATCTCTCCGCCTCCGTCTGCAGCAAGATTGGACTCTGCGAAATCTGTGTCTTCGGTCTCGGGAGGCAACAAGTCCGACTTCATGAATGTGTGTCTCGCGAGTAATGAAACCCGTCTTGCGCGCCCCGAGCATAACAAGCGCCCTTCGCGGGCCGATGCATGTTTTTTTTTTCCTTTCCAGCGGACTTCGGGCTCCCAGGCCTTGGATGAGAAGAATGGACGAGAAAGTCCCGAGACGGCACAACTTTGGACCCCAATCAAATGCCGCCCCACACAAATTGCTTCATGGCCAGCGGCCTCTTCCCGCGTCGAGTCTCATCGACCAGGGGCCCTTACTCACGAGGTGGACATGCTCATGGATTAGTCGGGGCAATGCTTCTCCAGGACCTGCTGGCAGATGGATGAGCCACAGAAATGATTGCTCCGGACTCCGATCCGGGGTCTCTCTGCTGCACAGGGACGTCTTGAAACAACCCCCCCCCCCTTTTCTTTTCCCCCGGTTATTCCTATATTTACCCTGGCATGCTTATTCCCCTGTTGAGTACGAGTACGTACAGGCAATACAGGTACAGGCACCTGTATGTATTGTATATTGATATTTCATCGCGGAGTGGTCAGGGCATACACGTATGTGTGTACCCCATACGGGTAGAGTGGATGACGATTTCTTCACCTCAGTTCTGATCCAGGGTCTCTCAATTACTCGTACATCCACCTGCGAGTGAGACACTCGCGCATCTCCGTGTATTCCCAAGGGGGAGAGACGCAGCAACTGCTTACGAGTATCCATAAGCTGGCCTCAATTGATGCTGGCACAAGTAGTATGTATGTATGTATGTATGCTGTCTCTACCGGGCTTACATACATCAATATCTGTATGTACGAGGTTGTACGAGTAGGTCGCCGATCAAGACGTGGATATACGAGTACATACATACATACAGGTAGCGAGCTGGCGGGACGATTGGTCGGCAACGCCCGAGACTCCATCCCGGCCCAGGGCCGGAATTTGCTCGGTATCTGGCATGATGATCGGCGACAGATCGAGAGGACGGGGCCTGTACCTGTAACCAGGAGATTCAGCAACGCCGACTCGCTTTCTGCCGCCGCCGGACCAGACGAGCGACTCATACCTCCACCGGAAAATTCCACCGTCCGCCTGTACGAGTACTCCGAAGAGAATGCGGTCCGTATGTGGCTTGCAGCGGCCATGACAGTGGCGAGGAATTTAGCCGGTAGCCCATGCCCCTTTTTAGGGTAGGGCGATGGGCCCCAAGGAGGCCATCACAGCTGTCACAATGTCTGCGGCCGTCATACTCGTACAGACAGCTCCATGGCTTACGAGTGCTGGGATGAAGGAACAGATTCGTCCTCGTCCTCGTAGACACTGGTACTCGTACGAGCACTTGTAGCTGGTCGGAAAGTGAGCTCGGCCATCTGGGAGCTCTCGCTGTCTCTAGCCCCTTGAGGAATCGGCTCCGTGGCAACAGATTGCGAAGCCAGGAAGCAAAGATGGCAATGGATCTCAAGGCACCGAAATGCCGTCAGGATCTTCATCCCGGGTCGGCGTTTCCAATGGCCACCGTGTCTGCCCCTGCCCGGAAGGCCTCATGAATCGCGCCAAGCTTCAGGGATCGCCCGTCAGCAATGTTCCAGTCCTCGGCAAGTCAGACGTGGGGAGCAAGCAGGCTGCCGACTCCTCTGTCAACGTCTCGAAGACGTGGGGAATATTGGGACCAACCCTGTCGGCTCATAGCCGAGGGGCATCCAATATTGGCTTCCGACCGACGGCCCGTCCAGCACCCCTGTACAAAGTACTCGTGCTTGGGATTAGACGAGCAGAGGCATTGATCCGATGCTCGCGAAGACCAGCAGACCTGCTCTCGTCAAAAGATCCATCGAGTCATGGACAGACAGGCGCGCCCTCGAGAATTATAAAAGAGACGGTCACGACCCGGATTCTTGCTCTCGATCATTCCACCAACAACCATCTCATCTTCCAATCCAACACTCTTCCAACCTTTCCAACCTTTTCCCCCAAACCCCCCCCAACCTTCAAAATGAAGTTCCAGGTCCTCATCGCTGCCGTCTTCGGCGCTGTCTTCGCCTCTGCTGCCCTCGGCCCCGCTGACTGCGACTGCGTAAGTCGTCTCCCGCACAAAGACCTCCCCGATCCGAAGATCCCGATGCTAACTCAATGCTCTAGTTCGACGTCTGCGACGTAAGATAATCACCTCCCGCAACACATTCCGGAAGAAGGTCAAAGGAACCCGAATCTAACCATTTTGCCCACCCACAGAGCGACAACCAGGGCCCCACCAACTGCTACAACTCCAACATCGGCTGCGGTACCCTCGAGGAGCCCACCTGCTGCGAGATCTGCGGCTGCAACTGCGCTGTACGTTCTCACCCCTTCGAGTAGAGCCCTCCGTTTGACTCCATTGCTGACGATGCCTTCTCGAACAGTAAATTCGCTCTTCACTTGTTCATAGCTTCACGAAAAAGTCGTGCCCATGATTGACGGTCTGCGATCTTCCGAAAAAAGCGATGGATGCCGACAACATAGAGTCGGCATGGGTATGCGCCGAGGGTAATCCATAGACAATCAATTTACCTAATACACATCAGTATAACTTCCAATCCACTCTGACCAATACGCTTGTGACCTGCCTTGTTTCGTTACTCTCTCTCGTTTGCCTGAAATGTGTCGGATCTCAGTCAAGCGTTTGGGGCTGCGAACTTTTGAGATGTCGTCGAGACCAACACGTGATCTGAGAGCTGAAGAAGTCGATAACAATCTCTGAAATCCGATGCAGGAACGAGGCAGATCGCATGAGGAAGGACCTGATAAATGCAAATGCCGATTCCGACCTATCTCGACGTCGACGGATAAATGAATATTGCGGGGTATCGCCAAAGCGGGGCCATCAATACTCCGTACTACCTGTACTATTGACCCTCGAGTCGGACGGTCCGTCCCGCGCGCGCTCCCGTCGCGCTTCTCTCGTACGAGTAAGTATCAATATATTGCCCACCGAACAAGATGCTGACCATGGGGGGCCCCTTCAATAGAGCATCGCACCATCATCATGGCCCTTGATCCCTGAACGGTTAAAATATCCACTCTCTCTGCTGTCTGAGATCTCTGATGGATACTGACCCCTCAAAAGATCTGGCCCTGAGCACCCTCCTCGACACATTGCTTCCGGGCCTTTCGTCGAGTTGAGAAAATCCCGATTTAAAGCATTTTTGCGAGCCTTGGACATCACGATCTCTTCATCATCATGACGGCCGACTTCGAGACTCGGCTGACCCTGCACGGGCCTGCACCATTGACTGTATGGTTCGAGCCAGTGCAGTCCTATGCACGCCGCAACAGCGTGTGGTGCATCTGGACCCTCACAACGCAGCATCGGGTCTTTCCCCCCACTCATCCCTCGAAGCCATCGAGCTTCCAGTCTTGCAAGCAAAGGAAAAAAAATTGACGAAGGTCTCGAGCACCATCTGGAGGACTGTGGGATCGCGGTTTGTCAACTAGGTGCGGTCGCTCAAGTCGGCCTCAGCTGCCATATGGTGGCTGAGCGGGAATCACCCGATTGCCATCCGGCTGAACCTCGTGAGGAGGCGCGAGCTGCCGCAAGAGTTTGGAACTTTCTCATGCAAAAGGGCATGCGGGATTGGCGGTCCTGTTGTCTCGCGCTACAGGTATCATGGCGCCTGTGCTTCATATGCCCCTTTCTCAAACGATCTAGACATGATTGATAAATTCCTTCAATCGATTCGATTGGAACATTCCCTCTGGACAACATCATGCTCGGCTTGTATATGGAACGGAACAGGGAGACAGCCAAGGTAAAGAAGGCCGAGGCAAAGGATGACCTGTTGAAGAAGGAAGAGGCGATGAGGCATGTGGTGCCAAAAGACCAGGTCACCACCCATTCATCCCAGCATCAACAAAAGAGCTCCCTGACGAGCGCATTTTGGAGAAACTTAAGAAGGGCGGCACCAAGCACAAGACAAAGGCCAAACACCAAGGGTTAGAACGAGGTGGGCAAGAATGACATTCCATCTCGGAACACACATCATCGCAAGAGAGAGGCCAGCCTCGTCCGCTTGGTCAAACCATCCGAGAACACTGCAGCCTCCCCCCCCCACATTGCCGACGGACCGCCACTTAACCACTTCAACATTCCTAGCCCCAAGCATCCTCGCCTCCCAGGCCCAACAACACAGCCATACTCAGCACAGCGAAGTCCGCCCACACCTCCAACGAACCTCGGCTTCCTCCAGAACGACTTCGCGCGGACTACATCCTCCGACGGGCACACGCCCCTCAGCAGCGGGAGCGTCACCCCCTCCCTACGGGCTCGAGCGGCATGGGTATCACGATCAAGGACTATTTTTTCGTACCCGGGATGCGCGCGGGCTACACCTCCGTGCGAGAGACCTTCCCATCAGCCCGCCTCGCTGCGACTTTCTCCCTGCACTACGATGTCACTTTCCCACGCTTCCAAACCAGTTAAAGACTTCTCAGATTGTTCAGCAATCGTCCATAAAACGAAACGCCCAGGAATTACGCCCTCATCCCGGTAGACAAGATTCCATCCCCAAAGCAGTGCACTCGCTGCGCGCGATAAGTATATATATCCCAAAAACATCCTCAGTTCATCATTGGGCGTGTGGTGTAGTTGGTTATCATTCTCGCTTTGCATCCTTGCAGTTTGTGAGCGGTCCGGGGTTCAAATCCCTGCGCGTCCATTTTTTCCCGCCTTTTTTTTTAGCACTCGTAGCGCACAAGCCCCCTTCCCTCCCCTCCCCTCCCCTCTCGCTTTCTCATTCCTTTGCTACTCGACAGAAACAAGAAGAGCCCACTCACGGCTCGCACAGAAATCAATCATCGGAGAAGAAGAAGGGGAAAAAAATGACGGAGTAAAAAGAATTGAAATCTGCCGTAGCGAGGACTCGAACCTCGGTTTGCAGTGCTTTCGAGTCTGTGGTGGGCCACAAACTGCTGTCCTAACCCCTAGACGACTACGGCTTTGCGATTCAACCTTGTTGAGGCGTCGCCTCAAAAGATGCATTATGAAGCCCATGGGCAGGTGCTTTTCCCCTGAATCAAGGCAGGTTGTACTCCCAAAACACGGATCGAAATTCTGATCGTCTCAAAGGACACAGTGCTCCGTCAAGTTCCCCGCCATGTAGTAGAATGTCTGATAGAATGGGTTGAATTGAGAAGAAAGCTGCTTGATTCGCATCCTATGCACACATGTTTCGCAAATTGAATAAGTAAACAAGGAAAGAGGAAGAAGAACTTATGAGACAAAGGAAGAATATGTACCCGTCCCTCCAGCCAGCATCGTCGGCATTCTCGTCCGCCCTGTTTCATATTCAGAGACAACACGCGTCGAACTCCTGCAAAACGCCGTACTAGCCGAATAACAAATGCCACCAGCAACCCAGATGCTTGGGGGAAAAAATGCCGTATCGTCACGCTTCGATGGAAAAGAAATCAACACACTTCGTCGAGGGCAGTATCATGTCGCCCTTCTGAATGCAGATCCAAGTGCCTGATCAACACGCATACCCTTGCTAAATGCCATTTTTTGCTCCCTGGTTTTCGTTTTGTTTCCCAGTCGCTCCGAGGTTCGCAAGACGAAAAAGAGAATGGAAGAAGGAAAGAGAAGAAGAAGAAGGACGGCTTTTTTCTTGTTTTTTTTCTTCATTACGAGTCGTGGAGCTGCATCTATCGGTGCGTTTTTTTTTCGTGCGATGATTGCAAAGAGCTGATGTCTCAGGCTTCCTCTTCGATGATGGCTCGAACCTCTCCTTCATTTAGGAGAATGCGTTTTCCGAGTTCCTCAGGCGGATGCCCGTCTCGAACAGCGCCAAAGTCGAGGATCTGCACAACCCAGCATTAGCCATGAGCCCCCTTATACGCCCCCGTGTATGTGTGTGCGTGTGTGCGCTCTCTCTCTCTCTCTCTCAATCATGAAAACTCACCTCGACATATGTCAAGTTGTCTCTCTGCACCGCTGCGACACAACGTCTTCCGTCAAACTTGACCTGCCAGACCCCACTAAGATCTGTCAAGAGGTCTTGTATGCACTGCCCGGTCCGCACATCCCACATCTTGACCGTCTTCTCGCTGCCGCTGATCACTTTCCGGCCATCGTGCTGGAAACAAGTGATGGCCCCGGTGTGGGCCATCAGTGTGTTCCGGCACTTTCCTGTCTCTGGGTCCCAGATGCGCAGCGTTGAGTCTGCGGCTGCCGAGACGAGCTTGTCATCGCGAAGGTCCAGGAGCCCGACGAGCAGGCTGTGACCCTCGAGAGTGAACAGGCACGATCCGGTGGCGAGGTCCCAGATCTTGACCATCGAGTCCATGGACCCCGAGATGCATCTGTTCCTTGCGGGATCGAGAACCACAGAGTAGACCTTTTGCGCGTGGCCCGAGAGCACGTGCAGGGTATCGCCTGTGCTGATCCTCCAGACTCGGACCGTGCTGTCGTATGATCCGCTCACCAGGATGTCGCCGTACGCCGAGATGGCACGGACCGAGTGGGTGTGACCCGTCAGGGCACGGATGAAGTAGGGGCAGTCCGACTCCTGGGCGGGTGGCGCTGTCGGCGTGTATCGCCGTGATCCCACCTCGGGCAGGCGCCAGACACGCAGCTGGCTGTCCCTGGAACCCGTGATGATGAGCGGTTTCTCCGGCTGCATGACCGGGGAGCCATCAAGGTTCCGGCCCGTCTCGGTCGGCATCAAGATCTGCAGGCAGCGGACCGTGCTCGTGTGCCCGTAGAACACTTGCTGGCAGACGCCCCGTTCGATGTCCCAAACCCTCACCGACCTGTCCGTGGAGCCGGACACCAAGATGTTACCCTCGTACTGGAGAGCCCAGACCCCACCCTCGTGGCCCTCGAGCTTCTTGCGGAGGTTGCCCGTTTTGGTGTCGTAGATGTGAATCAGGGTATCGTCGCTGCCGGTGATGATCTTGTCGTCGTCGAATTGCAGGCAGGTGATGACGTGGCGGGGGTGAGCAGCGAACGCGACGTGGCTCGGCTTCACCTCGCCGCTCGTCCAGCTCTGCCGGATCATGTGGTGGCGTCTGTACAGGGACTTGTAGAGGTGTAGCTGACGGAGACCGGGCAGGCCCAACTGCGGGTCAGGCACGGCGGTTATCGCGGCGTTCGCGGCGGACAGCGGCCCCGCCGACTTGTGCTGCCGCAGCTCGCACTGCAGCTTTTCGTCGCGACACGCGGCCACCTCCTGAGCACCGACCCGCCGCTTGGACCTCTCCGAGGGCGGATAAGTATCGTTGCGGCGCTTCCGCTTGGAGGACCTCGTCTTGGCGCTCAGGTCGTGGTTGATGGAATCCAGGAGGACCTGCTCGGAGGATGTCAACCGGCCGAGCATGCTCAGGTCCCTCTCGTATCCCGCGATGCCGACGGGGTCCTGCCAGCCCCACCCCTGGGTGATGGCCTTTTGGAGCTCTCCCGGCGGGAGTTTGTATCCGTCGCGGTCAAAGAGCTCTTTCCAACCGGTCTCGTTGCGATCCACGATGTTGCGCCAGTGTCTGGAGACCTGCGCACAGCGGCTGAGATCCCGGTGGTCCAGGTAGTAGAGGATGTGATAGCTCAATTCGAGGGGTAGCCGGTGCAGGAAATCGCACTTGAGAGCCGGGTTGACGGTGTTCGCAACGACGCGGAGAGTGGGCCGAGGACAGCGGCGGAGGAACTGGAATATCATGTACGTTTTCATCTCTGTCTTCATGGACTCGAACACTTCGAGCATGCTCTGAGTATCGACGACCATGGGCTTCGTGGAATCGGTGGGGGAATATGGGGGCGGGACAGCGGTGACAACACTGTCCGTCATGACTTCGTCCGCGGGCTCCTCTGAGCCTGAGCCTGCGGCCCAAAGGGAGGACTGCTGGGCGGCTGTCGACGACTGAAGGCTCGACTGTGCCGCCTGGTCGCCGTCGGCGGGTACTAGCTGAGCAGCGGCCAGCGTGGGAGACAGCCTCGGGCTGGGAAGGCTGGCATCCTGCGCGGCGACGACGTCGATGGTCGGGCGGTTATGGACGGCGCGGACCGACTCTTGCAAGGCGTCGTCGACGTCGGCAAAGGATTCAGGCTCGGCATCATCGTCGACGGGAGGGGTGGCGGCAGTGCCGCTGAAGATGGTGTGCGCATCGCTCCCTGCAGGGCTCGCTGCATCGTACGGTGGGGACTTTGAGCGGCCCGAGGCTGCGGGTGCGGCTGGGGAGTGCTGTGCACGGTCGAAATGGGCGGCAGCGCGCCGTTGCGAGGATCTCTGTGCGGCATCGGCTAATTCCGTGGTGTCGGGGGTGGCTGGGAAGCCACTGGATACGACTCGAGAGGGTCTTTCGCCCGTATCGTGCTGGCTGCCTCCTGCGCCGTTTGCCTGCATCGCAGTACGTCGAACTCCGTCTGATAGCGCGGTATGCGTCGAGGCACGCTGCCGGGACCTTGGCATCGAGGGGGAGTCGGCGAGGAAGGGTCGAGATCTGAACTTTCCGTGGGCGGCTTCGGCGGGGGAGCGTGAGGACACTCGGCTGTAGCGGTGCGGGGGTGTCGAGTCGGCGCTTTCTTTCTCTTGCTTGATGAAGGTCGCTTCCTTGGGGCTCGACGGTCGCTCAGACTACATTGCCAGAGTCGGAACATGTCAGCGATGGCTCTCTGTCCTTGAACTCTGTTTTTCTCTCTGAACTGCATTATTTTTGCTTCTCTTCTCGTCTCTCGAGATGTGCATGTTGGCCTTGACCATTTCTGGCTGGGTGCCAGTGAAGACGTCTGAGTGGGGGAAGGGAAGGGCGAGAAGAAGAGGAGAGGGGGGATTCAAGGTAATCTTGCCATTGTGCGGGAGGAGGAGGAGGAGAAAGGGCTCACAGTCTCCGGGTCTGACCCGTCGCCTTCGTCTCCAGAGTGCTCGAGACCCTCGTGGGCGGCAGAGAGCATGTAGGAGAAGCGAGAAATCTCGGGCGGGGGCGACTTTTTTGCCAGGGGATACTCCTTTGTGTCGAGATCGTCCAGCGCGGTGGTGTTGCGAAGAAAGACTTGTGGGAACTGCCTGGTCAAGCGGGTCGTGGTGGTGATGGTCTTTGTCTCGACGCATTCGCTGACCTGGAGCTGGAACCTCCTGGCTCCATTACTGATCTGGGGGCCGCTCTCGGAGATGTCGACGGAGACCTTTTGCTGTTTCTGGGCGCTCGAGGGTCGTCGCGGCTCCGGCACCTGCTGCCAGGCGGGAGATGGCGGGTAGTTCATATCGTCGTGGAGGAAATCGCCCTTTAATGTTCTCGTATCGAACGAGGTCAGAGGTGGAGAAGGGGGGTTTGAGAGGGGGAAGGGGGGGGGGCAAAGGACACAAAAGAATCAAAAAAGAAAAGAAAAAGAAAAGGAAAGGGAAAAAAAAGAAAAGGGAGTATCAGCACCTCGCCCTTCGCGGATGGCGTGCCTCTCCCTTCTTTCTCTCCCCTCCGGTCTGTCTCTGTCCCAGGTTCTTCTCCTTCTTCTCTTGAAGTTCTCTCTGTCCCTCTTTCCTGTGTGTCTCTCTCTGTGTTTGTCCCACGACTAATAGTAGTAGTAGGAGGTAGGTGCCAGTATCTGTCGTCTCTTTCTCACGCACGCGCTCTCTTTCCCTCGGGGTTTCGACGCGGCTGCCCGGATAGATGAGAGGAGGTGAGGCGGGTGGAGGGGAGTCGGCTTGAGAGATGGGGCGAGAGAGAGAGAGAGGAGAGAGAGAGAGAGGAGGCGGAGGGGCTGTGGTGGATGGGTCAGGTCGAAAAATCTCCGTAGGGATGGATCGAATCGGCCATGGGCGGAGAAAACTGGAAACGCAGTGTGTGTCTTCTTGTCTCTTTGGTGAATCGGGG
>NQYS01000001.1:4592253-4633531 GCA_003055955.1 Escovopsis sp. AC | reverse complement strand
GGGGGGGGGCGAAAACACGCCCGGCTGATGCGCGTGAGCAGGCCCTTGTGCGAGAGAGCCGCAAAAGAGTCGGGACACACGTCGAGAAACAAAAAGGCGTGTGCAGGCCGAGAAGGAAAGAGCAAAAAAAAAAGCAAGAAAAGGGAAAGGAAAAAGAAAAGGAAAAGGAAAAGAAACCAGACAGGAAAAGGAGACCCTGTTGAAAATGTAAAAGGAAAAGAAAACAATAAAAAAAAGGAACGGGGATTTGCAAAGGAAAGAATCAATCAATAGATCGATATCAACGAGAAGGAAAGAGCACATCAATCCAACTTGATCAATGCGTCGGACAAGCAGCAAGTGGAGAGTCGGAGAGAGAGGAGGGAAAGAGACTGAAGAGGGAGCCGCAGAAGAGGCGCCGAGTTGGCGAGAGACTCTGATCCATCGAAGGTACCGACACATTGGCACGTAGTACTTTAAAGTCGCCGTCAGACTCCATGTGCTGGCATGGCAAATTCACACAATCCATCAATCAATCCATCAATCCATCAATCCATCAATTGCAACTTGGCCGCCCGCCCGCAACGTACAGTGCGGATCGGCGGGCGAGGCCGCAGGGCCCATTGATTGATCCATCACATAATGGGGCTCTCCGGGTGGCCCCGAGCGCTGACAAGGGCGCTGTGCCGGGGGCTCCAGCGGTGGAGAGGCCGCTAGAGATCTTGAACGGGTCAATGGATCAACACCTTACGGAGTACGGAGTAGGTTCTCCGTACGGAGTACTCTTAGTGCGTAATAGAGGTACATGTACGAAGTGCTCCGTATGTACAGTGCGTGCTCACCAGCCCAAGACTTCAAGCGGCAAGTACAGGCCGGAGCAGCGGCTTCCGCTCGCCTTCATTGGTGGACCGCGGGCCGCGCGCTGGATCCGAGGGCCGCAGGTCTCCATTTGTATGTCCCAATCGCCCCCCAGCCTACCCTACAGCCCCGGGGCACAGTGCGCGCTGGCGCTTGGACATTGATCCATCAAATCCGTTGATCTATCCATTCCACTCGGGATCCGCGATACTCGGGCCAGTGCTCGACTCGACTCGACTCGCTCGCCTGCGCGTTCCAGGCGGCTCTTCTAGTCCTTGTTCAGACATGGATCAATGGATCGATGGATGGATTGATGGAGTATGAGACTGCGGTGGGCCGTTGATGCTCTGGGAGATCAGCATCGTGTCAACGTCGGGTCACCCCGGGCTGCATCGTGCCCCCAACATGCCCTCACATTTGCCTTTGGCTTAAAGGTGCATGCATACTCCGTCCGTCGGTCATGCGCACAAGAGCGCCTCCAAGCTCTCAAATTCCGGGTCTGACCCAGTCCCAGTTCCAGTCCTCGTCCCCCACGCGATGCTCATGTACGAGGATGACTCCGTCGATGCGGCCAAGACAACGCCCATCAGGCAGCGGAATTCGGAGTGCGAATACCTGGACTCGCACTCGCACCCGCAGTCCGTGCGTTGAACTTGTGATTGATTGAGGCTTTCAGTTCGACCAACACTCCTGTAGGGTAGCTCATTCTACTCCGTACTCGTACTGTGATTCATAATCCCGCAAATCCGCGATCACCTCATCTCATCTCATCTCATCAATCTCATCAATCCATCTCATCATCAATGCTGGAATCTACCATTCCCAAGGCGACCCGCCCGCATCATCACATTGATCAGATCTCCAGCCCGCCCATGCCGGCGCCCCATTCCAAGACAGACAAGGCACATCCCACGCGCTAATCATCCCGCGATACTAGGTACCCGGAATCCACCCGACCTCGAGAGATCCCAAGACCTCCGGCCAACACATCAATTCGGTTCAATCACATCATCACGTTCATCACAGCAGGTCACATCTCGACCCTTCTCGCCCTGCTCACGAGTCACCACGCGCATCGTACGGAGTTCGCAAAGGCACTCCGTACTCCGCACTACTCGTAACGAGCGCTGGTACGAGTCCTGGTCAGCGGTACGGAGGACTCCGTGCTCGTACCACCGCTTGCCGCCCGCCGCCCAACGCCGCATGGCTCCCGCTTTCAACGCCTTTTGCTTTTTTCACATCCTCCTCTTGTCTTCCTTCTGCTTCTTCCTCCGCCGCTGTTGCTCGCACCCCGACGTCCGCAGCGGCATTTCCGAGCCCACATCGTGCATGGCCCTCGTGCAGTGGCTTTCCGGTAACTCCACCCGTGATCCGTGCGGTGACTCTCGTGGTTCCTGGTCGGTCCACGACGGAGTCGCCTCCAACACTCCAGGTCTCGTCATGACGTACGGAATACATGTCCAGAGTACTCTGTACCCCGTACTCCGTACTCACCGTGCGATCCAGTGTCGTGACTCTGGGTTTTTGCATCCATCGTGAGAGCAACAGCCTGCTTGTTCGGGCACTCCCGGGTGTCCTTACGTAATCACAGAGGAAGCCTCGGATCGGCCTGGTCCCCCCCCCCTTTTTGAATTTTCCATGTTCCTTTACGAAAGACCATCGTCGGCCTGACATTGCCATTATCTCATGCGGCGCAGCCCCTCACTCACTCACTGAGTCGGTTCCCCGGTTTTCACTCGTGCATTCCAGAGGCCAGACTAGTACTGAGTATGACAAAAGGTCTTCATTCAAAGGCTCTATCTACTCGTGCGACTCTCATTTCATTCATGCAGTAGTAATCTTGACATTTTCATATCCTCGTGTGCCTGGGCATCATACGCCCATGTATCAATGTACTGTAATCAACGCATCAACGCATCAACGCATAGACTCGCCCTCGTTCCCCGCGGCCCGCGTCGATGATCGATCGATGCCTGGCGGCCAGCATGAGCATGACTCCGCCCGCCATGTCCCGCAAATGCAAAAAAAAGAAAGCAAACGAAACACGCCGAACCCCATTATGATGCCAAATGCATTGCATTCAAATGCTCCGAGCGCCGAGTAAAGGACTCATCAGACGCCCCGGCCCGAGGTCCCGGAAAGTGACGAGACCGGAAGAAGGGGGGGGGGGGGGGGGAAGGAAGGGGTTGGCGATGTTTCTGGGCTTCTCAGGAGATGTAAACCGGCATCCGGCTGCCCAGGAGCTCGCTCTTGGGCAGCTGCATGTCGTTGCGGTCAAAGTTGTGCAGCATCAGCCAGCAAATCATCCGGAAGACCAGGGTGCACCAGATATCGTCGCACGTCGGCTCGTGCTCGGTGAGCGACTTGGCCCCCGCGCTCATCTGGTCCGAGGTAGCATCTGTCGTCGCCGCCGAGTCCGGAGACGCGGAGGCCCTTGATCCCCCCGGCC
Organism: Escovopsis sp. AC; assembly: GCA_003055955.1. Lineage (NCBI taxonomy): Eukaryota > Fungi > Ascomycota > Sordariomycetes > Hypocreales > Hypocreaceae > Escovopsis > Escovopsis sp. AC. The sequence continues at coordinate 4,630,245 of NQYS01000001.1, read as the reverse complement.
CCGCCCCGGCCTTCAAGTCTGCCGCCAAGCCCTGCGTGGCAGAGGGCTCCTCGATCCTCTTCATGGCGAGCCTGACCTCCTTGAAGTAGACGTCCATGAACTTGTCTGGGCGATTCTCCGGCCTGGCGACGTCCATGCTCCCGAACGGCGTGGTCGACGAGAGCTGGTCCTCCGTCTCGTGTGTCGACAGGAACCCTGGGGCTGTTTCCCCGACCTTGAAGTTCAGCACCGACTGCGCGTCGTTGATGCGCGGGCCCCAGTTCAGTAGGAGCATGACCATCTGGATGTGGTGGCTTAGAACGCCCAGGACCTTTTCGCGCCGGTGGTCGATCCGCTCGTAAATCTCATACGTTTCCTGCAAACCGGATGGTTTGCTGGTGGCCACGTCACTCGGCTGTTGCTGTTGCTGCTGCTGCTGGGGCTGCTTCTGCTGTTGCTGTTGTTGTTGCTGCTGCTTCTGCTGCTGCTGCTTCCTCAACCATATCTCGTTGTCCTTGAGCTTCTGCCGCTGCCATTTGTCGATTCCGGTCAAAATCTCATCGGCGTCTTCGAGGGCAGCGTGAAGCCTGGCGAGCGTCTGATATCTCTTGTTCGAACCCCGTCCGGGACTTTCCTTCCGGACTCTGCTGATGTGCCTGATGTGTTCCATCAAAAGTTTTGGGATCATGCCGTTGCAATTCTCACCCACTTGCAAGTGATTCTTGAAGGAGCGCAGCATCCCGAAGAAAGAAAAGGCTCGCTGGTCCAGGACGTCGGGGGTCGGGTTAGGGATGAAAGTGAAGCCGCTGTGCTCGATGTGGAACGTCTGGCTCAGCATGCCAATGACCTCAAAGGACACTATCAAGACAGAATACACATTAGCCAAATAGGCGCGGGAGAAATCGGGGTGATAGTTCAGGAGGAAAACGCACCGGGAAACAGATGGGAGACTCGAGCACCCTCGTCTTCGAAATAGCGAACCGTCTTCTGATTGCAGCCAATGACCGTCAGTGTTTCGGCGATTTCTGACCTGCTGCTCATGAGCAGGGAGCGCAGATCTGTGAAGTTCTCCAACGGGTCGTCGACGCGCCTCTGGTCGGCCTTTATGCGATAGATGGTCGGTACATGGCCGAAGCAGAGCTCCTTGATCTCGTCGACCGGAATCACCCTGTTCGCCTCAAATTGGCACTTTCCGGTGACCTGGACAGTGAACATGATGCCCAGGTCGCTGACCCTCTCGCCCAGGACCGAGAGCCCGTTGCCCTCGGCCCAGTAGCGGTCACGCTTGCGGTCAAATTCCTTCCAGTACACGCCCAGGGCGCCCATCATCTCGATCAGGTGGCACATGGTGGTCGTGGCGTACGGCTTGGTGACGGCCGGGGGCATCGTATCCCAGCTCCTGCGTTTCCGCTGGACCGCGGCAGTCATGGTATGGTGATCGTGGAGGTTCGGCGGAGCCTTGGGAAGTTCGATATCGTGTGGCTTTGCTTTCGGCGGTCCTCTCTGGTCGTAGTCTTCCTTCTGCCATTCTTCCGACTTGAGCTCCATCAATTGGATGGTGCAGAGCAGGACGTGCCAGGAGGCCCTCTCATTGTCGGCTGTATTGATTTTGTCCTTCTCGGTCTTCTTGGTAGGCGCAACGTTGGGATTCAGATACTCCTCCAGGGACGTCCAGCTGTCCCGACGGCTATCCGAAGAGCCATCCAGAAAGATGATTTTCTGGCCCTTGATCGGCCCCTTATCGTTCTTCGGCGGGGAGATGAAGATGACGGGTGAGTCGAAGCGCACCTCGAATCGAAGCTCGCTCCATCGAAACGTCCTCTCCCTCGACGATGCCCACTCGCCCATCACCTTCCTGCTGCACTGCGAGTATCCTTGAGCGGAAGCGAAATATTGCTGGAGGGCCTGCATAATAGCAATGAGCAGGGCCACGACCGAGACGACAAGGGCGACCATGGCCACCACGAAGTCGGAATTGTCATTGCCGCCGCCGCCGCCGCCCCCGTTGCTGCCGCCATTGCTATCCATCTCTCACGTCACAGCCCCGAGTCGATCGCTCCAGGACTCGACAGAGGCAAGGATGAGGAGGAGACAAAAAGGAGAGAAAGGGAAGAAAGGGGGAAAAGAGAAAGGGGGGGGGGAGGAGAGGGGGGCTTTTAGGCGTTTGCTGCTGCCCGCTTGACTCCCCTTAGCATGGGGGGAGTCGGGATTTGGCGATGGTCTCGAGAGCCTGCCAGAGTCGATGAAATTCTGCAATGCGGAGCCGTGTCTCGCCGAGGGTCCCCTCGACCGTCGACGCAGGCGAGCCTAAGCTTTTCTATTCGTGACGGCCACAGCGCCCAAGACGGCCAGGAGCAGGCCGAGGCGCGCGGAACGCCACGACGCGAGCGTTGGAGGCGGGGGTGGGGCGCGTTGCAGGGAATCGACAGGGCCGAGATCCCGCCGGCGGCTATTGACACCATTCAGGATGCTGCGAATCTTGAGGAACGGGGCACGAATACTCTTACGAGTACGGAGTACCGGTAGATGCATCACATCCTGGGCTCTGACCGGGGATGGCGGCCTTCGCTCCGGAGGAGGGCAGACTTGCAACTGACGTGAACGCATCGGTGAGGACCATCTGGACAAGAGCGCTCCATTTGAAGGTTCGTGGCGTTGTCGGCGGTACTCGTAGCCTTGCCCAATTGCGAATCATGACTGAGCGATGCCCGCCTGCTGGGCCCTTGCGGCTGACATGATTGGGGCTGAGAGCCGGGTAATTGTTTCTGGAGCGACAATTCTCGGACGAGATCCCTCCAGCCCTAATCCTGGTCGTCGACCCCCAGGGCTGCTCAAATGCCTCGAGCGCCTGCACGTCACCATTGGCGGCTGTGAGCATGCATGGGGTTTTGATGGGTGAGTCTCCACGCTGGTATCAACGCGCAGGGTCTCGCGCGGAATTCCTTGTCGACGAGGTCGGGCACGGCCACAGAGATGATGCTTGCACGATTGAGATGGAGAGGTTCGATGATCGTGGTTGGGGGTTGCGAGGGGGGAGAAATTCAGGGAAAATGGAAATAAACAAACGCTAATCCTCTTTAGGAAAGAGGACAAGCGAGCTCAGGCTAATCCATAACAAGACTAGCGCCGCGGTACGGTCCGGCTTGTATTTTTACTTTCGACCTCCATCCTCCTCGAGCCTCCTCGAAGCAATCTGTATCCCCAAAAGTGCGTTGAACACGCTCCGTCGTGATCATCTCATTGTCCAGGCTAGCCCATCGTGAGCGACCATGCTATCGAAGAGAGGCTATAGAATGCAGTGCCCCCGCATATGGCGTATGTAGGCTGAATGGCGGGCTGAACACCTGGAGCTTTTAGCGGCAGCATCCTTTCGACGACAAGAGCCCACACCTTCAGGCCGTTCACACAGGCCGACAAAGTCGAGACTAGCCCATTCTCTTCTCAGCCGCTTTCATCCATCCGCAATAGAATTTGGCCGGCCAGGATACGGCAGCAGTCTGCTCGTGCGAGCGCCGAGCTCCAACGTCGTTCTCGATCCGCTTTGTTCTCAGTGCCTTGTACATACCGTCGTCCTACTCGTACGGGACATGGCCGCCTCAATCCGTGGCACTCGAGCTATCAAGCTATCAGAAGTGGGCGCATGCGGTCTGCCAGGCCACTGTCGTCTCGAGAAGCAGCACGTTAGCTGCATACGATATGTGCGAGTGCATATGTATGTACTGTACGGAGTACGGTGCTTCTCGTCATGACCCTGCGAGGCGTCCAAGACATTTGGCGGAGCGGAGCACTCGCACAGCCCTAAAGCACAGCTGCAGACGACGCACATCACAGCAAGCAGGACAGAGCAAGAACCAACGCACCTAAATGTTTGACTCCCTTGTGGACAGGCAGGCGATGCAATTCGAGCAGAGAAATTCGAGTGCCCTCACAATGTCGACTCTGAACTCATTCATTTTACTCGATCAAGGAGATAGATGAACGCTGGAGTTACAATGGGCCGAGGGAGACGAATAATTCATTTGGCTCAGTGAACTCCTTTGACACACATGGCCCCTCTCGTCTTTGTCTTTTGGAAACCATGCTACGATCCATGATTGATCCTGTTACTCAAAAGTTACCTTGATCACCTGGATGTGGTTATTGTTTGTATATCCAATCGTGAGTGTCCGGCCAGACTCGTCGAGATAGGGATACGCAACACCGGCATAGACGAAGCCCCCATCAATCGACGTCGCTGTGAAGATCTCCCGGTCCGCAGACCAGGGACCCCCCGGAGTCGGCGCCGTCCTCAGCGCCACACTCGGGCCGTCTGTCTCCTTGTTAGCTGCTATTCTTCAAAACTTCTTGAACCAACACCAAACGAAAAAGGAAAGAGAGGAAAGAGAAAAAAATAGGGAGCAAGCTCACTCAGGTGAACGTAGAGATAGCACCCGAAATAATTGCTGTAGATGACCTGTCCTTGTCCCACCCCCCACATCACGGCCGTGTCAGAATTATGCTCCGCCAGCACCTCCCTCCGCCAGCCCCTCTCCCTCCCCCACCAGTACTCGTACTTTTCCAGCTCAAACGCGTCCGAGGCCCTGACCCGCGCCTGGTAGACGTACATGTTCTGCGGCCAGGCCGTGACGTGCTTGGGCGGGCTGCCCCAGATGTAGATGAAGTCGCTGTGAACGTCGCGGTAGACGGCCACGTCCCCGTACTTGGCCGTGGCGGAGCAGTCCCACCACCAGCCCTGGTCGCCGAGGCGCTCCGTGACGGTGGGCGCTCCGTCGATGACCCTGACACGGGCGACGCCGGCGTGGCGGTAGTCTTCGTGATCGTTCTGCTCGCCCGTCAGCATCCAACCGCGCAAGGATCCCTTGTGTCTCTGAGCGACTGCAACGGCAGAAAGAGGATGATGATGATGATGATGATGATGATGATGGTGGTGGTGGTGATGGTGGTGGTGATGGTGGTGGTGATGGTGATGGTGTTCATATGTGTTCGCCAGACTCACAATAAGGTAGTAGACCGCCCCGGTGGCGCTCTCGCGGTCCGTCTCGACGATGCCTGTCCCCCCAAACCCAAAGAGGTTCGTCTCGCCCCACTCCTCCCGAAACGGCGTGAACTGCTTCTGGTGCGGCACGGGAACGTCGTCGTTGAGGTGCAGATCGTGCACTAGCAGCGGGTCGTCCGTCAGCGCGGACACCGAGTTGCGCACCATGCCGTGGAAGCCCGCGGCGTCCCTGTCCGGGTCCGAGACGCCCGACGCGCACCACAGCGTGTCCCCGGAGACGGCGTACCACCGCCCCCCGATCTGGCCCGCGAAGCCCAGGTCTCGCCTGCTGGCGCTGTTGCTGGATCGCTGCTCGCCGAGGTACTGCACGGAGAATTTGCCGATGGGGTTCTCCCCGGCAGGCTGGGTGTTGTCTGTGCCATCCCAGGGACTGGAGGCTGGTGTCGACTTGGGCTTCGACAGTTTCTGGATGAGCTGCTTGAGACCCATGTTGACGCTACTAGATGTCGAACGGTCTCTTCGGGGAGATGTAGGTCACGGCTGTGTTTTGCTCGGATCTGTGATTCAGATGTCCGAGAGACGTGTTCAGGGTCAACATGGCGAATATTCGAGACTTGCCATACCCTTTCCCCTTCAAAAGATCAATCGGCACAACCGGATTGTTCAAGAAAGCAGCCCGACTGGCATCTCGATGACATGCGGTCGAGATGCGGAGTACAAAGACGACGACGTCATAGGCGCCCCGCTTATTGGGTTCCCAGTCGAGCTGCCATTGAATGAAGTTTGAAAATCGGATAGATGAATAAAGATATCCAGTAGACGCATGAAACCTGAATATGCTTCAATCGGGGCATTTATATCGCTCTAAGAGAGGTCTTGAATGCTAAACCGCGTTTCAACCTCTCGTCAACACGATGCTCTTGGAGCCTCGAGGTGTTCTCATGCTCGAGGCCATGATCGATGATGCATCATCTCGCCATATCCTAAATTCCCAGTTTTGTATAGAAAGAGCCATATCTCTTGAGCACCCGCCATGGACCAGCCCAAGTCCCTGCTCGCGTCCGAGGACGTCTCCCCCCTCGAGCAAGAAGTCCTCGACGAGTACGAGCGGCTCGCCAACAACATGAAGACTGTACGTCCGTCCTCTGTCCCGCGCGCTCCGTTCTCGATCAGGGTCAATGGCCATGAACGACATGCTGATCGACTAGCTCGCCACCATGCTCGACGACCTCGCGTCGAACCCTACGGTCGGCATCCTGGATGGCCTGCGGGAGCTCGAGCGCAAGACGAGCCTGGCGTTCACGCTGCTCAAGGCCAGCGTCTACAGCATCGTCCTGCAGCAGGAGATTGACTGGGGGGCGGGCGGGAAGCAGTGATGCTCGAGGCTTCCCCCGCGAAGCCCGGGACGCGGCGTGATGGGATCCCTCGTGGGATTAGGGAATCTAAAAAGATCACGAGAGGACCCGCGTGGTTTCACACGCGGAAAGGGGAGGAGAAAAATGTATAGATGGTACATAGGCTGATACCCCCTTTATGACTGGAAAATGAAGCTTCATCACGGAAGGAAACGGCTGGTCTCACTGACTTTAGCGCAATCTGGACCTTCAATGCCCTCGGAAAACCACTCGCGCCAGGAAGCGATCCAAAAACATCCATCTCTTTGTCTATTCGAGACTCTATTTTCGGTTTTACATTGAAATTTGCCCCTCTTTTTTTTTTCTCGCTGGGAACTTTGCGCTCTTAATGTACAGCTCCTCCGTAATACACCTTCCTCACATCCACCATCTTCTTTCCCCTGCCAATGGCAATCTCCTCCGGGTCGATCTGGTTCGTCAGGGCCTCGTACGTCGCCTTGACTGAGTTCATGGGGTTCTTGTTTCGGGGCATGTTGGACGCGATGTCGTGGATACCGGCGGCGCGGCACATTTCGAAGATGCGGTGGGGGCAGCGCAGACCGAATCCTGTGACGCGAGTTAGCAAACCATCGTCTTTTTCTTCTCCTTCTTCTTCTTCGCAGTTGCTCCGCCGCATCCTCAACTCAAGCCATACCTGGGGGCCGGGCGTAGAGCTCGACGACCGTGCCCGAGACCTTGGCCTTGACCTTGCCGAAGATGGTGCGATTCTCGTAGCGCCGGATGGGCTTCATGTTGCGGATGGCGAGCAGCTGCGCCGTCTCGGCGGCGAGGCCGGCCTCGGTGGACTTTGCGATGCCGAGGCCGAGGCGGCCGTTGCCGTTGCCCGCGATGGCGACGACGGACGTGCTGCGCACCTTGCCCAGACGGGTCTGGTTCGAGACCCACCGCGTGACGAGCACCTTGCGGTAGATGGACTGGATGTCCTTGAGGCTCATGCCCGTCAGCCGCTTGATCTCCTGGTACCGGCCGTCGTCGTCCTGGCCCTCGTCCTCCGGGTCCGCCGCCGACTTGTACAGGCCCACCACGCCGGGCACCTTGCCCAGCTCGGGCGCCTCGGCCGAGTGCATCCGGATCGGGCCCGCGGGCCCGTCCTCGATCAGCTCCAGGTTCGTCGGCTCCACCTCCGCGGGGTCCGGCTGCTGGGCCAGCGCGTCCAGCTCCTTCTTCCACTCCCGGTCGATGGCCTCGTCGAGCGCGAGCGCCTGCGCCTTGGTCAGCAGGTCTGAGCTCTTGGCCGCCGACAGGTCCGTCTCCTTGGCCGCCGCGTCCCCGTCCTCCGCGACGAGGTACTTGGCCAGCAGCTCCGGGTTCTTCTCCAGGTCCCGCAGCTCGTCATGCGTGAGGTCGATGTACTCCTGCCCGTGGCTCTCCTTGACCCTCAGCAGCGCGCGGGCCATGGCCCGCGTCAGCTGCTCGTCCGTCTTCTTGCCCGTGATCGCCGCCATCTTGTCCCCGTACTTGTCCGCCCAGTCGCTCTGGTTCAGCCACTGCACCTCCCTCGGCTCGCCCTCCGCCTCCGGCATCAGGTCGTACCGCGGGTCCAGGACCGTGTAGTCCTCGATGTAGTTGGGCCTGTACGGGTCTTCTCGGAGGCGGCCCTGGAAAATCAAGTCCTCGGGGTCAACCGCCTGCTCGCCGGCCATGATGGATTCCATCTGCTCAGGTGTGTAGCTCTTCTTCAGCGCCTCGATCTCCTCCTTGGTGTAGTCCGCGAACTTCTCCTGCTTGAACTTCTGAAGGTTCTTGTCGTCCAGCAGGCCCATCTCCTTGGCTGTGACATTTCGGTATCGGGACCGCTGCTGCTTCTTCGGCCGTGCGGTCGAGGTGTGGAATGCGCCGCGCTGCGCGGAGCATGATGCGGCGGCGGCGGCGGCGGCGGCCGAGGAGATGCTGCTGCTCGGTGACCTCCCCGTCGAGGCGACGCACTTGCCCAGCAGGCTGCGCGCCGGACGAGCGACGCTCATGGCTGGAACCGTCTTGCGCGCCAATGGCCTCTGCAGCGCAGCAAGGGTCGAGATTTCCCGGGGTGCGGGGCGAGGATAGGACGGGATGCGAATCGCGCTCTTTGACAGGCGAGACAATGCAGAAATCTCGAGATTTTTCTGTTGCGCCTCACAGAACGCATTGCCCAATCGAGACGCCGGCTGCGCCACTCAACTAGCTTGCTGCGCCACAGTCCCATGCTTAGTAAGTTTTCAGAGCACAGCCACAGGTCGCGATCTCGATACTGACATCATCGTCCAACCTCATCTTCTCCCTGGAGGCTTCATGGTGGCCATTCTAGAGAGAGCCCGCTTGCTTCTAAGCTACATGTACTATTGTTGAATCGACTTTTCTGTGTTGTGCTTATTGAATATCTGATTAGTATCTGGACCCCCTTAGACCGTACACAAATGGTGCTGCGCAATGTCAACACTACCAATCTCCATCTTTCTCATCATCGCGAGGATTCAGGGGCGGGTGATCTCGTAGTCCTGACGTCAGGCCAGTCTCGCTCAACGCCATCACTTGACGCCCATCTCAGTGGTCCCGAATCCTCACCTATCCAAATCATCCTCCCTCCCACTTACATCACCACGCCGAAATCCAATTTTCGACCGCTTGTTACTCGAGAACATCAACCATCCTCGCCCTCACCATACGAGCACCGTACTTCTCTCCTTCCCCCCACCCACCCCCCCCCCCGCCCCCCCCCCCCCGCCCCCGTCCTTTCTCCCCCCCCCCCCCCCCCTCCCCCCTTCTCCCCTTTTCTTTTGAGCGCTTCGTCCTGCTACATCGAGAACTCTATCGCACCACTAACTCCCCAACATCTTCGACCATGGCCGGCAAATTCAACTGGCTCTCCAAACTAGGCGCCACCGACCAAGCCATCGCCATCTTCAACACACAACCCTCCCTGTTCGCCACCCTTATCCTTGTCCTCGCCAGCCTCCTCGCACAGATCGTACTCCTCCTCTACATCCACCGCGCCACCAAGAAGCTCCAGGAGCAGGCCGAAAGGAACGCGCGAGACGACGACGCAAAGGACGAGAGCGATTATTTGGGTCCTTCCTCGTCTGCCTCCCGTGCTCCTCCTCCTCCGCCTTCGCGTCCTCCGAGAAAGGCTCGCTCTTCAAGACTTTGAGCACCGCGGAAGATCGTCTTTGGTACTTGTATGCGAGGCATAGCACATGAAAGGACACACAGAATTATGAACAATTCAATCCTGAGGAATATGACATGGAATGGAACAAAAGTGTAAAGAGAGCCGACATTCAAACGTGAAATCTTACGTCGCCGAGGACCAAAGATCTTGAAAGCGAATACTCGTGTACGCCTATCCCGTGCTAGTTTGCGTTTGTGTATTAGCTACCATATGCATACATGAACCCAGGTCTCTCTATCTATACCAATTCCCCGTTTAACCGGTCGAAGCAATAGCACGAATTCCCTGCCCTTCTTCGTTGCTGTGATCTTTGCACGTCCCATAGCCAACCCAGAGACCTGTACTATAGTCGAAGATGAACAACTCTGATCAAGGAATATGAACCAAAAAAAAAGGAAAATAAAACAGAGGAACAATGAGAAAGAGAACAAATGCTTGAAACGAGAGGATACAGGGTCGCGTTGAGATCGAGACTTGCTCTAGGTCCGCGATCCCCAATTTCTTATTCGCCATATATGAAACAAGCAACGCCGTCGGTGTAATGTAAAATGACTTGAGCTGCGCAAGAACTCTTCAAAAGCTCAGTGACCAAGGAGGAAGTGACGAGATAGAAGAGTAGATGAAAGAAAGAGGCTTTTTCCAATTTGACTGACTCCGTGATTGACCGTTCCACACGGGCGAGGAACTTGTGGTAGATGGCGAGACGACGAGCCAATCTTGTAGATGTGGCTGGCTCCGAGACTCATGGCAAGTCAATCGTCCTTCTTCAGTGGGTATTCAACGAGAGGCTCTGAATCGCTGACGTCCAGTCGTTCTGGGGAGGAAGGGATGACACCTGGGAATGCGGCGCTCCAGGGGCCATAGATTGTCCGGGGAATCGCTGCCGCAATGATTGAAAGTCTCCCGGCGGCCCAAATCCAGCCCCGTGGAATCCTTCTAGACCCGGGGCCATGCTGGGAATGAATGATCCATTGAGCCTGGCATTGCCAAAAACCCCAGACGGTCCATACGCGTAGTTTGATGGCGGATATCCTGACGTGGTGGGAGCCTGCCTTTCTCCCATCATTGGTGCCTGGCCAAAGCTGGGACGCAGGCCCCGCGCTTGTCCTGCGCCGGGAAAAGCTTGCGGTTGCTGGTGCTCCTGGTGGTGCTGGTGTTGCTGATGTTGATGCTGCAACGCCTGGTTCTGGCGGCGCTCGCTGCCAGATGAGCCACGGCCAACACCAACGGCACCAGGCCCGACGCCACTAGGCGCTTGGATGCCCAAAGTCGGGCTTGCAAATGATGCTGGATTGATGGCAGACATCCAAATTCGTGTCTTGTAAATCTTGAAGAGATCCGTCACCAGGGAGTTGAAGTTGATGTATGAGTCCGCGAAGTAGTAAAATGTGAGCTTCTTCCAGTCCCTTGAGTAACCATGTCAGTCCTGTGCGCAGAAGAGAAGAAGAAGAAGAAGAAGAAGAAGAAGAAGAAGGGATGTCATGGGGCTGTGACTTACATTTGGAACTCTGCGTCGAGGATCTCCATGTTGAGGCCGTGCTCTTTGACCTTTTGCATGCAGACGCGCTTCGCCTTGGCTTCCTGGCCTTCCTTGTCACGCAAGGCGTGCACCTCGTGATTCTGGGCGAGGCGCTTGATGAGCTTTGGACGAAGTTCCCCGGAACTCGACTCCTGCATGTGGTGCTGATTCGCCGGACCCATGCCGCCAATCGCCCCTCCCTGCACGCCGTTGGACGCCAAAAGGCCGGCCCCCGAGCTTTCCTGAGCCGCAGCCGCATTCTGAGAGTACATCATGAGCCACTTGTACTGCTCTTCCGCGTAATGCTCTTTGAGCTCCTTGGCTGTCTGCCAGTCGACATTGTCTCTTGCAACAGTGCCAAGATCCGTTCCGCGGTCAGCCTCCACGATGACCAAATCACCGGGTTTCACGGTAAGCCCCGTGCCCTCCTGAATATAAAAGGCATCGGCTCTTGCGCACTTGAACAAGACGATGTGGAGGAGCTGGTTGTGTCTCGGCGGCGCGGCGCTATAGACGCTGCGATGCGGCGAGGGCGGGCGGTTGGAGAAGGGGGGAGGCATGCCGAATGGGGACATGTAGGGATTGCTGTACATGGATTGAACAGAAGTGGCCAGGGTCGATCCACCGGGGAAGAAGGCACCTGTATATTAGGCATGTCATTAGCGTGTGCATTGCGGCTCGTGTCTCGATCGAACTTACCAGCGCTGCTCGAAGGGAAAGCGTGGGAATCCGCGAAGCTCGATGGGAACCCCTGGGAGACCGAACCGTCGCCGGTTGGTGTTGGCGCCTCCAGAGTGGAGGCGGAATCTGCCACGGAGCTGATAGACCCCTGCCGGGTGGGCATGTTCGCAAAAGAATGACGTCGGCTTTGAGAGGGGTCGCCGGCGAAGAGGCTGGGCGAGCTAGACCACAGGGTCTTCTTCAAATGAGGAGCTTCAGCCTTTTTGCCGTCCATGCTATATTGCAGACCGAAGAGGCCCGTGCCGAATTCGCTGCCGCGTCGACCAGCGGCTGCTCGACGGGCGGTAGCTTCGCCCTCATTTGTCTCGTCCAGCTCATCGATGGCATAGTCCGAGTCCTCCGGGTAATAGTCACGCAAAGAGTAACCGTTGCCGACGTAAGACGAGCCGGCGGAGGTGCGAGGCCGGATTCGAGCGTTGTATTGCTGTCGGAGGATCGCGTTTTCCCGAGTGAGCATCTCAATCGTCTTGGATTCGGCAGTTTGATGCTGAGAGCTCGAGAGCGATTCCGCGGGGCTCCTGTTCTCGTCGTCCTCCTCCTCTTCATCGTCCTCCACCTCCTTGACCTTGCACAGAACAGAACTATCGTTGGACATCTCACTCAGCATACTAGGCCTGGAAGGCCGGTGTGACAAGACCGGATACCGTGAGCGGCCCATCATTGGCGGAGGGTTCACGCCTGTGCCGGAGGACGTCTCTGGATCAAGCTGTCCAGCAGAGTAGGACTGGGATCGGTAGGTTTTCGGAGTGGGGTGAAGTGGGATGGCAAAGGGGATCTGTGAATTTGCGCCCTCGCGGGTGACAGAGGTAGTCGGCGACAGTAGTGAGTCGGGGCCAAAGATGGCGTGAGAAGCCACTCCCGGAGGGGGGACGGTGGAGGTGGGCGATGGTAAGACTTCGCTGCGACGTAGGGTAGAGTCTTTCCGATCCGAGTTCCAGATCCCTCCCGTTCCCCACGTGAAGGATACGGATGCAGGAGTCCTTCCAACGACAGAAACTGCTGTGTGGGCGGGATGTGCGGCATGAGACCCCCAAGCGGCCGCCGCCCCGGCTTCGGCAGAGGGGGTGCTGGGATGGGACGTGGTCGGAGACATGGAGCTGCTTGCGAAAGAGCCCTTGCGGGGACGAGGCAGGGGCTGAGTAGACGTGTCGTTAAGCCACGAGGGCCGGCGTGCGGCATTGGAGGCTTGGGTGGGGGGCTGTGAGGTTTCTTGGCGATGCTCGCCTTCATCCTCTGAGCTTGCGAGAGCTTCTGAATCAGGGGTGGAGGTTCTTCCGTTGCCCTTTTCCAGGCGCAAAGATTGACTGTTTGGCGGCGCCGAGGTGGCGAAGGAGCCCTGGGCCAACCTGGAGGGCGGCCCGCTCTTGATGGGGTTGGAGCTCATGATCGGGACAAAGGGAAGTTTGGCCCTGACTGTGGACTTTGTACTGAAATCTCGGGGGGTAGCCGGCCTAGGGCGTTCGGGTAGGAGCGGCTGTGCAACGACGCGTGTCGTGACGAAGACCGAAAATCTAGCTGGGGGTGTCGAAATGCGCACACGTGAGGAGGATGCCTCAGATGATGGCCCAATCGGGTCGTTGGTTTGAAGAAGAAAGGATGGTAAGGTAGTTGGTGATGTGAGAAGGTTGGTGTCTACGGACCCAAGAAGTCCCGTGTTAGCTTGGTCGCGACCGTGTGCAGTGTTTGGCGCAATGTATGCTGGCTCGAAGCTTCTCTCCTCTCTCGAAAGTTTTGCAACTCACCAGACGCAGACGGGAAACGAGTAGGGTAGAGGGATGATGGTGTTTATCTTTCTTCGTGTCTATAACTCGGATGAGGATCAAAATCGATGGGGGAAGCTCTAAAGGACGACGGGTTGAAAAGGAAGAGAATCGCTCATCACCCAGGGCGAGAGCTCGGCGCGAGGAGAGTTGATGGGCTGTTTTTGGATCGGGTGGCGAAAGACTAGGCAGGTAGTCGGCGAGCCGAGTGCTTGGACTCGTGATGATGTACCGCGAAAGGCGACGGGAGGAGATGGAGGGTGTGGCCGGCGTCGATTAAGCGTTGAAATTAAGGCTGTACTGAAGTAGAGGAGGGGAGGGGTCCCGAGGGCATAACAAAGCAGTCTAAAAAAGCAGCGCGTCTAAAACCAAGATTCCGATTTCCCAAGAGGAGGGGGAAAGAAAGAAATGTATCGATGTATGTGTATCCGGCTATTATGACGGGGAAGGAAGAGGGAGCGTTTTCGCATGCACGCATCTGCCTGCGGTGTTTTCCTCCTGTCGTTTGATGCTTCTCTCCGCCGAGATGAGTTTTGCCCGGGAGGGGGGAGCAATGGCGGCAACGGCGATGGCGAAGTTGATGCTTCTTGAGGAGAGCGATGCCCGATTCGTGCTCATGAGAAGACGGTGGCTAGTCGAGGCCCATGACTGACGTGTGAGGCACAAGAGGGTCGGCCGAGCCACCTGAGCGGCGGATTGCGCTGTGATGCAGATGTCAGGCGGTGCAACACGCGAAGTCCGATCGAAGGTGCGAGAGCGGGCAAGCGGGAGGACAGACGGGCCCGTGGCGCCTCAATGGAGGTGTCGTGGATGGATTGGGAGGACAAGAGGTGGCGAGACAAAAGACGGGACTTGGGATGACGAGAAGCGAGGAAGAGGAAGAAGAGGAAGAGAAGAAGAAGAAGAAGAAGAAGAAGAGGATGATGATGACGATGATGAAGATGAAGATGAAGATGAAGATGAAGTGAAGAGAAGAGGGAGGAGAAGAAACAAAGAAGGGAAGGAGAAGGAAGCGTGAGAGGATGAAGCGGAGGAGGAGGAGAGGAGGAGGAGGAATAATGAGTAGATGGGATCAAGTGAATAGGTAGCCAAATTGACAGGGCGAGGCGAGGTGAGGCTTGGGGAAGTAAACAACGGACTGCACGCTGTAGGATCGAAAAGAGGGGAAAGACGGGAGGGGGGAAGGATTGATCAATGATTTGTCTGGTCGGCGGTGGAAATGGCAGAGAGCTTTGCGACATACGAGGCAGCGAGCGCAGCGACAAGAGTCGGCGAGTTGCAGCAGAGAAAGTGCCGGGATCGAAGAGGAGGAGGAGGAGGAGGAGGAGGAGGAGGATCGACCGGCAGTAGGAGGTAGTAATAGTGGTAGTTTGAATTGATGGAAGTTGTCTTGTCGCCCTGTCGCTGTCGTCGCCGCTGTCGGGGGCTGCGGGTCGGGCTCGCGGGAGGGGACGGGTCTGGCCGCGGTCGTCGTCGAGCGTTGGGATCGTGGGATCGCGGATCGTGGATCGTAGTCTTGGAGACTGGAGTCTTAGTAGTAGTAGCAGTGGGTAGAGTCTGGAGCAGGTGGTTCCGGTCTTGGTTCTTTTGGTGGTTCTTAAGCTTGGAGGCAAGGGTGGCAGTAGGTCATAGTAGTACTAAGTACTCCGTACCCCGTAGTGGATGTACGAATGCGAGTGCGAGTCCAGACAAGTAAGGTAAGGTAAGGTAAGGTAGGTAGCGGGTGGGCCGTTCCTGTCGTGGGTCGCGGATGATGAGGAGGAGCAGCAGGAGCAGGAAGCAGCCTTGATGCGCTCCTGCCTCGGTGCCGTGGTGACTTGCAGGTCGCTGATCGCTGCTGCCGTACGGAGAGGTATGTACTCGTACTACTCCGTAGGTACTAAATGTACAATACGGCCCCGTACAGTGCCAGTATGTGAGAGGACTTAGGAACAGCCCGCCTCAGTCACTCCAGCAGGATGATCTATCAGGTACCGGTACTCCGTACTCCGGAGGGATCTCATCCATATCTGCAGTTCAAGTACTCCGTACTACCGATACAGATCCGAGTACAGAGTACTCCGTACTCGGATCTGTATCGCAGGTGCCTACCGGTACGGAGTATACCTGTACGGAGTAATTCTGCTCGTCGGAAATGGCGTCGCGCTATTCCAGAGGCTTGACGACCATCCGTGATGGCGATTCACTGCCTCTGACGGAGCTCGCCGGCGCGGGACCAGGACAATCTACGAGCACGGAGTACGGAGTACTACTACCTAGTAGAGGCACTTGGCTGGAAGATCAATGGGTGTCCCTCCCTCGCGAGCTGACGGGTCAAAGCAGCTCGGATCTGCAGAGTATCACGGACACGGACGAGGCAAGTTCTGTTCCCTGCAGGCTGATCTCGGCATAAACGCATTGATGAGGCAGGTACGGAGTACGCAGGGAGGTACTCGCTTGAACCCGGTGCCTCCCATGCATCACTGGCCATCAATCAATCCATCAATGGTTGATCCATTGATCCATTGATTATTTCTATTCGAGTGGATCGCGGGTGGCAAAGACGCACACTGCGCTGCGCTGCACTGCAATGAGGCTGCTCACAGCGTGTCCGAACTGGCTCGGAAGCTGGCAGCGATACATTGATCAATTGATCAATCGATCAATCCATTCGGATTACACGCACTGCTCATGGCTTGACCTTTCATGGAGGAAAACATTGATCAAGTCCCCTTTCTTGTTCCTGCCTGTGGTAGGACTGGAAGGTCATTGGACGTGAGGAGGAGGCAATACAGCTGCCTGTTCCTGTGACTCTCACAGTACTAGGCGGGACACTATACGGAGTAGTACCTGTGAATTGATGTTTGCCTCAGTTGAAGCTGATTCAACTCTGAACTGATCCATTGCAAGCATCACGACAGCAAAATGGCCTTGGATCCGGCCTCAAAATATTGGGAGCTGTTCCGTCGAAATGCTCGTAGTGGTCTGCGGGTTATAAACATTCGAGTCCGTACACATTCTACTACCTCAGCTTGCGAATGGAGGTTCAGGAGGGAACAACTTGGATCTGCGAGAGAATTAGACTTAAAGGTCGCCGCGCTTGATCGGGTACTACTAGTTGCTAGTAGACGCTAGCCAAAATGCGGAGCACTTGAAGCTCCTTCGATTAGGACCGCTTTAAATCGAGCTCTAAAACCTACATATCCCCTGGCTCGATGGTCTTCTGAGAGTAACATACCTGGATCAATTCTTCGCAACTTATAGGAGGTACTAGTAGTAGAGGCTCAGCACACTGATCTCCCGTTAGAGCTTGCGGTATCAGGTCTGTTTCTCTTGGGTCCCGAAGATCAACTTGTTGGTCTCGTCGAAAGAGGCGCCCTTTGGTGGTCGATTTGGGCGGGGACGGGCTGGAGGTCGCGCTAACCAAGCTCTCCGCAATCTTAAGCACCTCTAGCTAATTGCGGGTGCATGATGCAATTACGGGGTGGGCTTTGGATTTGCACCAGACGGAGCATTCTGTGCAGGATGCCTGCAGCGCGCGAGGCCCGGCGACTGCTCGGCAGCATGCAAAGCAGCAGACTGGAGGGATCAATCAATTCCATCTCGACATGGGCATGGAAATCCAGGCAAGACCTGCATGCAAGCTCTGCCTGCACATATGTAATCACAGGTACATACATGCCGGTACAGTACCAGCGCATACGTGACTACCAACCTTGTACGGAGTACTCCGTACATACAGGTCAATATAGTACCACGACCTGTGGCTTCCCCTCCCGCGCCAGGTGCTTACGGGGCTTACTAAGAGGACGTCGAGGCTCGATAGGTAAGAGGTATAAACCTCAAGGAATTAAAGCCCCGTCTCTGATGTTGGGCATCGATACCATGGGGTGTTTAGTTTTTGGGCAGGTTGACGAAGATCTGATATCATGGATACACCTTGAGGTCAAATGTACTGAATGTCAAGCTCTAGCATGGCTTTCTTCCGAGGCAATGGAGACAGGGAAACCTGGAATTGCCTTGTTAAGAAGGTGGGGGTTTGTCCGTGAGTCTTTACTGAACTCGTACCTGCCTCGGAGGCTTTGACCTATTCGGAAACTCGACAAACTCAAAGCCATCCGGGAGGAAGTTTCGACGGAGCAACAAAAGCGCCGTACGGAGGACTTGCCGCCTGGCTTTCCCCTGATCTGAGCTGCCTCTACGGAGTAGATCTCGGCCGCACTGACCATTTCGGTAGGAGGTAGATATATTCAAACAGCAGGCGCATTGTAACTGAAAATACCATGGCAATTCACAACAAGTGTGGAGTGAGGATGTCTTTTGGATACCTCCTGCAGCGCCTCAGTCCTGAGCAAGTGGCATCTACGATGGTACTCGTACCTCCTCGTACTCATCCTAGCGATGCAAGGGATCGCACTGTGCGAGCAAACGGCCTCTAGTCCTCATAAACGCGCCTGGTGGTTTCAGAATGCTCCGTTCAACGGCAGAAATGGGCTGGGGATTTCGATAGGCTGGCGGTCCGTACTGCAGCAAGGTGGGGAGCATGGGGTTTCGGACCTGAGTGGATGGACAGGTGTGTGTGGAAGAGGAAGGGGGGGGATGCCGGGGAAAATGGAGGGGAAGGATTTTACAGCCGAGCTCCTTCATCTGCTACTCGTACGAGGTGCCCGCGGAGTTCGATCTCGGCCCTGCCTGAATGGAGTTTCTTCGTAGGGAGCCGGAGCGTAGCTCACAGAACCCGAGTTCGACGATCAACCAAGCAGCCCGGTTCACGTACCAGTCAATGCAAGCGCGTGAATCAATTACCTAATCGATTCGGCTGCATTCGAAATGAAGCTGCCCGTGGTTTGCACAGTGTTTTCACTACTGTATAGGATGCAGGTGCCTCTACAGGTACTATAAGTACCTGCTATAAGCACGTGTGCGCACTCATACTCCATATTAGGAAACTGCTACCTGGTTTTGCGCCGCGGCGATTTCGCGTAGATTGGTTGTCTCTAGAGGGATGAACATACCGGTAGATCATCATGGCACTTCTACCTGTAAATAATATAAAGGTCTTGAAAGGTGGATGCTTTATCGAGTCGGCCATGAGATCGACAGGCAGAAAATCGTCTGCATTAATACTCGCCGATAAAAGCTAAAGAAGTTCTTCAACGGGCCACAGAAAGCTACAACCATACTAGAGTTCATTTCTGTCGATTGCGACCTTTCGCGCCTAGAATAGAAGGCAATGGCTCAGTGGCTCAGGGCTGACTCTTGATCATTCGATTTTCTTTGCAGAAACGAACGATGTTTCAATGACTTTAAGAAAGAGAAACAGACTTTATCTCGGAATAAGGTCGAAATGCAAAGAGTACTCTACAATGCAGAGCACGGAGTCCGAGCTGCTCAGACAATCCGCACCTGTAATACAACTTAAGTAAGACCTCCACGAGGTGTTGGGAGTTCCCGCTACCCCATACTCCGCACAAAACGCCCTCGCCTCAGTCTTCATGGATCCTCCCGCGGAAAAGGTGCCATCATGGGGAGCACGTGAGCATACCATACTACCTGTTCAAGGACTCCATGCAAACTTGTTGGCACAAAACTGCCAGTGACTTCGAGGTCCTCCTTCCTCCATCTGGTTCAGGTATCTGTACATCGTGCCGAGCATGCAGTGATGCAGTGATCGTCATCATCATGACCATCATGGATGTACGGAGTACGGGTACGAGTGCTCGTATGTACATACTCCGTACTCCGTACTCTTATACGTACTAATGCAAGGAAGGCACGCCGCACGAGCTGTTTGCGGGAAGCAGCTCGCCCCTCGTGCCCACGAGACCATCCACGATGTGGGCTGCTCAGCAAGCGCGGTGCTAGCACTACTGCAAGGAACCTCCCCACGCGCAGCACAGGGCTGGGAGCCCCGAGTATCTGCAGGTAGGACGCACAGGCTGTCGGCGCAACCGCACCTGCTCGAGTCCCAGAACAGCTCGCCGTTGGTCGGTCGCACATGCCAATTTATCGATAGTAGTATCTCGGTGGGTCCGCGGCGACGTTCAGGATGTGAGATCAATGTTCGAAATGGGGAAACCGCATTCCTGAGGTGCGAGCGCAAAGTGCAAGTGCGAGAGCGCAAGTTCGAGCGCAAAGGCAAGTGCGAGCGCAAAGGCAAGTGCAGGTGCAAGTGCAGGTGCAGGTGCAGGTGCAGGTGCGGGTGCAGGTGCGGGCAAGTGCGAGGTGCAAGGTGCAAAGGTGCAAGGTGCAGAGGTGCAAGGTGGGCTGCCTCCTTCCGCAGCAGCCCGACCACCGTCTCCGCAGCGCGTCTCCACGCATCCGAATCACGGAGACCTCATGCGGCCTCTTCCCTACTTCTGCCTACCTGTCCTCTCCTCCTCATCATCGAGTCTCCGTACTGTCATCTTCCCTAAGAGCTTGCCTCGAATCCGTCGCGCCATCGGCGAATCCCGCCGCCAATGGACTCCCATCCACGCTTGAGCTTCCCCGCTTCTCTCGGATGATGCGAGTACTCCGTACATACAGGCACATACTCCGTACATACGAGTACGTTGACCCCGGCAGCTTGGAGGGAGAGACTACTACCTGGGAACCGTCTCCGACCCTCCCACACCCCCCTTCTCGAAAGCACGTCTCGGCAGGTGGGCGATCAAAGAGATTGATCCATCAATTCATCGCAGCATCAACACTGAGTCATCTCTCCCCACTCTTGCTCGAGAAGCTTGACCTTCTCGTGCAAAAGATTCATTAATGGCTCCTTGCGGCCGGGCCCCGACGCACAGCCTATGACGCTCGAATCGGCATGGGACAGGATCCACGTGAAGCGCGACAAGCAGCCACTCTGTTTGTCGGCAACACACACACTGCTTGCATCTCACAGGGCCGACCGGGCAAGTACGAGTACGAGTACTCACCTACCGGTACTCCGTACTCCGTACTCCGCACTCGTAGGAGCCCTCGGCGGCCCGCGGAAGGGAAACACAACTCTCTCGAGCCCCGTCGTCAACATTCGGCCAAGATCGAGTACCAGCGATCCATCGGCCAGTGAATCATGGGGCCACGACTGGTTTAGCGCCCCCGCCGACTTCCCTCCCCCCTCTTCTCTACTACTCCGTACTTGCACTCGTACGAGTACTCGTACAACTCCGTACGAGTACAGTACAGTGCGAGTAGTCGCCTGGCCTTGGCCTTGGCCCGGCCTGGCCACCCTTGTGGTCGTTCGTGCGTTCGTTCCAAGCTGGAATGGTGAACCCATCGATGGCGCCACTGCCATCTGGCATCAAGGTGAGCGGCGCTGGGCCCAAGGCATCAAGGCAATTGACATGCCCCCCAATCGGCTCAGAACACGCTTCCACCGAGTATTTCACTAATCAATCAGCACTCCACTTCTCCGTACATACATTCGGAGTACCTCCCGTCGCCAACGGGCATCGACCAGCTTGGCTGGGTTGGACCTTGCTACCGGCAACAAATGGTGGGCACGCCACGGCCTAGCCACGGACCGAGCAAGAAGGATGGATGGCGGGGAAGACGAAATGCAGGTTGGGTGGGTGAAGATGGAGCGCTGCAAGGTGCGAGCCGGTGAACATGATGCATGTGCTCCGTCCGGTAATCTACCAAGCAGGCAATGGCAGGCCGACAAAAGCATCACGCGCCATGTAGGTACTCCGCAGGTATTGACGACTTCGTGCATGATGGCCAAAAAGGTGCTGTATGCGGCAGGGAGCTCGCACTACATTGCCCGATGTCCTCCTCAGTGGCATCATGTACGGAGTACCATATGCAGGCAAGGAGCGACTTGTCAGAACTACCAAGTCTTGCGCGACGCACAACGCTCCGGCATCGCCCTCTTGATGCCCTCTTGATGCCCCCCATCGATTCACCACCCATATATGAGACAGCCAATCACGAGAGCTCGGGACATGGGATGCGTTTGCCATCATAGATTGATGCAATTTAGGAGTCCACACTTGCTTTCGGATACTGGTACTTGGATGGGAGACTGCTTCGCTCCTCGTTCCCTTTTTGCTGGTACGAGTAGTACTGACCTTCAGAACCCATCGGCAATGCACAATTCACGTACTGAGATGGGGTGCTCATGTACGGAGTATAACACTCGAGGGCCGGCAGCCAAGCCCAGCAGGTTTCCAGCCTTCTGATGAAAGGATGATTTGCGCGTCAAAGTGCGCAGAAACGTAAATCAGAGTGCATGCTCAGGCCGAGGTAGTGAGTCGACACCCACGCGTCTATGACGTCTCGTGCCATGCCAAATGCTCTGCTGAATTCGATAGTCGAGACAAGAAGAAGCTGGTGGCGTTCCGGCCTGTTGGTCTGTGTTTGCACTTGCATCCACTGCCTCTTCGGGTTCATGGACGGTTTAACAATCACGGATTTCATTGACGAAACCCTTTGGGGAGACCAATGGCTGGAAGTGATGGTCTCCAGCGGCAAGACCCCAGATTCCCGGAATCGTGTACGTGAATAGAGTCTGTTTATTTATTTATTTTTCTTTTCAGGCTCAGGGGCTGGCCTTGAGGTTCGTACGTGGCGCACCAAGGACCGACTGTCTGCCGCCGAGCGGACTCATCAGCATCAATATCTGTATATACCCATTGATGACATGAGGACGGATCATAGGGGATCTTGCACCGGAAACTTGTCGGCCTTAGAGGACCATGGGAGGCAGCTCAGGATCAATCACATGTCTCCATCACGATTTGCTATTCTCCAAGGCCGCACAAGTCCCCTCGCAGCAATGAGGATCGCGGCAGTACGGAGAGCAAGAGGCAAGGATCTGCTGGCGAAGTCGTGAGATTTTCGCTGCTCAATGGTGAGTGATATCATCGAATGGACATCTGGGTATCTTGGTCATGGCACAGGGGACTCATTCTGGAGACAAGAGAGTGCCAAACTTTGGCGCTTTTTGGCGATCCGCCCGCATTAAGCTTGGATCACCAGCTGCTCCAGGCTCCGATGCGAATCTCTTCTCGTGTGGTTTCTAATCAGCATGCGTTGGTGCAGGGAGCCAAGAACACGAAGCCGTTGCGTCGGGGAGCAGCCAAAATAGGCAACGTCAGACCCAATGGTATCATTCAATAGTGCAATTTTGAGACGCTCAAAACCATGCCATAGCCCCGTGTTTTCAAACAAATAGAGAGACAGATAGACAGACAAGCCGTTCGAGATTCCGCTGAAGGCTCCGTGCTGCTATGATCGTCTTTTGCATCATTCAGCGTGCGCGGACCGTTGCTGCTTGAGCTTCTCCTCGAACTTTGCAAACTCCTGCGCCGACATCTCTTCCTCGCGGTCCAGGATCTGGCGAACCCCCTTGACCTCCTCGATCTGCACGTCTGTTAGTCGCCATTCATGAGGGGGGAGAAAAAAGGGGGGTGGAATGTGGGGAGAAGACGACGCTGGCACCCCAGGGTTTGGAGAAAGGGGGGGTCAAGGGGAGGGATCAAGGGGAGAAAGGGGAGAGGACATATAAAGGGCGCAAAGCTTACATAGTGCATCAGCATGCCCTCGATGCCGTTTTTGAGCGTGACGGTGCTCGAGTCGCACGTGCGGCAGGCGCCGCGCAGCTTGAGGTTTACGTATCCGTCCTCGAAGCCACGGAACTCGATGTCGCCGCCGTCCTCCTGGATGGCGGGCCGTATCCTGGTCTCGAGCAGCTCCTTGATCATGCCGACGACCTCGCTGTCGTCCTCGTTGTACGCGAGGCTGTCGACCTCCTCGTCGTGCAAGCCCGCGCCCGCGGCCCCGTCCTCGCCGGCGGGCCTGCGCTCGGCGACGGTGACGATGGGCTCGCCGGCGGTGATGGTCTCCGTGATGAGGGCGAAGATCTCTGGCCGCACGTGCGCCCAGTTGGCGTCGCCGGCCTTGGTCACGGTGATGAAGTCGGCGCCGTAGAAGACGGACGTGACGCCGTCGATGTTCATGAGCTTGGCGGCCAGCGGGGACGGGTGCGGCGGCGAGATGGTCGCCCGCGGGCTGAGGTACTCGATGAAGGGCGCGGCGACCTCGGCGGGGACGACGCGGTGGTTCGGCAGGAACTTGAGGGCGTCAGGGTTCGGCGTGCTCTCGGTCTGGATGAAGATGCCGCGCGCGCCGGGCGGCGGGCGGCGGGCGGCGAGGCCGGCGCGGGATCGGGGATGGGGCGCGGGAGACGGGCGCGTGCCGGCGGAGGAGAGCGCGGGGAGGGGCGCCGGCCGGGTGCTGAGGTGCCGGCGCCATGTTGGGGAGGAGGACGGCGGCGGCGGCGGCGACGGGCGGATATTGGCGATGGGGCGCTGCTGGGCGGCCGCGGGCCGGGACGCCGCGGCGGCCACGGCGCGGGATGCGAGCGTCCTCGTCCCCCGGGGGATCATGATGGGTGTGAAGATTCTTATAGGTGATCGATGATAGGGACGTGTGCGAATGAGTGACTCCCTCGGCACGGGATCGGGATGGCAATGGCAAGGGAAGAATAGATTTGATCAAGTTCCGACAAGACAAACGAGGTCCAACTCGGATCGTCGTGCGTCGGCGGGAATGATCAATTCTGATTAGTAATGGTTCGATGCGCCTCTTTCTATGATGCAATCGCCTGTGGCTTGACCCCGCGATCCATTGGATTGATCGATTGATCGTGTGGCTTGACGCTCTGCTATCACCCCCAAAGAACTTGAGCTGCGGGTGCTTTTTTGTTTTTCTCGAGAATCAATCCCCAGGTCCATCATTCATCCCATCCACGGCGGTCGCAAACGCAATTTTCCAACGTCGCTCCTTTTTGTTCTCGTTGTTTTCTGATTCTTCGTTTTCCCCATCATCAGCATCTCGAATATCATGGCCTCTCGTTCCAGCGATCCATTCCCCGAACCACCAGCCGCCGCGGGAGTCAAACGCGCCGCGCCAGACGAGGACCACCACAGCTCGCAGGACGCCCCCGCGCACGCGAGAAGCTCCGGTGCGCAGCTCGAGCAGCCAGGCGAGGCGCGCCCGTCGTCGTCGTCTTCGCGTGGCCACAAGTCGAGGAGGACAACGCCCACGCCTACGCCCGATCCCTCAACCGAACCGGCGCCCGCGCCCGCGCCCGCGCCCGAATCCAATCCAAGGCCCCAGAACACCTGCGGCGTGTGCAAGGCCAGCCCCCCAAAGTACAAGTGTCCGCGGTGCTATCTCCCATAGTCAGTTCAATCCTTCCTCTCCCCCATCCCTGCCCGGCGCGGGCCTCCGACGCGGCTTTGGCTGACGCCGGACATGTGGTCGCCCGCAGCTGCTCGGTCGCATGCAACAAGATCCATAGGGAGACCCATCCGCCGGACCTAGAGCCGAGGCCGCAAGCGTCCGCACTCCCGCCGCCGACCCCGAGCCCCGTCCGCGCGGGCGCCTCAGTAGCCGCGGGTCCTCCCGCCACGGCCGCCGCCGACCCTACGAACCCGTTCCGCGCGCTAGACACGTCAGAGGCCCTGCAGATGCTGTTCCGCAAGTACCCGGGCCTGCCGGCGCAGCTCATGGAAATCCACGCCGCGACGCTGCCGCCCAAGGAGGCGCCGGACAAGGTGATTCCCGCGTCGCTCATGCAGGGCGTCGCCAGGAAGAGGGACGGCTGGAACCACGACGTCGGCATCCGGAACGGCAAGGCCGCGCTGCGCAGGGCCAAGAAGGACACGGGCGAGGCCGGCGAGGCTATCAGGGAGTACATCGAGCTGATCCTGCACGTCATGGGCGAGGCCGGGCACAAGGGCGACGCCCCGTCCTTCATCCAGCAGCAGGCCGCCAGGGAGGATACGAAGCTCATCCAACAGCTCATGGCCGAGGAGCAGAGGAAGAGATGACATCACGAGACCACCAAAAGACGAAAGACGAAAGTTCGAGACACGCGAATCGCCACATTTGGTTCGGCTGGGTATAATACTGTATTAATTGTGAGGGGAAAGAGGGCGCGGACAGGAGGGAAAAAAAAAAAGAAAACACGACGCCCGATTATTTTTTCTTGTGGAGCACCCGCACATCTGCTGTGTGGGTGCTCTATGTACGAATCATCCTTTCGTTACACGTTGTCGGACGTTATCCCGTGAGGTAAGTCACAATCGCTCAAAAAGAGAAAGAAGAGAAAATGAGAGAAGAAAGAAAGGAAGGAAGAGAAGAGAAAAAGAATGCAGAAGGCTCAATGCCCGCGCCTCCGTTTTGTCCGACGGTCGCACGGGAAGGCTCGCCAACGTCTTTTGCCATCGGAAGCTAACGTTTGAAGCGCGCGAGGAAACCCAGCTTTAGGGGGAATTTTGGCTGCGCCATGGCCGCTTCCTTGACTTTTTCTTCGATCGGAGAGGCCGCCTGCTTGTCGCCCTTGCCCTTGCTGAAACTGGCGAGCCTCGATTTCAAGGCCCATCTAGACTCGGATTTTCGGAGAGGCTGCTGGGCCGGCGCCGTCTTCGCATGATTCTGGATTTCGTCGCTTTGGGTCCAGTCGACGCGGTGCTCGTGCGGATCTCCGACCACCTCACAGTGGTTGGGCAGCAGCTTCATGTCGGCCGGCGAGACGGGCGAGAGCGGCGATCTGGGCGATGAGCTCGGTCGTTCCGCCGGGGGCTCGAGACTGGCCACGATCCTCTGAAACACGTCGCTCATGTTCCTCTCGCCCTTGTCTGCGCCCTGCGATCTCAGCAGATCGCAGAGATTTTCCTGCGTGAGCCGTTGGGTGGGCAAGAGCTCGTCGGTCTCGGCGGTCGCATCGAGTGTTCTCGTGAACCGGGGCGTGCTCGTGCCGTGCTGGTCCTCCCTGAGGCTCTGTGTCCGCCTCAGCGCCTTGGTCCAACCGACGGGTGACAACTCGACGGGTGCGTCGTCTGCTGGTGCGCTGAAGCCCTCCGGGCGGCCATTGAGTGTTCTTCTCGATAACTCATGGACGAGGGCCCTGTCCGTGAGGGATTCGACGGTGGTCGTCCGGGCGAACTGGGAGGCGGCGACCTGGGGGACATGGTGGTACGTCGGTGTCGGTTGCTCGTCGCTCGTTGGCGAGGCGCCAAAGAGCCTCCTCAGAGACTCGCGGCGACTTTTCCCCGGGGTTGTGGAGCCGCCGGTCTGCAGCTTGAGAGCGGGAGCGCCTGGCCGCCTGTCACGGGCGGTCTGAGGCAACGAGATGGCCTCGGTGGGATGCTGGGCATCGGCCCTGGCTTGTTGAGCAGCGTAGCGTGCCTCCCTCTCTGCCTCGGCGGCAGCCCTGGCGCGCCTCTTCCTATCGGCGTAGGCCTGCTGCTCGGCAAGGACGCCATGCAGCTTCCTTGTCAGCTCATCCGGGTCGAATGGCCTGGGATGAGAAGATAAGGCGACGGGTTTTCGGAGGCGGGGCTGAGAAGCCGAAGTCTTCACGGCGGGCTGTACTGGTAAGACGGGGTGCAGATCCGGGATCGTGGAGTCGTGGGCCGTGTACTTCATCTTACTGCCGAAGTGCATTATGCAGGTGTGAGATCGGAGAAAAGAGAGAGAGAGAGAGAGAGAGAGAGAGAGAGAGATACTAGTGGGAGATTAAAAAAAAAGGCACGCGGAAAGATCAATTCGTGCTGTCTCTCTGATTTCCCTTCTCGCGTGCGCGATGCAGGTTTGATAGTAATCGGTCGTCCGTAATTGGCGAAGATGGAAGAAAAGGACCGAGGACGTCCAGTAATAGTATGACTCGTCCTCGTACGACTACGAGTACTCGTGCCGGTAAGTGTATATGTAGGAGGCAGAGGCGGCAGGATATGGCGTGAATGGTCGAGAAATTTTCGATGATGCTGCTGCTGCCGCCGCCGCCGCCGCCGCTCTTCCTCCCTCCGCCGTGCACTGGGGAAGAACAAGGGAACGGACGAAAGGCCCCAGTAACCGTAGAGGCACAGGCAGAGGTAATAGTAGTAGTAGTACGGAGTAGTACTCGTAGAGATGAGGCGCGGCACCCACTCGCTAGAGAAGCAGGGGAGCGCATGCAGGAGGCCCGAAATAGGTCGAGAGGACGGCCCGAGAGAAGCAAATAATTTACATACAGTACCGTATGTGGGCTCTTGAGTGGTGCAGCTTTGGAGTCGAGTTCTCGTACTGTATCCCGTCAGGGCACGGAGTACGGAGTAGTATCCCAGAAGAGGGAGCAATTCTGTACTAGACCAACTTGAAGGTGAAACGAGCCAACGACGGGAGGGGGGGCTCCCTGTGCAACGGCTCCGCGTCAAGTTTCAGGATTGGACAGCGAGAGGCCAAAGGGCAGAGGGAAACAGGGCACGAGGAGCGGCTATTTCGTGCCAAATCGACGGCAAGGATGGGATCCGGTTGTGGTGGGCAGGGATGAGGGTGCGAGGCGAGGTGAAGATCGTTTGCTGAAGGGAGGAGGAGGAGGAGGAGGAGGAGGAGGAGGAGGAGAAGAAGAAGAAGAAGAAGAAGAAGAAGAAGAAGAAGAAGAAGAAGAAGTAGACGAAGACCGAGTATTTCCGCAGAAGGAGACACGTAGATGAAGAGAGAAAGAGAGAGGTGGATGGAGATCCATGGAGAGAAGGGAGAGAAGGGAGAGAAGGGAGAGAGGGGAGAGAGGGGAGAGAGGGGAGAGAAGAGGAGAACTGAGGGAACTAAGGGAACTGAGGGAATATTACCAGTGGTACTCCGTAGAGGAGGTGGTATTGGAGCTGGAGGGGGAAAGGGAACTTAACAAACAGAGCACGAGACAAGATGGGAGTCAGTCAAGAGACCAAGTCGAGAACAGAATTACTCCGGGCTGGCAGATCACAAACAAGGCAAGAGTGACAGGGCAGGTTCTCGTACGAGTGAGTACTATACCTACTATACCTACTCGTACATCAGGTAGTAGTACTTTAGTACTAGTACTCCGTAGTACTCCTCTCTTTTTGAGACCGAGACAAGATGGAGGAAGCCTGGAGTCGGAGGGAGAGACGAGCAAGGGGATATTTTTCATATTTTTCATATTTTTTTTTTCTTTTGAAAAAGAAAGCTTGATCCATGGATCCATCATGTTGGCAGGTCCTTGACGTGGGACTGATGTATGTATCTTTGGGCGGAAGAATGGACTCAGGGGCAACGTCATCGGGAGATGCTGTTGGCAGCTTGGATCTTGGCGGCGCGGAGTCGTCGCGAGGTAGACACGCAGTACCATCAACGGCGCATCGCAATCACATGGGCCCTTGCACGATGCCGTCACCTCGCGAGGTCGGGCACTTCAAGTAGTACGGAGTACGAGTACATAAGTTGTCTCGACTGTCTTGTCTCTCCACTGCAGGTGTGGAGGTGGCTGGTAGTCGTATGTAGAGGATTCCCGGGTCGAGTCAACAACGGCTCGCTTGAACCGTCAACGGCTCGATGCGCAATGAAGTCGATGTACGGAGTATTAGTGTAGATCAGTCAGTCCATCAACCATCCACATGTTTGGATTCATAGTAGTACATACTGCATCTACCTATGTACAGGCGCAGGTACATACGCGTCCATGACCTTTACATACCAAGCGTCTCGAGACACTAGGAGGAAGGAGGCAGGTGCGAGATCCTCGCGGGTGTCTCTTGCTGCAAGACGTTGGGTTTTGTCGTGGTCCGAGCTCGTCTTCCGATCCGCAGCTCATAGAGTATTCGTACCTGGCAGTATGTACGGAGCACATTAGTAGTGGTAGTACGGAGTAGTACGGAGTAGTACTCCGTAGACGCCTCGATTTCCCCAAGATGAAAAGGATGAAATCAAATACATCAATACATGTCCAGACTACTAACCTTATCCTGGTCGTGCAGGGTCTCCAAAGGAAGGCTCGATGATGCCCTCAACTCCGCGTGAGGATCATAGATCATCAGATCGGTGGATCATCCATGAGTTACTCCGTACTACTCCGTACTACTCCGTAGTACCCGTACGGAATACCTGTACTCCGTACATACGGGTAGGTACGGAGTACGGAGTACATATCATCATCGTGCTCAAGAGTGCTCGTTGCAGCCTGTGCCCAGACCGAGGTGAGGCCGTGCCCCCTCCTGACTCGACCTCCAGTGACCTTGAATCCGTCAACATGCGCCATCGTGGGCCGCCTGAGCGGAGCCGACTCGGTCAAGGAGTCTGCTGTCTTGGAATGGAATCAATTCATGTTGTCTACGGAGAGGTATGTACGGAGTATGTACGGAGTACAAAAGCCCACTGCTTGCACGGAGCACTCCGTGGCAATTCGAGCTCGAGGTCCAGGGTAGCGGTAAGCGACAGTAGCGGCACTTCTTGGTCCTTACCGGTAAAGCTTTCCCGCAAGATGCTGGCAGCGGGTTGATCAATCATATCCATCAATGGAATCAATTCTCCTCCCATGCATTGATTGATCCAAGCATGGATTAATTCTATCCAGATCCATCCATCAATTGATCAACCAGTTCCTCCATCTTCTGCTCTTCCCACATCCATCAATTCATCCACTACACACCACCACCACCACCCACCACATCTCCTCCTCCTCCTCTTCCTCCTCCTCCTCCTCCTTTTTTCTGCCCCTCGCTTCTCGTCTATGCCGTGCTTCCCCCCTCACCCCCCCCCCCACCCCCCCCCCCCCCCCCCCCCTTGGCGCATCTAGACTGAGTCCTGCGACTCATCCCCCTTCCATTCGTTATTCGGGCTTGCATCTCCAGCTGCAGTCCTCTCTGCCGCCTCGATACTTGATACAGGCAGACCGTGCTGTGCATTCAAGTCCCGCGAACCACCAGCTGCTTGCTTCCTTAACACCCCCCCCCCCCCCCCTTTTTTTCTCCCTGTCCCTTTTGACAGGTCCTATTATCTCTGACCGACCCCTTGTCGACCGACCTTTTCTTGGAGACCCCCCTCCTTTTGCGCCTCTCGTCGCATTGAATCAATGCTTGGATAGGTAGCTACCTCTATCTGTCCATGTTATCTTGGTGAGTCTCCAGACCCCGTCTCGTCGACCTCTTGACTCCTCCAGTACGGAGTACGAGTGCCATCGCGCATACCTTCCCTCAGGTTGTTGGTATCATCATCATCATCATCATCATCATCATCATCATCATCATCATCATCATCATCGCTCTCTTCAACTTGTCCCGAGGACGCAGAACAGAAACGTCAGCCCGGAGCATCGGATTGAGCTGTCTCCATCTCGACAATGGCTTCTGATCTGGGCTCCTCACCCGGACTCCTTTCCCCTCATCCATTCTCTCCTCTTCCTCCCTCTCCTACTCCGCCATGCCATCGGCTCCTCCGAGCTTCAGAGCCACTGACTCGATTGTCGCATCTGCAGACCTTGTTGGGCCGTCGCCGCCCTGGTTGAGGACGAGAGCCTCTCTCGAGGTTGCTACGAGTACTGTGTATCATGCTTACCATTCTCCCGCCAGCTTCCCTCCGCCCTAGCTCCTGCGCGTCAACTCCACAACACCATCTTTAGGCTCTCAAGCTGCGTTGCGCCACGGCCCCGACGACCTCCCTCACATTCGTCTCCCGCGATCACATCCACAAGGCGTCCAGCTCCTCGACAAAGCGCAACCACTCCCCCGAACGCTTGGTCCATGTCCTCAGCGGCCTCCGTCGATCTCGGCGCTCCACCGCGGACGAGCTTGACCCAGATCCAGAGCGAGGCCAAGGCACCCATCCTTGACTCGCCAGTCAGTCCCAGCAGCCGCAACTCCTTCATCGCAATCCTAGACGATCCCTCGTTCCGCCATCTTCGCGATCCTCCGCCCGCCACACGAATCGAGGCCCCGATCACATCCTTCTCCAGCTCAAATCCTCCCTCGCTCTCCCTATCCGCCGCTGCTTCTGGGGGACCCCGCTGCCATAGTGATGACAATGCGCTCTCGCGGCGCCGGCTGTCTTCCCGTGCAGAGTCGCTGATCAACGGATCCTCGGAGAAAATGGTACGTTCCCGCAATTCTTGTCTGCGCCGTGAGACGCCTGCTTGCACGCTCCGGATTCTTGCGCCTCGGGTCTCTCCCACTCTTGATGCCCTGGCTTCGGTCGCTTCTTGGGGATACCTCTCCTGTGACCCTGGTCCATCAGCTTACTCGAGTCGTCTCCCTTCACCTGGAATCCGTCGGCGAGTTCTCTCTGTAGTCCACTGATGGAACGCTGCCCATCGTCAAGTGACCGTCACACCCATTTCACATGTTCAATTGGTTCCCCACCCTGCCAATGTATCCCGGGGGTGAAGGGCGGCTGAACTCAGCTTGCATCACCGTAGCCGTCCGTCCGTCCCTATTTGAGTCTCATCTCGTGCTGACAAGACATCCGCCTCTCCCAGTCGCAATCCAACGCTGCCATGGAGAGCTTTGACATCGCCATCATTGGCGCAGACGGCGCTGGCAAGTCCACCTTCATCCAGCGCGTCCTCGGTCAGCCGCGCCCGCCCATGTCCAATGCCTCCAACCTCCGCTTCGTCATCGATTCGACCACCCACATGATCACCCTGCTCGAGCTCGACATTGAAAGTTTCGAGTTGAACACCATCCAGCCCATCCAATGGCCGAAGCAGATCAATGGGCACATCGTTCCTCGCGTCGACGCCGCCCTCATCCTCTACGATGTCAAGGACCTGGCGACACTCCGCCGGGTCCCACGCCTCCTGAGTAGGACTCTCCTGATGGAAACTTCTTGGGATGGCCTGCACTGACCATCGTTAACAGCATGCTTGACCGAGTCGGGCCTCCCGGCCATGATGGCCGCCTCCAAATGCGACCAACCCGAGGATGTCTGGGAAATAGACATCAACGCATTAGCCAACCAGAAGCCCTTCGACCAATGCCAGTCGCACTACCGAATCTCCATGGACAGCCCGGAATCAGTCAAGGAGTGTCTGAGTGCCGTCATCCGAGCGGCAATCGCGCACAGAAAGGGTATGTATGCATCCATGCTCTGAGAGTGATGCAGAGCTTCAACCTGACCGAGATCCGGACTCCCACAGAAGAACTCGGCGATAACACATCTCGAAGACGAGCACAAACGACAATGGGCGCTCCAGGTGCCCCCGAGCGACCCACAAGTGAGGAGAGGCATGGCCGCGCCAGCTGGGACTTCTCCCTCCTCCGGGGGATGCCGAGTCCGTCAGAAAGTACAATGCCGGGCTCGAGGAGTGGGCGATCAGGTCAGATTCCCATTCGCGCATGTTGACCCTGATCAAGCGCAAAACTGACACTTCTTCCCCCCCTTCCCCCCTTTGCCAGGATACCGTGAATCGCTCGAGCTGGACGAATCCAACGCTGACCGGCCCACCTACTCGGACATCCCTATCTTGGAGCGGAGCGATGATCTCATGGAGAAGCAGCCCAGGGTGGCGGGAGAGTCCTTTGATGATCTTGTCGATCGTTTGCTGGCGGTTCGCCTCTGCAAGGCAGACCACAATTTTGCAGAAATCTTCCTTTGCTTGTATCGAAAATTTGCAGCCCCCAGGGATCTCTTCTCCGCCATTCTGACGCGGCTCGATCGCGTGAGGAACGATAAGACGACGCCCTACATGGTCTCGACAATGACGCAGCTCAGGTTCATCGAGACGCTGGCAACGTGGGTGGCGCTCTACCCAGGAGACTTTGCGCGGCCCTCCACGAGGCGGACCCTCGACAATCTCATCACACAGCTCTTTCCGATGCCCACATTCAATTACGCCGCCAGGCAGATGCGCAAGAACCTCATACACAACGTCCACGAAGACGACGATACGGGGTGGGCGCACGCCGACAATGCAAACGAGGGAGACAACAAGGAGCTTCTCTCCCCGGAGCTGGGGGAGCTGGGAGACGGCGTCGCCGACCTGCGGCTCGATGACGAGTCGCTGTACGGGCGGCAATCAGGGAGCCTGGAGAGCGGCAGCGGGGGATCCAGCACGCACGTCCATCTTCACAACTTCGACGACTACGAGAGGGAGGCGGCGAGGCTCGAGCCGACGGCCCATCTCCCGATGAACAAGAGCCGATTCCTCGTCTTCATGGAGATATCGGACGACGACGTGGCGGACGAGCTCACGAGGATCGAATGGGTCCTCTTTTCTTCCATCCGAATACGGGACTTCGTGCGCCACGTCAGCCTGTCGGCGAGCGAGAGGGAGGGCTGCAGGAGCCTGAAGAACGTGGATCGCATGATCAACCACTTCAACCACATCGCCAAGTGGGTCGCCAACATGATCCTCCTGAGGGACAAGGCAAAGCACCGCGCGCAGATACTGGAGAAGTTCATGAACATCGCGCTCAAGCTCCGGCAGTTGAACAATTACAACGGCCTGGCGGCCGTGCTGGCCGGCATCAGCGGCACCGCGATCCATCGCCTGGCACAAACGAGGGCTCTGGTGTCTCCCGACCTCCAGAAGAAGTTTGCGCGGCTGGGGATCTTGATGAGCACCCAGAAGAGCCACTTCGCGTACAGACTGGCGTGGGAGAACTCGCCGCTTCCGCGCATTCCCTTTATGCCCCTCTATCGTCGGGACTTGTTGTCGGCCGAGCAGGGGAGCAAGACGTTTGTGGGTCCGCGAGGCGATCGCATCAACTGGGGCAAATTCGAGATCCTGGGCGAGGTGTTGCTGCCGTTCATGAAGAGTCAGGGGACGCCGTACCCAAACCTTGCGAGCAACGATCAAGCCCGGGAGATGATTTTGGGCTGTCGCATGCCGACAGACGAAGAGGTGAGAAAATCGGAATTCATTGCCTCGATCCGGCAGCAACCCCCCCTCCCCCCTCCCCCTCCCATCTCCTCCACAACAGTCTCTTGCATTTGCAATTTTTGGGGGGAATTGAAACTCTAACAATCAATCAGGAGATCTATCAGCGAAGTCTCGAAGTTGAAAGCTCGGCGTCCGGCGGCGCCACGGATCCATCCAAGAAGATGTTCCCCTGGTTCCAGAACAAATAGAATTGATGAGTCCAGGGCCGAGGTCTGCGACGGACATGGCATCTATCGCTTCAGCCTTTCAATTTTCAAGCCCAAAGCGCAAGCCAACATACAGGATATGCATCTCTGGTAAAATGTACTCTCCAGCTCTTCTTTGACTGCTGTTTCTCCTCGCATCATGCGATATGTGGAACTTGATCTTACATGGATCTTCTGTCAGGATGATCATGGGCAGTTTTGATCGACCCCCTTTCCTTGTCATCCCCCCCCCCCCCTTTTTTTTTTTATTTTTTTCTTCTTCTCATTCTTCCTTTAAATTATTCGAAATCTCGGTTTGATATACGGACAAGGCAAAATCGGGGCGCGATTTCGTGTTGTAACTTTACCATTTAGTACCTTTTGGCAGGTTTAGACACATGAACGGTTTCTTCTTTTTCTTTTTCTTCTTCCTTCTTCCATTGTCTGAATAGAGGCATTGTCGTCGCCCATTTGCAATTGATCTATTGATCCTTTCAGTGACTGTCCATGTCATCAATGCCTCCTCCTGATAGCACCAACTGATCAACTTCTATTTGGTGCATCTGATGCGCTGGTCTTGCTCCTTGAAAGCCTGTGGAAACCGCTTGATCGTGGTTTCCTGGGCTTTTGGGTCTCTCTTTCCATGTTCTACTTGATCGACTTTGAGGAAGGTCCCTCGTTCGCCACGCACCTTCCAGACCTTGGGCAACCATATTACTCAGGCAGGCGCAATCCAATGGCGTCACGTCCATCTCTTCTCCAAGAATTGGGACCAGTAGAGCTGAACTGGAGGCTTCCTTTGAAGAGGCATGGATGGGTCAATGAAAAGTGCAAAATGTCATCATCCGTAACCGCTATGTCATCAATCATCAGCCTGCCAGAAATGCATCTTTCGTCGCCAACGCACGGCCTCGATCTCGTTCTCCGACCGTCCCTGGAGTTGACCTTCTCCGACGACGAGAGGGTCCCGCGCACCAGCGCCGAACTTGTCCACCTCGTCACCAAGGAGCATCTTTGGATCGCACGGAGGGGCGCGTGCTTCCTCCGATCCTCGGTGTCGTTGGACGGCGTGCTGGTGTCAGGAGATGCCGAGGCTCATCAGCATGCGGCGTGTATTGAGGGGTGGGAGGTGAGTCTGCGAATACCGATCCATATCTGATTCGAGCAGAGCAGGGGAGAAAAGGCGGGCTGATTTAGGGGCCATTGCAGCTCTGGGACAGATTGGGCATTTGGCTGCACTACGATGGGGGCGGGTATCTCCAGTCTCCCCGGCAAATGAGCTTTTCTATCCAGCATCCTGATCTGAGCTCCGCTCTGGTGCCGCCGCGCGATACACTGACGGCCGACTTCGTGTCTGTCACATGCGCTTTCAACGTCGTCAACAGTGGGGAGGATGCCTCTGCCCCTGAACGGCCTCGTAAGAGATGGAGGCGGCAAGAGGCTGAAACGAGGGGATCGGGTCGTGAGTGGGACGGGGAGGAGTATGTGGGCATTGATCCTGACGACTCGCGGGCCATCGAGGCCTTCATGTCCGACCTTGGACCGAGGTGCTCGCAGGATGATGGTGGAGATGACGGCCCCGGTGGAGAGCTATACATTGGCCTTGTTGCGGAGGACCAGCAGGCCGTTGATGATTTCATGCTCAATTTGGGCACTCATTGGAAAAAGTCAGGTCATGAACAAAAGGCGAACCCTAGGGAAACACCAAAGATTGAGGAGAGGCCCCCCGCCGGCCACGAGCTAGATTCTTACCGTGGCATGATGGAGGCAGCTCTGCGAATGCTGGTGCTCGGCAAAGATCGGTCGTTGAAAGACATAGTTGTGCGAAAGTACGACCCATCGATGACCCTGACGAAGTTGGCACCAGGAGTCTTCTTCATACCCTACCTCAAGGTCAACACCCCAATACCCCTGATCATTTCGCGGGAAGGCTCCGGGACTGACGATACGCACAGGCAGTGTCTGACCGCGCCGACTTCTTGCCAGTCATTGCCCAGTCGCTGTCGCGGATGAGGCATTCAGAGTCCCCGAGCCTGAGACAGAAGGTGGCATCCCTGATGATCGCGGCCGATGCCGGAGAAGAGGCGGGAGAGTCCGAGAGAGTGGTGAGGGGCCTGGAGCGGACCGCGTGGAACGTCCTGCTTGCGAATATCAAGAAACCTCGGCTTCAACCGCAACCTGCCACGGAACGAAGAGTGAACGGCTTGGATGGGCTACATGATTCCCAGGTGGCGGGGAACCGAGACTTTCTGACCTGGGATGCGATGACTGCTATGGTGCCCCTGAGGCAAACTCTCGAAAGGCAGGAAGCACCTGCCCCCCTGATCTGGTCGGCGCCAACAGACTCCAGATCGAATGCGAGAGCGGAGCCTTTTCCTTTCCCGGGCCCGAGTAACCAAAAGTCGTCTGAAGGTCCTGGTGAGGTCCAAAATATCCTGTACCCACATCCATGCTCTGGGTCAGAAGCAGGTTTGAGTGCAGCGACAGACCCTGCTAATCTACCAATGCAAGTGTACGAGCCGCCACCTTCCATCGACTCAGCGCCGCCAACATCAGGAGATATCGACCTGCTTCTGGGGGACCAAGAGGACCCCAATCGTTTGGAGGTCCATCGACAGGACTCTCGCTCGGGACGTCGGGCCATCATCCCCCGGCTATGGATCTAACATGCTTCGCCTCAGACAGCGCGCATTTCGAGATGCCCTTTTTATGCACATCACAGAATCTGAAGGAGTACGTGGTTCATGGAGCGTAGATTGCAAGTTATATAGAGCTGGATCTCGGACTTTGCAGATATCAAGAAATGGCTGGAGCACCTGAAAGAAGGAGGCTGGAATTGAAGGAGGATCAGGGGTCTCGAGCACCCACAACGGCAGACCTTTGAGATGGGAAGAAGACGAGGAGATTGAAGCAAGGCCATCAATGACATGGAGGCCAACTCGATCTGTCCCCAAAATGATACCAGGGATTATGAGGTAATACACTTGAAGTTCTGCGAGCCAAGCAGGAGGAAGGAGCGAACGTAGGAGCGCCTGCATGTTTTCTCTCGCCCCCCTGAATAGGGAAGTCGCGGGCCTTGACGGCAGGTGCTGCTCTGAACTCGGTCACTTGACCTCCAGGCCTCGACTGCGGGGGAGCATTGAGTCCAACCCTCTTCTCAATTGACGACACAGAAAGACACCATTCTGTCGCCCGTCTCCAGGACTTCAAGGCGTCCGGGCAAAGTCAGTGAAGTCTCGAAAATCCCATCTACAAGCCTTGGTGCCTGTCATAATTATTCATACCCGGACACGATGCCCCCAAAGGCCGAGAGAAAGAGAAAGGTCCTTGTGACGGGCGGAACTGGTAAGCCGCGTGATGGACGGAATGTCGGCGCACAAGGGGGAAAAGGGGGGCTGACGTCAAGTCCAAGAAGACGCGGACCAAATGTTTGCGCCCTCTCCGAAAAGGGCTCAGCGAGGCAGCGTGTCCAACTTCTTCGGGAAGATTGGAAAGGATCTCACCGTCGCCCACGCCACGAGGGGCTCCCGGGCGAATGTATCAGAAGCGAAGAGGGAGATCAGCGGCAAGGCAAGCGAGGTGATCGACTGGATCGCCAGACTCGAGAAAGGGGCAGGGTAAGTCCCGCCCCC
>NQYS01000001.1:4560241-4592228 GCA_003055955.1 Escovopsis sp. AC | reverse complement strand
CGCAAGAGAGGGGGGGGGTAACGCCCCCCCCCCCCCCCCCCCCCCCCCCTTTTCCTCCGTTTCCTCTTCTGATCCCCAGCACCAAAAGCAGATCGGTAGCAAAGTGCGCGTGTCTGATTCTTGATTACAACCAGGACTTCCGATGATGGAGAGGCCCTCGCGCAAGCCGTCTCCGAGATCACGCGGCCCGTCGAGAGCAGCGGCAGCGGCAGCGGCATCTACGAAAAAGCACGCGACTGCATCGCGACGCTGGAGCGGGTCGTGGCCCAGCACGAGGCCCTGAGCAAAGACGGCCACGGGGCCCAGAAGCCCGCGGGCCTGCGGTGGGCTCAGGACGCCAAGGACCTGGCCGAGCTGGAGGGCAAGGCGATGGCCATCTCGCTCCGCACGCTCAACGGGAGCGTCCTGGCGGGGACGCACGGGATGGATCTTGATCTTGCGCCTCCGCGGGAGGAGGGGGACGACATCGAGATGATGGCTTGGGAGATGCTTGCTGAGGGGCGGCCGAAAGGGGTGGGGGATACTTGGGGGGGGGCGATGCGGGATGTGATGAGGGCGCTCTCGGAGGTTGTGAAGCTGTTGCCAAAGTCGGACGGATATTGATGGCAGAGTCTGTGCTGATTCGGGGCGAGGATCATGTAAGAGACAGATTGGCCATTTCTCCCGGGTCAAAGCTGAGATTTAGGATTCATAGATGCCAAATGAGAAGCACATCACGGTGTCAAAATACATCCTCCAATGCTCGCCGACCCGATCCCATTAAGTCAAAAGCCACCCAACCAACCGTGAAGCCTGCCAAGTCCCGTCCGAAGTCGTCGCGAAGCCGCTGTGAGATGACTAAGCAGACGGTGGGGCCTGCGACCCCCGAACAGGGGAGAGGGGCAAGTCCTAACCGCGCTAGTGTCGAAAAGGGCTTAAGCCCATCGCTTAACCCACACAAACGAGGCCCCACGACTTTTTTTCTGCCGATTTGCCTTGGGTTTTTTCCTCGTGTGCGGCCTCCCTCCGAATTTTCGACCTCTACTCCCCCAATCCTCCTTATACTAACCCGGGCAGGCAAATCTCAGAACCCAAACCGGTACGTCGAAAAAGCCCCCTCCGTCGCGACTCCAGCTCGAGATACGGCAGCTGCTCTGCTCGACAAACGATTGTGAGAAGCACGCGATACGAATTTTGGGCTGGAAGTCGACGTTCTTTTTTTTCCGTCTCCCCCCCTCGGAAAGCTAACGTGTGCCGCCGGTAGCCAAAATGGGTGCCCTCAAGTATGTCGAAGAGCTCCAGAAGAAGAAGCAGTCCGATGTGATGCGCTTCCTTCTCCGAGTGCGCTGCTGGGAAGTACGTTGAACAAAGAACTCAAAAACACAAAAACACAAAGAAAAAAACACCCAACACCGCGAAGCGACGAATCCCGATCGACGTTTTCACGCTTTCTGTGGATGAGCGGGAGGCTCGATGGGCTGTGGCAGGGGAACGGGAGAACGAGGGACAGAAAGGAAACCTGCAAAAGGATTCTATACTCTTTCGTCTCAATCTTCTCCCTGCGCCCTGCTGCGGCCTGTTGAACCACCCAGCACGTCTCTGCTATACACTCGTTGAACATTTGCTGAGAGTGCATCAATATAGTACCGTCAGTTGAACGTGATTCACCGCGCGTCTCGCCCCTCCCGCCCTGACAAGGCTCGCCGTCTGGGATACAAGGCCAAGCAGGGATACGTTATCTACCGTATCCGCGTCCGCCGCGGTGGCCGCAAGCGCCCTGCCCCCAAGGGTGCCACCTACGGTACGTTTCCCCCCCCCCCCCCTCTCTTTCAAATCCCGATTCCTCCATTCCATTCTTCGTTCCCGCCTGGGGCCCGGAGATTGGTGCGTGACGCAGCGGCGGACGACCAGATGGACTGACGAGATGGCGCTTTGGGGGGCCCTTCTCCCCTCCTTCGCCGTGGTGACCAACAGGCAAGCCCACCAACCAGGGTATCAACCAGCTCAAGTACCAGCGCTCCCTCAAGGCCACCGCCGAGGAGCGTGTCGGCCGCCGCTGCGCCAACCTGCGCGTCCTCAACTCGTACTGGATCAACCAGGACTCCACCTACAAGTACTTCGAGGTCATCCTCGTCGACCCCAGCCACAAGGCCATCCGCATCGACCCCCGCATCAACTGGATCGTCAACCCCGTCCACAAGCACCGCGAGGCCCGCGGCCTCACCGCCACCGGCAAGAAGTCCCGCGGCCTCAACAAGGGCCACCGCTACAACAAGACCAGCGCCGGCCGCAGAAAGACCTGGAAGCGACACAACACCCTCTCCCTGTGGCGCTACCGATAGACGCCTCGCCCCCGGCAGCGCGGCGGAGGAGCTGGTGCGTGAGCGTGAGCGCGAGCGCGAGAGCGATCTTGGTGCTCGTGGTCGCCTGGTGTTGCTGGCGTCGGCTTGGTTTTCTTCCTTTCTGGGGGTGCTTAGGAATTCGCATACAAGGGCCAGGGGATCCGAGATCAAGGAGACGGAGCTGGCCGCTGCTGCCACTCCCGATCCCGCTGGCCGATGCCTCATCACCCGGATAGCTCACTAGGAAGAATACGGAGAAAAAGAAATGGCATGAAATCATTCCTCAGACGAAGAACCAAGAGGGTTTTCTTTTCGAGACCAACGTCTGTCTCTTTATGAAGCGAATAAATACGGAGTAATACCCCTTCTTTCAATACGTGATCCTCCCCGCACTACCTGAAGTGTGCAATGTGAAGTCGGAATCGGCCTTCCTTCGATCGTTATCTTTTCATTTTAAGATACGCACTTATAGCCGTGCACTGCTCTTCTCCCCATCCCATCCTTGATGCACGTCATTAATATCAAGATAATCTGTCGATATTGACTTCCCCCCCTCGAGGGCAAGAGAGAAAGTCTTCGAGTTCCTCTGAATTCCCCCTCTGACGAATTCGTCCTATCGAAAGCCGCCCTCAACTCACAGACGGTCGGTCATAAACTAGACGTTCACTCCAGCAGGCTGACGAGTCCCTTCCTGAAGATCCCGAGCAAGAGTCTCAATTCTTGTGTTTTTCATACGCTGTGATCAACCGCATCTTCTCTCGCGTTTGGTCGTTGAAGACCATACAAATCCATGCGAACGAGGAGACCCAGTCGGGGTCAGAACTCCATGATTGGAGACGAAACGCAAGCGATGCGGATTGAACCAATATCAAAGGTCGAGGAAAAGAATGCCAGAAGCAAAATCAGAGAATGGGAAGAGAGAAAAGAAGAAGATGATGATGATGAAGAAGAAGCAGAACAGAAAGGTATTCGTCAAGAAAGCAAAGCAGCCACCTATTCGCCATAACTTTTCCCAGCCTTTCCTTTTTCTCCGTTCCGGGCTTGCGAACCCCCGACTCGACTCTCACCCGAATCCGTAACCTCGAAGCGGAGGAAGCAAAGGCAATAGTAAAGATCAAATCGCCACGCGCCAGGCCTTCTTTTTCAGAACCCAATCTAGGTTTACTACTTCGTACTAATTATCAGTATAGGGCGTAGAGTTACAGCCTGCAAGTCAGACTTACGGAGAGTCCATATGTGACCAACGCCGAAAAGTTGCCGTGGCAATATTGGCCATATGAAGATCATGGCCGAAAGGAGAGAGCGTCATAGAGATTTGGGAAAAGTGCTTCGAAATGCAGACTCGGCGAAAACCCAAGAGATCGTCAGGTGAAATGACAAAGGGTAGAGGAGGGTAATGATTCCGTCTATGCCGATAATGCGCTGATCTCGTCGATTCGAATACATGTGAGGGAGAAGGCACTCAATGGCCATTGTGGTCAACCCGAACTTGGCTTTGAAGTAGAAGGACTGGCTTCCTTTCCGCGCTCCTTTTCTTCCCTTGAATAGCTCCGCTTCTGCTTATTGTACATGAAGAGCAAGAGCACTCCAAAAATCGCCACGCAGAGGTAAGATGGAGCTATGCCAGGGGCTGCTGGAGACTGGGCGAATTTGAAGAAGTGTACAAATCCGGACCGAAAAGCAAGGTCGTGAAAAAGTAGCAGCAGCAGATATCATTCCGACTCTTGCAAGAGACGGAATGAGGGAAGAAAATAAAAAACAGAGGTCGTCGCAAACGCCACCGCAAAGAAGCTTTCGTCGCGAAAATGAGTCAAGGCGCACGAGATTGGCCTTCATGAACATGGCTTTGAGTATCAGACCCAACGCGCTTCGTTGGACCTGACGGAATTGGGGCTGCCTGAATGGCCCTGAGGTGAGAAGCTACCCGCCATCATCGGGTTGAAAGGAGCTTGCTGGACCAGTCCGTGAACGCCGGCAGGGGGTGGGCCATTTTGAAATACAGGCCCACGGTGACGCATGCCTTGGCCTGGAGGACCGGGTGGGCCAGCATTGCTGTGACCACCGCTTGCTTGAAGAGCTGAATGACCGCCGGGTGCAGCTCGGCCGTTAGCCGGCCGCAACGGAATCTGGCCCTGGGTATTGTCGCTCGGCG
Organism: Escovopsis sp. AC; assembly: GCA_003055955.1. Lineage (NCBI taxonomy): Eukaryota > Fungi > Ascomycota > Sordariomycetes > Hypocreales > Hypocreaceae > Escovopsis > Escovopsis sp. AC. The sequence goes on along the minus strand of NQYS01000001.1, from coordinate 4,587,755 downwards.
TGGTTTGCCCACTGGTGGTGGCAGTTCCACGGCTGTCGTAGGCAGCGATTTTCGCAGCAACGCGGCGTGCGTATGGATGGCTGCGAATGCCTGGGAGGCAAGGCCGAAGGGATTCGATGAGGCGGAACTTTTGCTGGGGGTTTGCAACTTCCAGCGCCGTCTGGATGACATAGTTTCCGTAACTATCAGGCAACAGCCTTTCCATCTCGCCAGGGGCAAGAATCTCCTCCAGAATCATGTCCCTGGATGGAGGCAGGGCGCAGCGCAAGGCCTTCTCGATCACATTGGAGCTAAATTTGTGTCGAGAGAGTTGACTGATACAGCCCTGGAACATGCCGACCATGGGCTCTGTGAACGAGGGCTCGTTCAAGTCGATGATGTACTGGAGAACGTAATTTCCGAATGGATCCTGAACCAGAATCCGAGAGTTCTCTGTAATCTTCCCGATCAGCCAGAGCTTTTGCTCGCCAGAAGCGTGATCAATGCAGCGTTGTAGGACACAGCAGCCGTGTCGGTGAGTGCCAACTTCTATGCAGTTGTTTCCGACAGCATCAAAGATGAACTGGGCATCAGCGGCAGTGAGCTTGTTGAGACATTTTTGTATCACATGATTGCCGTTGAGGTCTTGGATAAGCTTGACAACGCGAAATCGAAGCGCTTCAATGATGAGGTGAACCTGCTGTGGGGTGCTGACATGTTCAATCATCTTCTGCAAGGCTCTCGTTCCATGCTGGTTGAGGGCGATGCGGACCATGTCTTGCGAAGCGTTTTGAATCAAAACAGTTCGCTCGTCGTCGTTGCAAAACTCGAGGAGCTTTTGGCACAAATAATTACCAAATGGATCCGTCATGAGCTCGATGACGTGCTTGTTGGTTTCGAGCCATATCTGGTGGACCTGCTCGCTATCGCGCTCCTCCAGTTTCTTCTGGAGGTAGCGGCAGCCGTGCTGGTCTTTGCATAGCTCGTAGAGGCGGCCGTGAAATTTGGCCAGAGGCGCGCCTTGGTAGTCGGACATCGCTGGGCGAGCCAGGTCAGCTACATTTCGACGCATGGAGGGGTGGGGGGTTCTTGGGGACAAACCTTCACTGTCTTGTTGGCGACGGTGTTGTATGACCCGGGTCTGGCTGTCGTGAGACTGATTGGCCTGGTCGTAGGACACCTCTCCTCCTTGGTTTGGATAATGCTGATGAGGGAAGGAAGACACGCTATTGACTCCAGCTCCAACGCCTCCACCGTTGACGCTGTTGATGTTCATATGCTGCATTCCGCTGGTTATGAGATGAGCAGAATGGAAGGCAGGGCCTGGGCCAGAGCTGGGGCCAGCGGGAGAAGGATTGGCCATCGCAGGGGCTTGAGGAGCTGGAGGGTAGCCATTGATCGGAAAGAAGCCATTGTTGAAGCCATTCATTGGCGCATTGCTGGTGGGTGTCGTCAATTGTCCTGGAGTGTGAACGCCCGCGGCGGGAGAGGTCATTTGCCCGAAGGGGGAAACATTATTGTTTTGTAATGCAGAATTGATCGATGTGTAAGCATTGGCCTGCTCTCGATTGACATTCACAGAGGAATCATTGGAGAGCTCGCGGTGATGCTGGCGTATTGGCATAGCCCCGACAGGAATGCGGCCCATGCTAGCATTGTGGTTGTGAAAATGCTGTTGAGCATGGTTGTTCGCGTTGCTGTTCATGGCCGGCGATCCCAAAGAGCTTCTAACGGTGGGAATGTCGTTGGCTGAGAACGAGCTCGTCAATCTTGGGGGGGCCGTTCCTGTTCCAGAGCTGGTATTGCTCGACGTTTCGCTGGCAATCTCTGAGCTAAACTGGAGATCCAGCGAACGGCGAAAAGAGGCAGGAGGGCGAACATTCCCTCCAGTGGAGTCTCCTGCCCCTGGACTGTTCAAGACTGCGGTGATTGCTGACATGCTTTGTTGCGCTCGGTGACGGCTCGTGTTTTGTCTTGGATTCAACGAGGCTCGGGGGTCAGAGATTGGCGGAGGTGAAAAGGCAAGATCAAGAGCAACTGAAGAGGCGGACAACTGCAGCATCAAGGTGGGTTAATTCGATTGCAAAGAAAAGCCAATATTATTGTGGATGTTTGTGAGAGTTGGAGGGGGGCAGAGGAGAAGAGATTGTCGGGGAAAGGGGAGGGGTGACGTTCTCAGGAGGGGGAGGGGAAAGAGAGGGTAAGTTGAAGAGAGACTCAGAGGTAGAGAAAACAAATGAGAGTCGGATCTGTTGTTGAAAAATAAAACAATAGGAGAAAGGGTACAGAGATGAAAGATATGTGAAACAAGTGGCAACCGTGAATCAGCGCTATTATGGAACCGACACAAAGACATGCAAGAGCTTCGCCAGTTTTCAGTAGCTTTTGTTCCTGCAATGCAAGGGAAGGAAGCAAAAGCAAGAGTGAGAGTCCAAGCAGGTCCTCGGCCGCTCGTGGCGAAGCCAAGGCCCATGTCTTGGGAACAGTCGGCGCACACCCCAGCGGGACGATGGAGAGGAGCGGGAGGAAATGTCAGAAAAAAAAAAGGAAAACAATCAAACTCACAACGTGATTCCCTCGACGAACAAGAGTGGGAAAAGTCTCGTCAGGCGGAGGGCCTCTTTGCAGCGCGTTTGGTTCGTCGTCCCCAAACAAGAAACGAGTGGTGTTCGTCTGGTCAAGATTGAGATCGTAAAGGCCCGCTTTCGTGCGAGACACAGGCATGGAGTATCTATTGGATCTGCTTTGCGGACAGTCAGAATTCTTGGTCCAGCGAAGTAAGCCCAACAGCAGGTGGGCAAGGTGGTAGTAGAGGAGGATAAAGGAACGGCTTGAGAATCAGGGGTGAGGATGCTAGAAGGGGGTAGAGAGCATTGATCAATGAAAGCTTGGAGCAGCTGTTCTCAACCTCTCAGGTGGTGCCTGCAGCACAGTCCCCCCCCCCCCCCCCCCCGGGGGGGGGGGTTTAACGCTCCCAAACTCGGGCGCGTCGATACCCTTAGCCCTCGACGGATTAATTTGCTCACTTGGGCCCCAGGCCGAACGACCACCATGCACGCTGCTATTCGTTCGCAACCTCGCCCAGAGATGGGTAAACACGGTAGGACTCACGCATTTGAACTCCTGTTGGTTGCCATCGTTCCCAGACGGAAAGCTTCTTGGTGATCGTCGTCGCTGTTGCGACGAGTCGTGGGAACGGAACGAGACGGGAGCTGGCTGTCATCGAATCCGAACGATTGCGATGCGGGACCATTCTGCGGAGATGCCAAGAGCGACCCTGATCGTCCTGATCTGCTGAGGATTCCAGGGGGTGGGGAAGTCAATGTTGGCGTCGAATATCTGTTCGGCCGTTGGAAAAAGGAAGAGAAGCCGGTGATCGGATTGGCGTTACGATATTCGGGCGGTGTTGTCGGCTCGGATTGATGGCCAGTGAGTCTGCTCATCTCTTCCTCCATTCGCGCAAGCTCTTGAGCCTCTCGTCGCTGTTGCTGATCTAGCTGTTGCATCTGAAGCTCGAATCGCCTTCGTTGTTCTCGAATACGCTCATAGTCCTGCTTCTTCTTCTCAATCTGCGTCCCCCATGCATATTATTAGCTCGAGCCCCCAGTTACGACAATTGAGCAAGCGGACGCGCGATTCGACCGGATCGGGGTTATGTTTCTTGTGAAGAGGCCGGGCCCTGACAATTTCGTCTTCTTCTTCCTCTTCGTCTTCTTGTTCTTCTTCTTCCGACTCCGCCTCTGGCCGCGCCTGGGTCTTGTGCCGAGTCGTTTGAATCTTGGAACACATACCAATTGGACTTGTGATATCTGTTGCGCGGGAGAGGTTAGCCGAGGTCGCATACGAGCGAGGATACCCGAGAGTCTTAAGCGACGGCTATCGAGCCAGCCAAACGACGACCGGGTGAGGAGCAGAGCGCAGAGGGGAAGAGATTGAGGAGCGGATCGGGACGGGGCGGGACGGGGCAAACCCACCTGGTACTCTTGATGAAGGCGGGCGGGATCTTGCGAAGAAGTCGACGGGATCATGTATGCGGACGTTGCTGCATGCCCTGTCGTACGAACGAGGTCGGCTGTGAAGCGTCGAGGCAGGACGGAGCGCCCTTCGTTAGCCGGGGCTGGCGGCATGAAAGGGCCACCATTGCTGAAGGGTGAGGTAAGGGCGTTGATGCCAGAGTCGGTTCTTGGCGGTTGATGGCCGCGGAAGCGCAAGTCCTCCATGATGGGCAACGATTACACGGACACGATACCGGCACCCATCCAGCTTTGATCCCGCTTCGATAGGCTATTTGATGCTGCACTCATTAAGCAGAGACGGGAGAGGCTAGTCAGTATCAATCGCGGTTGTTGCGGATGAGAAGTTTTGGGTCGGAAGCAGGGAAAGCCGATTGATCCAAAGATAGGCTTCCCCCCCCCCAAAAGGATACTGAGGCGGGGTGAGAACGGATTGGACAGGGCGGATGGGTGGTCTGTGTTCATTATTCAGTAAGGACAGGTGGGACGGTGACCTGGGCTCGACTGGGGGCTGGCAACGTTGATACGCCCAGATCAAGGGGAGATCAAGGGAGGAGGGGTGATGGGGCGTGTATCGAGAGCGCCTTGGAGTTTGAACTGATGGGGGAGCAGGGTGGCATTCTCCCGATCTCCTTGATTGTCCATCTCCGTCTCTCGCGTTCTCTCTATCTCCCCTCTCGTTTCCGTTTCTCCTGGTCCCGTTCCCTCGCCTTCTAGAATGTCTCCCGCTTGCGCTTATTGGTCTTGTACCTCGATTATGGCCCACGGAGCGTCCCTGGTGTCGCTCTCGCCATCAACGCATAGGAGCACTCATTTGGGCTTGCTCGGGTCGCACGCATTTGATGATGCCGAACGAAGGTCGAGGCTCGCGTGGGAAGAGGTGATCGGCAGCCGGAGCTGGAGCGCAGCGGACGCGGCGGCGCATCGCTCAGATCCGACGGGACGGGCAAGGGTTCGTCGTCGGCCATGCTGTTGCTGTCGGTGCTGGTGGTGCTGGCCGTTTGGTGGCTCCATCATGCCTGGAGCTCCATGTACATGCTCTGTATGTACGGAGTACAGGAGCACGGAGTATTTGATGTTTACCTGCCTACCCGTGTGCTCGCAGCGGCGCTCATGCTTGGCCGTGCAGGCTCTGCAAAGCAGCGCGCCATGGGCTGACGACACTGACAGGCAGGTGGGCCTCGATTATCCCGTACTCCGTACAGTTACCATTGAGCGGCATCCGGCGACAATAGACCGGGAACACGGGATTCCGCAAGGCCGCTGAAGCGGACAATCCTGGGACTGCCGGAAGATTCTTGAATCCAGCACAATGTTTGGGGGGGGAGGGGGGGGATTCGGAGATTCCACCGGCGTCGTTCCAGGACTCGAGATGGCCGGCTCGGAGTTTTGTAACTCTTGTACGGGGTACTCCAGTCTCCAGATGGGCTTTTCCCTCCCACCTCGTCGAGGCTGAGGTCGGAAGCAAGACGGAGCGGGAGCAGGAGAAGGAAATGGGAGAGATTGAAGAAGAGGGGGGATGCTGTTGGAGACAGGATGAAGACGAGAGACGAGAGACGAGATGAGGACACTTGGAAGACGTTGAAGGCGAGACGCGAGGATGGGAAAGTACGATGATTCGGCGCTTACCTCTTTCCCTGATTCCTTCTCTTTGTTTTCTTCTATGCCTCGTTCCTTCTTTGCTTCTTTCCCTCTTTCCTTCTTTGCCTCCTTATCTCCTTGCCTCTTTCCCTTCCTCCCTCCTGCGCTCTTTCCCGGGACTCGGTTGCGCCAGGCACGACCGACGATGGGGAAGGCGCCGGAATGTTGAGGCAGGAGAGACTCACCACCTCCTGCAGACGCCGCTCGTCTTGTCGCGAAGTTGTTGAAGCCGAAAAGGCCGAGCTTGGCGGGATGAGACGAGTCAAGATGATGCGAAGAATAGAGAATGGCCAGAGGGAAAGGCGGCGGCGGCGGAGGAGGAGGAGGAGAAGGAGGAGAAGGGGAAGAAGGGCAAGAAGAGGTAGAAGACAAGGAACAAGAAAAGAAGCCCCATTCGCTGAGCGATGATGACCGGCAGGCCGTCAACAGCCGATAATGGCCAGCCTCACGTATGTACATACTCGCACAAGCCCTACTATTAGAGGTAGTAGCGCGGGCATGGGGAACATATGGAACACGTCCTCGGACTATTTACAAGGGGTTTCGATGCTCGCGCGGGTTTCAAGGATCGGATCTAGTGCTGAAGCTGACATGGGGCGACTCGCTGGATTTTCCGGAGCCAAAAGCACGCGATAGACACGGCTAGACGCCGTTTCAACAGGCACTCTCAAGCCGAACACAACAGAGGCATCAGTGATCGGTAACTCGTACCTGGAAGATGGCGGCCGGAGCCTTCGATGAAGCTAGCGGGACGAGAAATAAGGGATGGCGGAGCCTGGCCTGCAAATCATTGACATCATGAATGGTTCGTCTATTCCAATCTTCAAGCTGCCGAAATATCGCAGCGGTCTTGTAAACGGATCTACGGATCAGATCTCCATCTACTGATCGATAATTGATGTTCATCGAAATTTCAGCTCAGATCTGGCTCTTAGTGGCACACCAAAATGGCGAGCTGTTCTACTAGTAGGTAGTAGTAGTGCCTGTAATATTACTGAATCTACGGAGTAGGGTTTTCTTCAACCTCGGGTACAGCTTGTAAGGGGTGCTGATGCGAGCTCAGGTCCGGTAGACAATCTCGGGGCCGAGCCAAGGCCAGATCTCATACATCAATAATCACCTGTAGAGCCTCAAGACTGATTCAATCTAAAAGGACTTTATGGGGCACAATGAAAGTACGTGGAGACTTTGATGTCTTGAAGGCTCGGTGAAGCTTCGAGACTGTAATGAAACCCATCAGCTCTCGATGTCGGATAGATGCATATGATGTGTTTTGTACTCCGAACAAGATTATACACGTCTGATTGTGGAATATTGGAGGAGAGGGGTTCGGGTCCAAACTTTGAAGCTTGTCTGCTCGGTTTCGTCGTGTCTAAAGACATCGAGATATCGAGTTGACAGCAATGTCGCCCTTGATCGCACAGGTGTTCGAAACACAGCGTCTTCTGTGCCCATCGGAAGTTGGTAAGCGCGGCCTCCAAGGCACCCAGCGACTGCGGTGAGCAACGAACCCTTTGGCCACATTGCATCACAGCATCACCAAGTGTCCTGCTGATCGAACGTACCGGTACAGATACGGAGTACGACTACTCCTCCGGACCTCGACACCGAGGTTGGAGTTGGGACGGAAACTTCCCCGATCTGGCCTCCTCTCGTTCATGCAACTGCACACCATCAGCATGTGTCTCGGATTCCCTGCCCGTGCTCGAGGGGATAAAGCTCCGAGCCTCACGTAATAAAGCCCATCCAGTATCACAAGCTAGAGGCTCCAGACCAGGCTGACCATTTCTCTTCTCAGGCTTCTCCAGCTCTCTGACCGCGAGAAAGCAAGCAACGGGGAGTGATCAATACCTCCTCGGCTGGCAGACTTCCCATTAGGCGAATGGACCTCCATTGGGGTGGCAAGATCCTCAGCTCATCAAGGCGATGACAGACCAAGCTTCTGGGGACGTGCCAGTTCATCTATTGGCATCAAGCATTCAGCTAGGTCCTGGATGCCTGGCCAACTCTCCCAACCCAATCATTGCCGTAACGAGGCGAACCACTCGGCGCAGAATGCAGAGTCGCGGAGCTCCCAAGACGCTGATGGGCCGATTTCGCCAATACTCGTATGTACGAGTACTCGTATCCGTGAAGCACATGCAAGCGATTGAGCTCCCTTTGCACCGTAGGCACCAATGTGTGCACTTGCATGATGTTATTAGTGGCCTAGTATGCATATGCAAGGCATGTCTTGCCTGAAATCGCCTACTTCCCCTTGATTTCGACAACCTCAGCAACTTTTGCTGACTCTAGAATTCGACCCTTGAGGGATAGTGTGCGGGGTCGTCCGGTAGAAGTCGGCTCACGACTTTTGACACCGACATGAGACATCATTCTCCGTACTCCGTATTTGTGCTGCGTATGCATCCATCACTCCAGGCGGGCTTCTTGGCAGGCATCTATCATTCAATTTGTCGACGAGGAAAGAGGTCGAGAGATCGACAGTATATGTATAGACCCGTAGGTGCGCGTACATGCGAGCACGAGTAGGAGTACCAGTATGCATCATTGGACCAATGTGCAATCTCTGGCAGAGCTTTGACGATGAGTACTCTCTGGGCTTCTTCAATGGATTAAGGATCTTTCGGAGGACGGATCGGGAGCCGAGCGGGCGACGAGCGGGAGTATGTAGGAGAGTGGCATGGGACTGGTGAAGAAGAGATTCCTGCATGAGCGACGACTTGGGCGACCCTGCATGGTTCGAGACACTGTGGATACCATGACGACACTTGTCACTGGGCAATACACAGTGCACGTTCCAGCCGGGTCTGAGACGCACGAGGCAGTGCATGGGCGTTGATGATCGGCCGCCTCGATGTCTCCGAACTCGTGCAGCAGTGGAGATCGTAGGGTCAGCTAGGAATGAGAATCTCTGCTTTGCCTCGAAAAGCTTGCCTTCCCAGTGCTCGTCAGTCGTCGGCCATTTTCCAGAAAAGAAGTTCAAAAGGTTTGCCCACAGCGGAAACCAGAGACTCCTGCACCGAGAGCGCAAATGGGGTGGAGACGGCGCCGATGACAATAGACGATGCCCTTCCTTGAAGACTCCGGAGGGGTGTGTGAGGTCACAGCAAGAGCACGTGAGAAGTCACGATGCGCATCATGTGACTGGAACTCTCTGAAACCCGGCCCAATTTAAAGAGGTTTAGCGCTGAACGCGGAACGAGTATGTACGAGTAGCAACGCGCTCCACCTTCAATCGCTCCTTCCGCCGAGTCATTGCGGGGCAGCCGCCTCTTATTTTTTTTTTTTTTAACTTGGAGCGAATCTTGAAGCTATTCGCTGGACTTATCGACAACGACTCGGCACCCAGACTACATACGCCCGCCAACGACCTCGTCCCGACCATCGCAGCGATCCTCTCTCCGTCCCCCGAACGTCTCTCAAATTAGTATATGCCTCGGATCAGGTGACCGTCAACATGCCGTCGGTGGACGATGGTTTTGAGGCCCTTCTGGAGCCCTTCTACAACGGCAAGAAGCTCACTGATCCCATCTCGACAAAGGAGGACAAGTTCCAGCTGCTGCCAGCTTTCCTCAAGGTCAAGGGTAAGGCTCCTCCCCCGGCGGCATCTCCCGTCTTCCATCTGTGTCAATTGCGTTCTGGGGTATTTGATATTGACTCGTCGAAGGCCTCGTGAAACAGTATGTTCGGCTGCGAGACCCTTCCCGTAGTCCCGCGCAAGCCTGCTGTTGCGCTTCGCTAACGCCGGCGTCAGACACATCGACTCCTACAATTTCTTCGTCGAACACGAGATCAAGGAGATCGTCCGCACAAATCGCACAATACGCAGCGATGTCGACAGCAATTTCTGGCTCGAGTACGATCTTCTTCACCATGTCCCTGGCCCAACCCCACGTCGCAGCCTAGGAAAGCAGATTGAAGGAGGAGGGGGGGGACGGGAGAATACATGGGAGGACTTGAGGTAATGGGAGGAAAGGAAAAGGTTGCTAACCTTGGTTTCCCCCCTTTGCTTAGGTTCACCGACATCCGAGTCGATCGGCCACGGAGACAAGATTTCAACGACTCCAAGGCTCGAAACGAAGTCACGCCAATGGAGTGCCGACTCCGTGATATGACCTACGCCGCGCCCATTCTTGTCGATATCGCCTATATTCGTGACAAGCAAAAGATTGTCAGAAAGTCGGTCCCCTTGGGGCGTATGCCTGTCATGTTGAAGAGCTCCAAATGCCGCCTCAGCGGCGCCAACAACGCACAGATGGAACTCATGAACGAGTGTCCTCTCGACCCCGGCGGTTACTTCATCATCAACGGCACAGAAAAGGTCATCCTGATCCAGGAACAGCTCAGCAAGAACCGAGTCATTGTCGAAGCAGACGAGAAGAACAACATCATCACCGCATCCGTCACAAGTTCCACGCACGAGCGAAAGTCGAAAACATACGTCACGCTGAAAAAGGATCGAATCGTCCTCACCCAGAACGTACTCATCGAGGGCATTCCGATCGTCATCATCCTCAAGGCGCTGGGCGGTCTCTCCGACTACGAAATCATGCAGCTTGTCGCTGGTTCCGACGGCCGATACCAGGACGAGTTCCTCATCAATTTTGACGAGGCCGCCAAGGCCGGCATCTTCACGCAGCATCAAGCGCTCGAATACATCGGCGCGCGCGTCAAGATGGGTTCGAGGAAGGGTTCATTTGGCCCCCAAGCCGGCCGCCGCAATAACGTTGAGGAGGGTCTCGACGCCTTGGCCAACATCATCATAGCCCACGTCCCCGTTGAGGGCTTGGACTTTTACCCCAAGGCCATCTTCGTCGCCATGATGACTCGCCGCGTCCTCATGGCCTCCCAGGATCCGAAGCTGGTCGACGATCGAGACTTTGTCGGAAATAAGCGTCTGGAATTGGCAGGGCAGCTCCTTTCCCTCCTCTTCGAAGATCTGTTCAAGAGGTTCATGGGAGAAGTCAAGATGTCCATTGACAAATTCCTCAAGAAGAACAACCGAGCCGTCCCCCTCGATGCCGTTCACATGATTAGCAATCACGCGAACAACATTGGCCTCGGAATCAATCGTGCCATTCAGTCCGGAAACTGGACTGTCAAGCGTTTCGGTATGAACCGAGCCGGCGTGACCCACGTCCTGAGCAGGCTTAGCTACATCAGCGCGCTGGGCATGATGACCAGAATCAGCAGTCAGTTCGAGAAGACGCGCAAGGTCAGCGGTCCCAGAGCCCTCCAGCCCTCGCAGTGGGGTATGCTCTGTCCCTCCGACACGCCCGAAGGTGAGGCCTGTGGTCTCGTCAAGAACCTGGCGCTCATGACACATATCACGACCAACGTGGACGAAGAGCCCGTGAAGCGGTGGATCTTCACGCTCGATGTCGGTGTCGAGCCCATCAGGAACTTCTCCGGCGCCGAAATGCACCGCGAGGGCTCCTACATCATTCACGTCAACGGCACACCGTTTGCCCTGACGAGATATCCTAAGAGGTTCACGCACCGGTTCCGCACGATGCGCCGCCGAGGTTGGATCTCCCCCTTCGTCAGCATCCACATCAATTTGCACTTCAATGCCATCCAAATCGCCACTGATGAAGGTCGTATCTGTCGACCGTACGTCATCGTCAAGAACGGCAAGCAAAAGCTCAAACCGGAGCATCTGCGCCTCCTGCAGATGGGGAAAGTCACGTTTGACGATTTCCTGACAAAGGGAATCGTGGAATACTTGGACGTCAACGAAGAAAACGATGCTTTGATCACCATCTACGAGGACCAGGTCACGATGAGCACAACCCATCTCGAGATCGAACCGTTCACCCTCCTGGGCGCCGTCGCAGGGTTAATCCCCTTCCCCCATCACAACCAGTCGCCCCGTAATACCTACCAGTGCGCCATGGGTAAGCAAGCCATCGGCGCCATCGCGCACAATCAGTTCAACCGAATCGACACCCTTCTCTATACCTTGGTCTACCCTCAACGGCCCATGGTCATCACCAAAACCATCCAGCTCATCCACTACGACAAGCTCCCAGCCGGCCAAAACGCCACGGTAGTCGTCATGTCCTACTCTGGATACGATATCGAAGATGCCCTCGTGCTGAACAAGGCCTCGCTAGACAGGGGCTTTGGTCGTTGTCAAGTCTTCCGCAAGTACACCACCGAGCTCCAAAAGTACCCCAACGGGCGAAGAGAACGTATCGGCGACCCAGTCAACGAGATGGAGAACGGCGTCATCCGCCGAATCAAGAAGCACGAGGCCCTGGACGATGACGGTCTGGCCGTTGTGGGCAACCGGATTCATTCCGGCGAGGCCATGGTGAAGAAGGAGACGCCGCTGGACATGTCCACCACAGGCATCGGCTTCGACCGGGGTCCGAGCGAGTACCGCGACTCCGCGGTCTCCTACCGCATCGCGGATCCGGCCATCATCGACAAGGTCATGATCTCGCAGACGGAGAAGGACACGACCATCATCAAGGTCCAGACGCGGCAGACGCGACGGCCTGAGCTGGGCGACAAGTTCTCGTCCCGCCACGGCCAAAAGGGCGTCGTCGGCATCATCGTGGACCAGGAGGACATGCCCTTCGCGGACAACGGGCTGTGCCCGGACATCATCATGAACCCTCACGGTTTCCCGTCCCGAATGACAGTCGGCAAGCTGCTCGAGTGCCTGACGGGCAAGGCGTCCATCGTCCACGGCCGCAAGGAGTACGGCTTCGGCGACGCGTTCCGATCGCACCCCGTGGAGCAGGTCAGCGAGGTCCTGGTGGACCACGGGTTCTCCTGGGAGGGCAAGGACTACTTCACGTCCGGCATCACGGGCGAGGCCCTCGAGGCGTACATCTTCAACGGCCCCATCTACTACCAGCGCCTGAAGCACATGGTGCAGGACAAGATGCACTCGCGCGCGCGGGGCCCGCGAGCCATCCTCACGCGCCAGCCGACCGAGGGTCGTTCAAGGGACGGCGGTTTGCGTCTGGGAGAGATGGAGCGCGACTGTCTGATCGCGTACGGCGCCTCGCAGCTGCTCCTGGAGCGGCTCATGCTGAGCTCCGACGGCGTGGCGCTGGACGTGTGCCAGCAGTGCGGCCTGTTCGGCTACAAGGGGTACTGCCACACGTGCAAGAGCACGCGGGACGTGACGAAGATGACGATGCCGTACGCGGCCAAGCTGCTGGTGCAGGAGCTGATCAGCATGAACGTGGGCGTTCGTCTCCAGCTGGAAGACGAATTCCCGCATCCAAGCTGATGCGTCGGCGGTTCATCGAGTCTCGTCGTCCAAAAGTCGTGTGCCTCTTTTTGTATATTTATCAATAGCATAGATCATGTATCATTTCGCCAATTGGAGATTTTAGCGAAGACACCTAAACAGAAGCAGATATGTGATGGCACGCGATAGTATCCACATGCCTTGATATGGTTCCAGAAAAATGGATTTCAACGTAGACTATGAGCCAGGATCCCATAAAAGGCAGGGAATTGTGCTAGAAACAGACCCTTCAAAATCAATCACGCTGTATGGACTTCAAGCCCGCCGCGGTGATGTCGTACTCCACGGCATCTTCTATTCCCTGTTCCGAAGCCTTCACATGCGGCGCAAACACAACCTTCATCCATCTCCTCCACGTCCTGAGGGTTGACACGTTCCTACCATCCTCGGCAAGAGCCCCCGGAACGTCCGCCTCGCGAGGCGCACCGAGCCGCCGCGGCCGGCCATACGCAGGTCTCTTGAGGAGGGCGACGCGGCAGCTGATCTGGGTAGACCACACGAGTCCGAGGCTCGGCGTTTTCAGAGCAACTTGCGACTCGGCGTGGTCCCCCCAGCCCGTGAACCAGCGCTGCTGGTGGTCGAGCAGCAGCGCCGGGTGTGACGTCTCGAGTTCCTGCTCCGGTGCGGCGAAGGGATTCGATGCCGAGGATGCCGGATGGTGAGCACTCGACGGCAGCGGCGGTGGTGGTGGTGCAACGCTCCGCGACGCGAGCGGGCTCTCGGGCAGGGCGGGGGCACTGAGAGCGGCGAGGGTGTGTTGCTGGCTGCCGGCCCCCCGGAGGAACGAGGCTGGCCGGTCAGAGGGGGAGGGGAAGCGGTCTGCGACCTGGTTGGCGACGACGACGGCGAGGTTGTGTGCGCGCGCGAAGCCGCGCAGGAGGGCGCCGAGGCGGACGAGCTCTGCGGTGCGCGCGGCCATGTTGGAGCCCATGGAGCCCCGGCGCTCGAACTCGGCGCGGTAGTTTGCGGCGACGGAGTCGAGGACGAGCAGGCCGATGGAGCGCGACGAGAGCAGGACGGGCACCTGGTACTCGAGGATGTGGTCCTGCGACTCGAGGTCCGGCGTGATGGTGCTGAGGATGTTGTCGAGCGAGACGCGGTTCGCGTCGGCGTCGGCATCGGCGTCGGCGGCGAGGACGGGGTGGGCGTCGATCATCTGGGCGAGGCGGCGGGTCGCGAGGCCCGACTCGGTGGAGATGTAGAGGGCCTGCCTGCCGAGCCCGCGGGGTGGGGGCAGCTGCACGGCGAGGCAGAGTGAGAGGAGGAACTGGGTCTTGCCGGCGCCGGACTCGCCGACGAACTCGGTGATGCGGCCGGTGGGGATGCCCCCTCCCAGAGCGGCGTCGAGGCCATCGTCGAGGGTGCTGATGCGATCAGGCGCGTGCGTCTCCCGGTGGGCTTCCTCGGCGGTGGCTGAGCCGGGAGAGGGTGCGATAGGAGCGGTAGGAGATGGACAAGGAGATGGGCGTGTGACTGATCGCTTGGAGATGAGCTCGCCTGAGAGGGAGGCCTGGATGGCGGCGAGAAGGCGGCGGAGATCGAGGATGGGGAGATGGGTCTGCTTTGCGAGATCGGTTGGGTGGAGGGTGAGGAGGTCGGACGTCGAGAGGGCGTGGGCCTCGAGGGCCGGTATTAAGGTGGCAAAGGAGCTGATAGGAAAGGAGGGGAGGATCTGGAGGAGATCTGTCATTGGTGATGAGGTCGAGGGCTTCGTGAAGGTCTTCAGCCAGGCGAGGTTCCGCTACTTGGCGCGGCAGGTTGCTCATGTGAATGTTTCGGTGAGGTCTGCTCTTGGTCTCAGACTTCTCAGCTGGTGGATTGAGTCTGATCCTGAGAGGTCCTCCTGTACCTTGATGAAAAGGGGCGAGCGCAAGGTGAAGCCTTCACAGCGCTCTGGGCCACCTGCACAAAGGTTAAAATGATGCACTTTCAAAGCCTCACTAGGGTCACTCAACTCGAGCAATGATCTGACGGTTATCCAAGAAGCGCGGCTCGATCGTCGTCGAAGGGTGAGATCAAGTGATGCGTGCAGGTGAAAGCACGGAATCATGTTGCTGCACAATCATCATTGGTGTTTTCCATCTCCAGTCGGTCTTGAATTGATCGCGCCGTGCAGGATTGATATCTGGTGAGGCTACCCTAAAATCACGGCTGACTCATCATGGTTTCTCTTTCTCGATCGATCAATGTTTACGGAAACCATTTGAGATTTCTTGCACGAATCAAGGGGCCAGAGGCAAATAGATGTTTCATTTGAAAGCTGCGACATGAGAAAACCATCGAGATAGAGCAACATAAATCTAGAAATCACCATGTAAAATTCAGGTTCGCGAGCGCCTCTCGCAAGAGCGCGTACCGCGAGACACCAGCAAGTACCTCGTGCCAATTCTTAGAGTCCAGACCCTGGAACCGTGCCGCCAGCATGTTGCCAACCGTCTCCTTGCCATGATCCGGGTGACCATGAACGCATCCCAAGGCCATCGCCCATCCGACGTACTCGGGATCGAGCGTGACGCCCCTGGAGCAAGCCGTGGCCATCTCCCCAGTGGTGGCATTGTGCAGCACGGCAACGGCGTGGTCTGCCGGACGGGGCACGTCCTTGGTCTGCACAAAGTTCTCGATGGCTCCGACAAGGACGGTTCCGATGCCGTGCTCCTCCATCAGGCTGGCGAGGCGATCGTCCGAGATGGTCTTGAGGGCGTTGGAGATGCGGTTGAATACGCCCAGAGCGCCGGCGCTGTTGTACGGCTGCTCGCCGACACCAGAGTCTACATGGACGGTCTCGGTGAACACTTGAGCGCCGAGCAGGGCGTGGTGCTCCACGCATTCCTTGATGACGTCCATCTTGTCCTTGTTTCCGGTGGGGATGATGAGGAGAATGTTGCTGCCCCTGGGGGGCGGCAGTCGGCATGCCGGGAATGCTGGGAGCTGGACGGGGGCGCAGGCCGGCACGATGGCCTCAGAGAGATACAGGGGCGCAAGCACACCCTCTGGTTGAATGCTTGCCATGGCGATGATCGGGGCTGATCAAGAAGAGGACGGTCTGGTTGAAGAGAGAAGAAGATTGCTGGACGAGTTGGGAGTTGAAGTTTACTTTGCTGTGATGATCTTAGCACTCAACCCAAGGTTGTTGCTGTACCACAAGGTATATATAGTAGGTGTGTAATGTATTACAACGCAGGATCCGTCAACCTGCCCGTTGGGCAAGATCAATCCCTTTGGCGCCCCCTTTTGCTCTCTTGATCTCCAAAGAGAAGAAAAACAAGCTCGCGGTTTGGCTTTGAGTTGTTGGCTTTGGAGAACTGACGTGCTTGAGGAGCAGACGAAGAGGGCGAGGCACGAGATTGGTCGAAATGCTGCGTGCGGGGAGGAACAACACTTCTTTCGAGTCACAGGTTACTGGATAAGCTGCGTTCGCGGCTCACCAACAGCATTGTGACTTATGCCAATCAGAAGACGGCAAGGCAAGTTGGAAATAGCACGTCTTGATCATTCCTTTCGATCAATAACAAGGCGATCATGCAGAGAGCTGTCAGGCATGCAACCTGTACTCGACGTCAGTACCTGTAGATGGATGTTCTCGGCGATCCAGACCAATTCTTCTAGGGCTGATGGGGAAGGGGGGGGTCAATACATATGGACTGCGGATAGAGCCTCCAGACCCACTGTGCCAACTCATGGGAATCTCGTTTGCGCTGCAATGAGGGATTCGTGAACGCCATTGGTACCCCTGATCAATCGATCTGCAGCCATGGATCCTGGATGATGGATCTGGATGGCTGCCGGATCGAGATCTGGAGTTGGAGAAATGCAGAGACCAAAATATCAGCGGCCGCCCCCGCGATTATGTGATTTCGATGGGCGCTCTGCTGTAGGGTAAGTGCTAACCTGACGACATATGTACCAAGTATGTTTCAATCCTCAATCGAGGCCGCGTCAGGTGACTTGGACGATGCGGCTAGAAGGTGCCTTCCTCGCCCGTTTAGAGTGCATCCCTCCTGCCGCGAGCTGGTGATGTTCTGGTTCGCAGCCGGCAGGCGCGCTTGACGTCTGGACCCCGCAGCTGCCTCTAAAGAAAAGCCTTGAAAGTGAAGGAAGAAGAGGGGGAAAAAAACTCCATGATGACGTAACAGGTAGAATCTTGGTTAAAACAACTTCATCGTCTCCTTGAAGCCCGGGTGTCTGAGTCTTGCTTACGGGCCGTTTCCCTCCTAATCCAAACCTCCCGCGGCAATGGCAAACGCGAGCATCCGCTAGCCCGAGCATTACCATCGCCAAACCGCGCATTGGAAATCTGGGGTCCCGGGCTCTAGTGGATGACGGGCTGACATTGGTGCGCGCTACGGGCCTCCAGGCCACTTCCTCCACCCTATGCTAAACCGCGAAGAAACTGACAGCTCGCGCGCTACAGGACAATAGAGCGGGATACAGTGGGATACAGCCTCGACGTTGGTACTCCGTACACTCTACTCCGTAACTCCCAGTGTGGATTTCGACTCTGGAGAGCTCCAGATCTGCAAAAATCGCGGAAACAACGTTACCCTTCGGCCCCGGTGGTCATTTGCGTCGTTCACATGTGCTTCATGTCACAACCGACTTCCTGCGAATCCCCACGTTACCATCCCTGCGAGGCAGAATTTCTCTGTTCTTCAACATCACCTAGGACCTTTCTCTTTCCTTCCTTTCGTCGTTCGTTGGTCTGCTCAAGTGCTTTCAATGCAAAGGTGAGTAGAGAGAAGTCGAGGCAAAAAAAAAAAGAAAAGAAAACTCTTTGCTTCGCGTTTGCGTTCTCCTGCGACTCGTAACTCTGCTGGCGGTTGCTCAGCTTGAGTTCGCCTTGCCACCATCATGCCCGCACACTGTACAATCAACCACGTGCACACTTTCAACCGCCCCCAGTCCACCATGTCGTTCGGTTCCTGATCCTGGTCAACCGCTGGCTCTGGAGTCCGTTTCCACCTCGGCCGGACGGACGGAGCAGAAGGGCGGATGACCTTCGCGTCTCGAAGACCATATTCGCCGACCTCAGAACCCCCTCTCCCCCAGTCGTCTCTTGACCCAATCAAGCCTCGATCATGGCCATGGATTCGTTTCAATGCGACCTTCCTGTCTCTCGACTGGCTTCATGTTTTCGATCCCCGCTGATTCCTCGACAGGGGTCTCACACCAAGACATGTCCTCAGTGTGACCGAGCCACAAATACATACATAGGCAATACACCTTCTCTACGAGTGCGGCTCACAGACTCGAACGAGGTATATCATCTTCCCTTGGCATCTTGCCGTTGTCTCTCCATCTCTGTCCTTCTTGTATGTTTGGCCCAGTCCTGTGTACCAGTCATTCCGCATTTCTGTTACGACCCATTTACCCTTATACCCATGCCAGCGATCCGTTCCGGGAAAAAGGAAGACTACCTGTACATTCACTAACATCCTCATCATCATGGCAAGCCAAGTGAGCATCCTTGCAGCTTCGCAGTCTATAAGCGACACTTCGGCCGATCCCGTGCCGCTCTCGAGCACGCCTCGCACCATCCTACCCCCTCAAACGCCTCCACCGTTGATCCTGACGGGGCACTCGCTTGACTCCAAGTCGACAGAGTCTTCATTCTCGCCGCATTCCTACAAGTTATCATCGTCTTACATAAGAGTCCCGATGGATACGCGAATCGAGAGCAAGAAAGGTGGCGTCACCTTTGCTTTTCAGGAGAAATTACCGAAATTGCCCATCCCAGACCTCGAGAGCACCTGCGAAAAGTATCTCGAGGCTTTGAGACCCATTCAGACGCCACGAGAACAAGCAGATACGCGACATGCGGTCGAGCTGTTCCTGCAAGAGGATGGTCCTGAGTTGGATGAGAAGCTGAGGAAATACGCCCAGAGCAAGACCAGCTATATTGAGCAGTTTTGTATGTCTGGCCCATGTGACCCAACCTCGGGGAAAACCCTCGCGAAACGAGGCCGTCCCCCGAACGTCTGATGCAAACAGGGGCTGATTGTCATCCTAGGGTACGACTCCTATCTCAATTTTGACAACCCCGTCGTGCTCAACCTCAACCCTTTCTTCCTCCTAGAAGATGACCCCACGCCAGCACGCAACAACCAGGTCACTCGCGCGGCCTCCCTGGTTGTCTCATCCCTTGAGTTCATTCGGGCGGTGCGCAAGGAGGAGCTTGCGCCCGACGTCATCAAGGGGACCCCGCTCTGCATGTACCAGTTCTCACGACTGTTCGGGACTGCGCGCGTGCCGACGGAGGCTGGGTGTAAGATTGAGCAAGATCCCGAGTCTAAGCATATCATCGTCTTGTGCCACGGCCAGTTCTACTGGTTCGACGTGCTCGACGACAACTCGGATGTCATCATGACCGAGAGGGACATCGCCATCAACCTCCAGACAATCATCGATCATGCCGCGGAGACCCCTATCCAGGATGCGGCCAAGGGTGCGCTTGGTGTTTTGAGCACGGAGAACCGTAAGGTCTGGTCCGGATTGCGAGACATCCTGACTCACGAGACGAGCTCGAACAATGCCGAGGCCCTCAACGTTGTCGACTCGGCCCTCTTTGTCCTCTGCCTCGACTACACGGAACCGACCAACGTTGCCGACCTCTGCCAAAACATGCTCTGCGGGACCAGCGAGATCAAGAATGGAGTTCAGGTTGGGACGTGTACGAACCGCTGGTACGACAAGCTTCAGATCATTGTCTGCAAGAACGGCAGCGCCGGCATCAACTTTGAGCACACTGGTGTCGACGGCCACACCGTCCTCCGATTCACCAGTGATGTGTACACCGACACGATCCTCCGCTTCGCGCGCACCATCAACGGCAAGGCTCCGACCATGTGGGCCTCCACGAGCCCGGACCCGTCCAAGAGGGATGTCGAAAGCTTCGGAGATGTCAACACCACCCCGAGAAAGCTCGAGTGGGACATGATCCCGGAGCTGAGCATCGCGGTGCGTTTTGCCGAGACGAGACTGGCCGATCTGATTGAGCAAAACGAGTTCCAGTGCCTCGACTTCTCCACGTACGGGAAGAATTTCATCACGTCGATGGGCTTCTCGCCGGATGCTTTCGTGCAGATGGCGTTCCAGGCCGCTTACTATGGACTTTACGGGCGGGTGGAGTGCACATACGAGCCCGCCATGACCAAAGTCTTCCTGCACGGACGCACCGAGGCCATCCGAACCGTCTCGGATGCCTCGGTCGATTTTGTACAGACGTTCTGGGGCGACAACCCCGCCGAGCAAAAGATCGAGGCCCTGAAACAGGCATGCCGCAAACACGTGAGCACGACGAGGGAATGCTCCAAGGCGCAGGGCTGTGACCGGCATCTCTATGCTCTGTTCAGTGTCTGGCAGAGGTATCTGGACGACGAGCTGGACAACCAGGTCGACGGCGATGCTTCCCCCCATCCGGCGCCGTCGTCACCGCTATCGACAGACAGCGCGGACCTGAAGCCGGCGAGTCGGAGTGACCGCGGCGACAGCCGTTCGCGATCTCGCGAGAGCCACCCACTGCCCATGATCTTTGCCGATCCCGGATGGGACAAGCTCAACACGACCATCATCTCCACCTCGAACTGCGGCAACCCGTCGCTCAGGCATTTCGGATTTGGCCCGACATCCGGGAACGGTTTCGGCATCGGGTACATCATCAAGGACGAGGGCATCTCGATTTGCGTGTCGAGTAAGCATCGACAGACGAAGCGGTTTGTCAGCACGCTGGAGAGCTACCTGCTAGAGGTCCGACGCATCCTCAAGATCACGAATCGCAAGGTGTCGGCGTCAAAAGCAAGCCGGGCTCGCGAGGCCGAGCTTGCGCGCCCCGAGATTCATGGAAGGACAAGATCGACGGGGAAGCTTCTCACCGGCACGGACATCACAAGACCGGACGAGGCGCGAGTCAATGGAGGACGGGGCCCATCCGCGGAGACAAGCTCAAACGCCAGCGACGATGACGAACTAGGTGGATGTGAGTGCCTCTCAAGAAACCTCGTGTTGCTTTTTTTTTTTTTTTTTTTTTTTTTTTTTTTTTTGAACCCCTCCTCCTTTTTGGTATCAACCCGACTCGTGGACAACTGGGCATCGATCGCAGGCTGACAATGGTGTAACAGATGGCTTCTTCGACGCGGGGATGCTGCTCCAGGCTCTCAAGGCCCGCGGCGATCCTGCTGGTGAAGGGGAGACGAAGCCGTCCGAGAGAGCTGCCGTGCAGGCACGGCGGCGAGACGTTGGACGGAAGCTGCGGCTGATCACCGAGTGAATGGCGGATGGCGAATACAGTATTGTCTTTGCGTTTTGAACTAGCAGTACGGGGTAGACGTCGACATCGCTGAGCGTGGGCAAAGACCCTGTGGAGTTGTGTTTGGATGGATGGATGGATGGATGGATGGACGGATGGACTGATGCTTTCTGATGTTGACAAACACAATTCCAGGTTCCAGTCCAGGATACTCGTACTCGTACGAGCACAAAGCAAGTCCCATCGTGTCATGTCGGCCAGTGACATTTTGCAAACAAAGCATCGCCGAGCCCTCGTATTGAACAAGTCCACACAAGGCGCCGACCCGGACGTCCGTACGGAGTGTGTACTCCAGGTACAGAGTATGCATGGACAGAACAGTACGGAGTATTACGCCGTCACATGATTCTTGTCTGGCGCCTTCGTGACATGCAAGCGCCACCTCGTCGCTGATGAAAGGGGTCACCGAGATGGGTTCGACGACGACATTTTCTTCTGTCTCCGCGAGCCGAATGGACGTCGGATTGATGTCTGGGCGATGGAGGGACCTGGGACAGGGATGGGGAGGAAGGGCGCGGGTCTGCGGGCATGTCCCGAATAGGCATGTTTTCTCGCGGGGCAGGAAGTTTCTTTCTCTGGCCAGAGCTTGCGAGAAAGCTGTCTGCTGCTTTTTTTTTTCCAGAAAAATAAAAGAAAAGAAAATAGCCTCTTGCTGCATTCTCTGTCTTTCTTTTCCTGTTCTTTTTTTTCTTTTTCTTTTCTTTTTCTCAAATGAAGGGATTCACTTACGTCTTATGATCAGATCGCAACTCTTAGTAAATCATGCTCGTGAACTACTCGTACTCTAAGGCCTGGATAAGCCAGCGTGGAGGTGTGAAACTTCAAGAGGAAAACGCAGCTTTTCAATGGTGGCCTCTACTCCATTCTGGACATCCCAGCTGGACGGACGACAGAAGCCGAGAGGGTATTGGTTTGAAGCGGCTACTACTGAAGGCGAGACGTTATACTACCTAATACTCATGAGCCACAATGCTTGCCCCGTCTCTCTGCGAGTACGGTAACGGCTACAGCTGGAGAGGGAGAAGCTCTGGGCGAGGTTTGCGTCAATTTGACGCGCAAGTGCTGGATGAGGGGCAAATGGCAAGGGGCAAAGGGCAAAGGCAGCTGGGCGGCGCGGCGCTCGGTGGCGGGAGCAGGGGCCATGACTAGATATAATGATGAGAAGAGAATGATAAGCTGTAGGGATCAACTTGTTGGCCACTACGGAGTACGGAGTACCGGTACGTGCTCCCGAAGGCGATGGTGGTTGATGCTGCGGATTTTGCTCTGGGAGACGCTGTGAGATGATGGGATGGATGGTCGGGTCCATGATCCATCATCTGATTGTGAGATTGTGAGGGATGTGGTGTTTTTTTTTTTTTTTTCTCGCAGACACGGAGTTTGAGTTTATGCATATGCGAAGCCCGATTGATGCATGTTGAACGCACCGAGGCGGAGCAGGGAGCGCGGAGGACGACCGGATTGGCATAGAGCACCGTGATGGCAGTAGCGCGATGGTCAGGGCAAAGCAATGATCCGATCGAGAGACGACCTGGAGCAGAAGACGACCTGGAGCAGAAGACGACCTGGAGCAGAACTTGATGGCAGAAGCTGAGCGTCGAGGGTGAGGCCGTTGATGGCCGGCCGTTGCTCGGCAATGAGGATCCGTGCTACCGGTACTCCGTAGTACAGGTGAGTAAAACAATACAAGAGGTAGCTGTACTTTGAGGTGCTCTCATAGAATCGAGATTACATTGTATCTGAACCGCATCCTTTGTGTGTTCGGACGGGCAGCTTGAAAAGTTTCCAGTTCCAACAAGTTCCAAGTTCCCAGAGCTTCGAGTGGCAGGCGCTACCAGAGCGCTGAAACGACCATTGCGCTGGAAGGGCTGTTCGAGTTGCCATGGTGGGGCACGCAGGTAGCCAGGACTCCAAAAACGTGTGAGAAGAAGGCGGAGCAAAAGGTATCGAGGACCTGCGAAGTGCCCCGCGATGGAATTTTGCACCGAGAGCAGGCGGGGGGCGTGGATGGATGGAAATAGATGACATCAGCGCGTGGGAGGAGGGGAAGGGAAGTCAAAGCAGGCTCAGGCTGCTGACGAGGAAGGGACGCAAGCCTGGCTGTACTCGTACAACATTACCGGTAGAAAGACTCGTAAGGACTCGCGGTTGGCAAGCAGTGGCGAAGCGAGCAGGCAAGCGCCTGGACGATGGAATGGAGTCGGGGTCGGGGTCGGAGTCGGGATGGACTCTTGAGTTTGGCGAGAATGACTTGGCGAGAATGACTTGGCGAGAATGACTCGGCCGGAACGTGCCTGAGAGAAGCGACTCGTGCATGCAGCATCAATTTCTCCGCCTCGAGGACTTGAACTGGAGGCACTGCAGACTCCGAGTATGTAAGCTCATACGGAGTACCGAGTACAGCTGGAGTATCGTATGTACTCGCACCTTCCAGCTGGTGCTCCTGCTTTCTCCTTTTCTCGATGCCTTCCTGGCGGTTCAAGGAGTACCTCTACTGACCGGAACGAGTAGGAACAGCCGGTAACAGCCAGGAGGAAGGATGATCAGAGTCTGACCCGTGGATCCTTGGCATCAATCCCTCCTGCCTTATCGTTCGCTGTGGGCGAGCAAAAGCTGTTTGTTCACTGGCAAGGACTCGGTGGAAGTTTCTGGCAGTCTCGCCCCGAGACCTGGATGGTCCATCAATGTCTTGACAGTACGGAGTACCTCGAGCACAACCGATCACAACCCTGCAGGTACCTCACCCCGTGGGCTGTGCGCAGTGCCACAGCTCCGTACCTCCCTCGCAGGGCAATCGGAGGCTGAGAGGTACCCGGGCGACAGGTAGTACTCCGTACTCCGTACCTACTCCATACCTACAGGTACCCACTACTAATACCTCTCGCGGCTGAGGTAAGAGCCTGGCCAGTGCCTGCCAGACGTTTCTGGTAGCCCCTGCCACGTTCTACCAAGGTGTGGGCACTTCAATGGAAAAGTGTAGAACCACATCGAAACCTGCCACCGACCTTTATTTAGTTCCACGCAGAAACCGCTACACAAGCTCTTTTCCCCTCCCGCTTTTCTCCTCTCTCTCTCTCTTTTTTTTTTCTCAAAACCACGCCTCATCTCCTTCTCCCCCCCCCTTTCAATTCTGTCTTCTTATTCTCTTCTGTATCTGCCCTTACGCTGAGTAGTGCAGAGCTTCCAGAGAAAAAAACGCATACCCGTTTCTTTTCCTTCCTGTCTTCCCAGTCTTCACTCCCACAAAATACCACACAAAATGGCTCCCGCTTCCGGCCCCGCCGTCGGTATCGACTTGGGTACCACGTACTCTTGCGTCGGTATCTTCAGTGAGGACCGATGCGACATCATCGCCAACGACCAGGGTAACCGAACCACTCCCTCGTTCGTTGCCTTCACCGACACCGAGCGTCTCATTGGTGATGCCGCCAAGAACCAGGTCGCCATGAACCCCCAGAACACCGTCTTCGACGCCAAGCGTTTGATTGGTCGCAAGTTCCAGGACGCCGAGGTCCAGGCCGACATGAAGCACTTCCCCTTCAAGGTCGTGGACAAGGCCTCCAAGCCCGTCATCGAGGTCGAGTTCAAGGGCGAGACCAAGACCTTCACCCCCGAGGAAATCTCCTCCATGGTCCTCATCAAGATGCGCGAGACTGCCGAGGCCTACCTTGGTAGCACCGTCAACAACGCTGTCATCACTGTCCCTGCCTACTTCAACGACAGCCAGCGTCAGGCCACCAAGGACGCCGGTCTCATCGCCGGTCTCAACGTCCTCCGCATCATCAACGAGCCCACCGCCGCCGCCATTGCCTACGGTCTCGACAAGAAGGTCGAGGGCGAGCGCAACGTCCTCATCTTCGACCTCGGCGGTGGTACCTTCGATGTCTCCCTCCTGACCATTGAGGAGGGTATCTTCGAGGTCAAGTCTACCGCCGGTGACACCCACTTGGGTGGTGAGGACTTCGACAACCGCCTGGTCAACCACTTCGTCAACGAGTTCAAGCGCAAGCACAAGAAGGACCTCTCCTCCAACGCCCGTGCCCTGCGTCGTCTCCGAACCGCTTGCGAGCGTGCCAAGCGAACCCTCTCCTCCTCTGCCCAGACCTCCATCGAGATCGACTCCCTCTACGAGGGTATCGACTTCTACACCTCCATCACCCGTGCTCGTTTCGAAGAGCTCTGCCAGGACCTCTTCCGCTCCACCCTCCAGCCCGTCGACCGTGTCCTTGCTGACGCCAAGTGCGACAAGAGCGCCGTCCACGAGATTGTTCTCGTCGGTGGCTCCACCCGTATCCCCCGCGTCCAGAAGCTCATCACCGACTACTTCAACGGCAAGGAGCCCAACAGGTCCATCAACCCCGATGAGGCCGTCGCCTACGGTGCTGCCGTCCAGGCCGCCATCCTGTCTGGCGACACCACCTCCAAGTCCACCAACGAGATCCTGCTTCTCGACGTTGCCCCCCTGTCTCTCGGTATCGAGACTGCCGGTGGCATGATGACCAAGCTCATCCCCCGCAACACCACCATTCCCACCAAGAAGTCCGAGGTCTTCTCCACCTTCTCTGACAACCAGCCCGGTGTCCTCATCCAGGTCTACGAGGGTGAGCGTCAGCGCACCAAGGACAACAACCTGCTCGGCAAGTTCGAGCTCACTGGCATTCCCCCTGCCCCTCGTGGTGTCCCCCAGATCGAGGTCACCTTCGACGTCGATGCCAACGGTATCATGAACGTCTCCGCCGTCGAGAAGGGCACCGGAAAGTCCAACAAAATCGTTATCACCAACGACAAGGGCCGCCTGTCCAAGGAGGAGATTGAGCGTATGCTCAGCGACGCCGAGAAGTTCAAGGAGGAGGACGAGGCTGAGGCCCGCCGTGTCTCTGCCAAGAACGCCCTCGAGTCCTACGCCTACTCTCTCCGCAACACCCTCAACGACCCCAAGGTCGATGAGAAGCTCGACGCTTCCGACAAGGAGAAGCTCAAGGCCGAGATCGACAAGACCGTTGCCTGGCTCGACGACAGCCAGCAGGCCACTCGTGAGGAGTACGAGGAGCACCAGAAGGAGCTCGAGGGCGTTGCCAACCCCATCATGATGAAGTTCTACGGTGCTGGTGGCGAGGGTGGCATGCCCGGCGGCATGCCCGGCGGCGCTCCCGGCGGCTTCCCCGGCGCTGGTGCCGGCGGCCACGGTGGCGATGACGGTCCTACTGTTGAGGAGGTTGACTAAATTTCACGTTGATACCCGGACGTCGTCAATCTTTTTAATGATTTCTAGATTGGTCGCGCGCGTCTTGTTGTGAGAAAGGGAATAGGGAAATGGAAAGGAGAGGAAAGGGGGCCAAAGCTCAGAAGAAACAAACGAATAAAAAAGGGACAAGGAGGCTACTCCAGGGAAACACAGGGATGACGCGCTTGATTTAGAATTCTGCGTTGCTTGTACTTAGCATTTTACGGTCATGGACAATGGGTCAGAAAAATAGCAGGGCAATTCGCTCGGGCTGGTTGTGCTTTTCAATGATAACCAGATTTACGGTTTCGGATGCAGAAGACGAATCATCAACTGTGCCTGTGATCTGTGATGAGCAACCCCTGTGCAAGTCGTGATGCTCTTCTCAAGCCTCATAAGACATCCAACTCTTGTTGGATCATTTCCTTGAAATATTCGAAACGAAAAAAAAGGGAATGGTTAGTTTGTTGAGCCTGTTGAGATTCAAGCTATACTGCGTTGATTGACTGCCTGTATATTGTGCAGAGAAGAGGAATATCAATTGCTTTTGATACGAGCGCCGCCGCTATTTTGTTTGTTCTTTCGTTCCCCGAGCCCTGATGTCCGGGTGATGCCATCAAGAAAGAACCTGCCTTTGTGATTCCAGTCCAGGCGCCCCTCAGAAACCCAGATCCTTGCGAATCCTGCCCCTTCTCTCGTCCTCAGCCCTCCTCCAGTCCTCGTCGTTGACGGCGGGCAGGTCGATGGGCTGTACGAAGGCGGTGCCCTCCGGGACCCTGTGCGTCCTCGGCTCCCAGACGTCCTCGCTGCTGCGGCAGCCGGGCGCGTAATACTTCTCGTACTCGATGCGGCGGTAGTGCTCGCGGACGGCGTCCTCCCTTGCGGGGCCGGAGAAGGACTTTGTGCGCATGCAGAACCAGAAGTCGTCCCAGTGGCGGGAGCAGGAGCGCATGGTGCCGTGGCGGTAGACGGCGTTCCACTGGCCGCCGAGGGAGTTGCAGGACCAGGCGAGGTCGAAGGCCTGGCGGCAGGAGATGTCGGTGGGGAGGAGGGCTTCGGAGAGGGGGGAGAGAGTTGGCGGG
>NQYS01000001.1:4543978-4558612 GCA_003055955.1 Escovopsis sp. AC | reverse complement strand
TTTTTTTTTTTTCTTCTGTCGGACTACTAAACGTTGTATCACCTCTAGCGAGTCTCTTGAAGCAGCTCAGAGACCAGCCGATCAAGCCCTGGTTTAACCCGCTCACGGGCGTCAGAGCTCGTCTGATCCGCGGGACGCCCTGGCTCGAGGACCTCTACAGATACCCCACGTCCCTCGTCCAGGTCGAGTTCATGCCTCCCGTGCCGGGCACCTCCCCGGAAGACATCCCCGAGGAGATCATCTACAGCCTCTTTCGTCGCTACGGCAGGATCGCCGACATCTTCCTCCAGCCGTCGGACTCCAAGGTCACCCCTCGATTCGTCAATGTCGCTTTCTCCTCCGTCCGCGACGCCATCATGGCCCGCAACTGCATGCATGGCTACGTCCTCGGCGAGGCGGAAGGCGGCGGCAAGAACGGGACCAAGTTGAGATTGTCGTACATCCGCCGCGCCAAGCCGCATAGCGTGTGGAACTGGATCACGTCCCATCCCCGCATCATCATCCCCGTCGTCGCTGCCCTCCTTGCCGGGCTTTCGGTCATCGTGTTCGATCCGATCCGGCAGCTCTTCATCAGGGTCCACGTCCAGCAGTCCCTGCGCCTCTCGAGCTGGAAGGTCTTCAGGTGGCTGCGCTCTCGCGCGGGCTTCTCCCTGGCCCCCAAGCACAACCTGCACATCCAAGAGACGGCTCACTCGGGCTCGGACACCGTCTGGAAGCACCGCCAGGAGTCGATCGAGCAGCTGCAGAGCTGGCTGGACGGCGGCTCCGGCTCCTTCATCGTCGTGACCGGGCCTAGGGGCTCGGGCAAGAGGGAGATAGTTATGGATCAGGCGCTGGCCGGGCGCAGAAACGTGCTCTACGTTGACTGCAAGCCCATCATCGACGCCGGCGGAGACGCCACCACGATCAAGAGGCTCGCCGCTGCCATGGGGTACTGGCCCGTCTTTTCATGGGCCAACGGCATCAGCAGCATGATCGACCTGGCCCTCCAGAGCACCACCGGCGTCAAGTCGGGGTTCACCGAGACGCTGGACACCCAGGTGCAGAGCATCCTGACCACCACCGCGCAGGCCCTCAAGCGGATCGCCCTCTCCGGGCGGTCCAAGCTCGACAAGGACGCCGCCGCCCCCGAGGACTCCTACCTCGAGGCGCACCCGGAGACGAGGCCGGTCATCGTCATCGACAACTTCTTGGACAAGAACGAGGAGACCGCCCTCCTCTACGACAAGCTGGCCGAGTGGGCCGCCACCATGGTCCAGAACAACATCGCACACGTCGTCTTCCTCACCAACCAGTCGTCCTACAACAAGCCCCTCTCCAAGGCCATGCCCGACCGCGTCTCGCGCACAATCTCCTTCCGGGACCTGGACAAGGACCTCGCGCGCAACTTCGTCATCAGCAGGCTCGAGGAGCTCTGGAAGCGCGAGGTCCAGGAGAGCCAGGAGGACGGCGACGGCGACGACGGCGACGTCGAGGCGGCGCCCAAGCAGCCCGCGAAGCGGCCGGACCTCAGCGGCCTCGACGCGTGCATTCAGACGCTCGGCGGGCGCCTCACGGACCTCGAGTTCCTCGCCCGAAGACTCAACAGCGGCCAGAACCCCAGGGAGGCGACCGAGGAAATCGTCAACGAGAACGCGACCGACATCGTCAAGATCTTCCTGCTCGGCAAGACCGCCGAGGCCGCCGGCCGCAGGTGGTCCACCCAGCAGGCCTGGTACCTCATCAAGGCGCTCGCCGAGAGCGAGGACCTGCGGTACAACCAGGTGCTCCTGCAGCCCACCTTCGCCGCCTCGACGACGGCGGCCGCCGGCAGCGGCGAGGCCGCCATCGAGGGGCTCGCCAGCACGGAGCTCATCGCCATCCAGACGCACCGCGGCCGCCCGCAGCGTGTCAGGCCCGGCAAGGCCCTGCACAAGGCCTCCTTCAAGGTGCTCCTGCAGGACCGCGTGCTGCGCGCCAGGATGGACTTGGGCGTCCTCGAGGAGGTCGCCAGCGTCGAGGCGCGCAAGCTCGCCGCCCTCGAGGCCGAGCTGCAGCTCCTCGGCGGCCTGCCGCGGCACACAGGCGAGACGTCCGGGCGGGTCATGTACCTCCTGAACAAGCTGGACGCGGGCCAGAGGCGCATCGAGGGCATGGAGAAGGAGATGAAGCTGTTGGAGAAGATCCTCGACGAGGAGTACTGATCCGGGACCCCCCCCCCCCCTTTTTTTTTTTCGTCACGGATGTTCCTTATACATAGGTAGTATCTGCTAGCACTGACGACGACCAAGAATGACACCTACGTGATTCAAGCGCGACCCGTCGTGTCTCGTTTGGTATGCAAATTCACCAAGTATTCGCCATATGGCATTAGCTTCCCACTGTCGGATCTGCCGTACAAAAAAAATCATAACATGGGCCCGGGCAAAAGAAAACAAAAAAATTGAACACACATCCATTGGCTCCGCAGGCTTCCCGCACCATCCATCCCTACATGAATTCATCTTTCCACAAGAAGCCCGCGACCAAAAGTACATGAACTACCTATCCTGCCCGCCCTGATGCACTTAATCGTAAGAATACAGCGCCGCTGCCGTGAGAAGAACAAGAAGAGAAATGATACACAGAATTTCGCAAGAGTTGGAGCATTTTCGAGAAGAAGCTGAATCTCCAAATGCCGCACACCCGATTGCTCGGAAGCCCCAAGCCCCACCAGCCCACATTCCTCTCCTGGAGATCGTAGCTCAACGTCCTTCCCGCGTTGACGTTTTCTCCATCTCAGGAGCAGTCCTTGTTCTGGCACGTTCGTTCGGATAGGATGGCGTGACGGAGACGCAGAAGTCCAATGCCGAAACGGGGACGTGACGCATGGCTTCCTTTCCATTATATTCGAGGTTGTTTGCCTTGCCCTTTCTCCGTGTCTCATGATCCTCGTCCGTGTGGTATAATGGATCTGAATGATCTGGAGGCCGAGTGCGACGTGGCGGTCGCGAAACGATATCGAGAAACTTAGAAAAGGCGAGAAGTATATGGAGAAGGGGTTTCGGGGCGGCGCTCGCTGGTGGCGTCTCTCAGGCCACGGACTGCTGGGTCATATCTGCAAACGAGGCAGAGAGCTCACACGCCTGGCAGAAGAAGACGCGGCTGGGGTTGTCGTAGTCGTTGGTGATGCTGTAGTAATTGCCTGTGATGCAGGGTCAGCCAAGCCATTTGCTTGTTGCCTTAACCCCCTTCTTTTTTTCTCCCCCGATCAACATCTGGCGGACCGCGGAACAACTCACCTCTCGGGACGAACCACATGCCGCCGGCGGAAATGCGGAACTGAGCCTCATTGATCGTGACCATGACCTTGCCCGTGTGCACGAAAAACACCATGTGCATCTTGCGGGAGTTCTTTGGCCGCTTCTCGCCGCCTGGCGGCAGGTCGACGACTCCCGCGCCCATGAAGGGCATCGTCAGCGTCTTGGCGAACCGGAACGTCGCGTCGCGGATGTCCGAGGTCTGGATGGCGCTGGCGGAGATGGCGATGCGCTCGTCCGTCACCTGCACGGCCTCGTCGTCGGCGGGCGGGTGCTCCTCGTGCTCCGGCTCCCATAGAACGATCTCGCCCTCGACCACGCCGGGACTGACCTCCCACTCCTCCAGCTGCTGCTCCTCCTCCGGCTCGACTTTCTTGGGCTTCGGCCGAGATGACCTGCCTCTCGACGCTGCGCTCCTGGGATGCGGCCCTTCCAGCGGGACCCGCACGACCTCCTTGATCTTGGGCATGACGAACCCTGCCGCGCGGTTGAACATGTCGTCCTGCTCCTCGACTTCTTGGATGACCTGTTCACCCCGCCAGTAGGCGACGGGTCTGTAGGAGTGCCGGCCGGACCTCGTTTGCGTCATCGTGTTTTCTTTCCGCACAGATACCAAGCCACGCGACTTGGGCAAGGGGGGTGCGCGCGAGAGTCCTGCAAATGAGGCCTCGGCATCGCCTCGTTTGTCTGCTCTGGCTTCTGCTTCCTCGGCGGGCTCCGGTTTTCGGGCGGGCCTGCCCCTTCCCCTTGGCTTGGCGGCCGGAGGTGCGGATGTAGTTGTGGGAGCGGGCGCCGCGGCTTTGGGTCGTCCGGGTCCCCTCGGCTTCGGCGGTTCTGGTTTCGGCGTCGGCGGACCCGCGGTGCGCTGTTTTTTCCGCGGGGTCTCATCGTCCGGCTCCGGCTGAGTCGGCGCGCTGGCCGGAGCGGAGTCTTTCTCGATCGATCGCCGTTTCTTGGACGCCGCGCCAGGAGGCGGACGGTCTTGTTGAGGCTGGGAATCCCTCGCAGGCCGTCCTCGCTTTCGTTTGACCGGCTCTGGCTCCAGTTCTTGCTCTTCCTCCGCCTCCTGCTCTGCCTCCTGCGCGACCTCCGCTTCCTCGTCCTCCTCGGGTGCTTCGGGTTCTTCGGGTTCAGGAGACGGCTCGGGCGACGGCACTTTGGCGGGTCTCCCGACTGGTTTGGGTGCTGCCTTTGGTGGTGCCTTGGGCTCTGTCTTTGCTGGCGCTTTCGCGAGAGGCTTTGAGGTGGGCTTTGTTGGTACTGCTTTAGGTGCCGGTGCCTGTCCCGGTGCAAATGATGGCTTCGGCACCGTCTTGGGTGGTCTTCCGCGACCCTTCTTCGCTTGTGTCGGCGCTTGCGCCTTCAGCTCCTTCCGCTCCTCCTCGAATTCGCTGGTCTCCATCGCAGGGTACGCCACCTCGTCTGGATCGAGCATCAGATCGTCCTGCCTGGTCTCTGCCATGACGGCCTCTATATTCTCGGAATTCTCTCGAGAGAAAGCGCCGTGGCCATTTAAGCCGGGCGCCCTTGTCT
Organism: Escovopsis sp. AC; assembly: GCA_003055955.1. Lineage (NCBI taxonomy): Eukaryota > Fungi > Ascomycota > Sordariomycetes > Hypocreales > Hypocreaceae > Escovopsis > Escovopsis sp. AC. The sequence continues at coordinate 4,553,801 of NQYS01000001.1, read as the reverse complement.
TGCCGTTCGCCTTTGACTTGGTGGCTCCGTCGCCGCTTCCCCGTCCACCGAAATCAAGCTTGCGGCTGACGGACGTGTCGTCGTTGCTGTCCTGTCCGGGGGAGGATGGACCAGCAGTGTTCCTGGGCACAATTCTTTCGTCAGGATTGTTTGTTCCACAGGTCGCCCGACTCGGGGGGCTCGGGGCAAGGCATTGGGTTACTGTATGGTTCGCTGGCTCTTGAGCACGGTCTGCGGACCAGGTCCTCCGCCTAGATGCGAGCGTCCGTTGTTAGGATCTGCAAGAGAGGAGGAGACGATCGGAAGCTCGTCGGAGCCGGTGGGCGCGAGGTGCTCACTCGAGGAGATGTCCATGTCTTCGCTTCCTTCGCCGTCGCCATCGCTGTCGTTTTCGCGAATGTGGGGTGAGGAGAAGATTGCATCGAGAGGCTGCATACCATGCTCGTCGCGCTCGCCAGTATCTCTGAGGAGGGCACCGGTTTTCCTATAATGCAGCCGCTTGATATCAGAGATGCGCCTTTTTCTGCGTTTCCTGGTCCTTGTTCTCGCGGTTCCCCTCCACTCTGGGTTCCCTAGACGAACAAACAGCTCGTCCCGAGGGTCGCTTCTTTCTCGCCTCTTCCTCTTGGCGCCCCTCATGACGTCTCTGTGGTCGACCGCGCGCTCTCTCGCGCTCTCTGTGTCTTTCTCCTCTATTTCTCTTCTGTCTCTGAAGGGCTCTCTCTCTCTCTCTCTCGATCTGGGGATCGCAGAACACACCGGCCTCGAACTCCGAGTTCGTGGAAAGCTTGCGGCTCAGCAGTCTCGACGCTGCCGCTGCCGCCACTGCGCTTCCCGCGTGGAGCCATTACGTATGGAAGGTGATTGAATGATGAGGAGGGCTTCCGTCAGCGGTGCCTCTAGCTCGGGTCGCCGTCCACGCCGTCCTCTTCGGGCCGGGGCTGCGCCGCGCAACAGCAGGACAAAGCGTTGGGGACAAGACTTGGGCGGTTGAGGGACAACTTGGAAGTGTCCGGGCGGACAGGAAGAGAGGGGGGGAAGGAATTCCTGGAGACGCGCTTTTCGAGGGTATGCTGCTGACGTGTTGGGGAGACTGAGTTGCGCGCGGGCAGGTTAGAGAGCTTGATTTGGCGGGGACACCTTCGCAGGATCTGACTTGAATGGAATTTTCGGGGCGGCGGCCGTCAATGCTGCACGTGCATGGAGGACATACATATGTACTCGGTAGCTCAAGCTGCCACCCTAGAGCTCGGACTCCATTGAATTCCCACGAAGAGCTTACCCTGGACCCCGTCAGCGCACATACATTGATCCATCAATAGGTCACCAGCTACTCCGTAGCTACTCCGTACGGAGTATATGGATCAATTGTATGTACGGAGCAGTGCACAGGCCCTCGGTGGGCGCTCCGAGGGCCACCCGACACCTCCAGTACTACGGAGTACATGTACCCTGTAAGGCTCGCGTTACAGCGGTCTTTGGGGGGTTGTTGGGGGGGCGGGGCAGCCCTTCATAGTCTATTGATGGCCGCTGGAACGCGTCTCGGCTCGCTTTACGCGTGGGAGCCCGTCTCGCCCGCGACGCTGGAAATCAACATCAATCAATCAATTCCAGAGCACGACTGGCAGATCTACGGCATCAGGCATTCAACTTGATCATCTACCTGTACGAGCAGTCACTCTTCAATCGCCCCTCGACCCACTGATTTGATCAGTTCATCCGCCCGCGCCATGTCGGAGGAAATGGACGACGACACAACCACGGCCGCGCCCGGCGCCTTCGTCCCGCCCTCCATCCACGACGACGCCCTCCTCGCTGGCGCATCCTTCTCCCACTTCTCCCCGATCCCGCCCTCCCTCCTCCCCTCTGACCCGGCCGACCCCTCCTCCGCCCCGCCCTGCGTCCTCGGCGTCGACGAGGCCGGCCGCGGGCCCGTCCTCGGCCCCATGGTCTACGCCGTCTTCTTCCTCCCCGCCGACCGCTCCGACCCCCTCCTGCGCTGCGCCCACCGCTTCGATGACTCAAAGGTCCTCTCCCCCGCCGTCCGCGCCTCCCTCATGCAGACCCTCTGCGACCCGGCCTCCGACCTCCACGCCGCCTGCGGCTGGGCCACCGCCGCCCTCTCCGCCCGCGACATCGCCGCCGGCATGATGCGCCCCGGCGGCCCCTACAACCTCAACGCCCAGGCCATGGACGCCACCGTCCAGCTCGTCCAGGGCGTCATCGACAGGGGCGTCAACGTCCGCGAGGTCTACGTCGACACCGTCGGGCCCCCGGCAACCTACCAGGCCAAGCTGCAGCGCCTCTTCCCCACAGCCAGGGTCACCGTCGCGAAGAAGGCCGACAGCCTCTACCCCTGCGTCAGCGCCGCCTCCGTCTGCGCAAAGGTCACCCGCGACGCAGCCCTCGAGACGCTCTACCGCGCGCGGCGCGCCGCCGACGGCTGCCCCGGCGGTGGTGGGGAGGACCGCGCGGGGGAGGACGCCATGGCCTGGGGCTGTGGCTACCCCTCCGACGCGAAGACGGTCGCCTGGCTGCGAGGGAACATGCACCCGCTCTTCGGGTGGGGCACCGAGTGTCGCTTCAGCTGGGGCACCGCAAAGGACATGCTCGAGGCCAAGGGCGGCGGCGTGCAGATCGACTGGCCCGCAGACGACGACGGCGAGACCGCCAGGCTCACAGAGTTCTTCTCGGGCTCGGCGGATCAAGCCAAGCAGGGGAGCGAGCTGGCGACGTGGTTTGGATCCCCCGCCGAGACAGCAGCATTCTAGGACTTCGCGCATCGCATTATTCGATTTCGCCGCGACGTGATAGAATCATCAGAGTTTTTAGACAGCATGGGTGGCATAGATAATGACAGGAGCAGATGGGAGAGGTCGGAAAAAAAGGGGGGGGGTGGGAGTGCATACATACGCAGGATGGTTAGAGGAGCTGGCGTCGGCGTTGTGGTATTGACATTGGCATTTATCTGCTTTCATGTGCTCCTTTCTTGGATGTTGAATATTGTATCCTTGAATTTCCAGTCTATCGAATGACTCATATATATATATATATATGTGTGTGTGTGTGTGTGTGTGTGTGTGTTGTGTTCCCCTTGCTCCAAGTCCATCCCATGTCATCTTGCACGCTTTAAATGTCATCAAGTTCGAGCCCCTCGGCATACTGACTCCTCCTTGCTCGGCTGTCAAGGTTGTCGAGGCTGATGCCCTCGTCCTCCATTTTGGCAGCGGGCTTCGCCTGCGCCGGCATGGCCAACGCCTGTCGCGCGGTGTCGCTGTTAGCGATGAACTCGCGCAGCTGCTGCTTGCCGATCTCGATCCCCTGGGTAACAGCGGCGTTGCCCATCTGCATCATGGGGCCCAGGAGGTTGATGGTGTAGGCGACGTAGGTTCCTCCTCCGATCAGGAGAAGAAGCAGACAGAAGAGCGGGTTTCGCAGGACTTGATGCACTCGTTAGCCTTTGAACCGTTGTAACTTAAGAGAGAAGGAGAGACAGAAGGTATGGAAAAAAGCGGAAGGAGAAAAGAAGAAGGAACAAGGGCCAAAGAGAGCGTCCACTTACCCATCATAATCTCGTTCCATCCGAGCAAAAGCAGAATCAGGTAGAAGTACATGGGGATGTGCGTCATGCCCCCGATGGCGCTGCGCTTGGCCTCGACGTAAACGCCATCGGCCGTCTTCTTGAACCGGACGACCAGGTCCTGCGCCTTGCCCTCGCTCAGAATAGTCATCTCCTCCTCGAGGCTCTTGCCCTCGTCCGCATCGACTCCGCCAATCGGCACGAGATCTTCCTCAGCGCCGACCTCGACGCCCTCCGGCTGCGAGCCGACGAAGCCGACCAGGTCGGGGAACCATGCGGTCGATGCCAGCTTGAACTTGGAGAGGAGCGGGATGAGAGTGACGGTGGACTCCCTCGCCTTGGTGTAGATACCCTCGATGTCATCCGTGGGCCGCCATATCCGGGGCACGCCCGTCTCGTCGTAGCGGAACTTGTCCTCGAAGTTCTCCCGAAGCTTCAGCAGGATGTTGCCCTCCATGACCTCCTCCTCGACCTTCTCGCGGAGCCCGATCCAGGCCTTGCGCCGCAGATGCCACAGGCCCAGCTGGACCTCCTCGCTGCTGGCATCAAAGCCTTTAGCCCTGTCCGAGAAGCGAGACTCGGCTTTCGAGACGTTGAAGGTGAAGACATTCCAGATGCGATCCCACAGGTCCTTCTCGGTCGGCGTGCTAGCGCCATCTGCCCCTGTCCCTCCTCGGCCGGAGCCGAGCTTGTTGAACTCGAGACTGACGGAGTCGCCGAGCTGACCCTTGACCCAGCGCTCGACGCGCGTGGCCAGGCGTTTGATTTCTTCCTTGCGCAGCTTGGTGCTCACATCATCCAATTCGGCCTCGAACACCTGGGCCTGGGATGTGAAGTCCGTCCAGTCCAGGCCCTCGATGGCAAGGCTGTCGACCTCGGTCTTGAAGATGTCGAGCGTCTTCTTCTTCTCGTTGACGACGATCTGGGCGAACTCGTAGACTCCTCCCGCCTTCTGGCCGGCCTTGACCTTGTTGGCGACGGTCTCACTGAAGGCGGTGACGCCCGCCTTGTGGGCGGCAGCAATCTGGCCGAGGAACAGCGCCTTCAGCCTGCCGTCGATTGTCCCCTCCAGCTCCTGCTTCTTTCGGCCGTAGACGCCCTTGTGGTAGCGACTCGCCGAGACCTCGAAAGACTTGAAGCATTTGGCGCGGGCCCCGCTGGCGCTGGGGCCGAGGTCGGGGAGAACGAGGGCTTTGCCCAGCTTGGAGGCCTCGTTCTGCTTCTCCTCGAGCGGGTTCAGGACTGCGTCGAAGGCAATGAGGACCTCGCGGGAGATCTCGTCGCACCGGAACTGAGCCAGCAGTTCCTGCTGAGTCGGCAGGTCAAGATCCTTGTTATTGACAATCTGATCCCAGATGCCCTCCGCATAGACAGACACGCCGTCCGCAGGGATCCTCCGGTGGTACTCAGGCAAGAAAATACCGCCGTCAAGCTCTCCATCGCCGCCTTCGGCTCGCCCGGGCTTTCCAGCGGAAAATCTCCCAGCCAGGTTCTTGACCTCGCTGGCAAACTTCTCCTCTTGGAGGATCTTGTGGGGGAGCGCAGCGAAGCCAAAGTCGAAATAGTCTTCGATGCGGGAATTTTCCAACCCGTCGGGCTTGGAGATTGTGGACCAGATCTTGGTGAGATCCTGGATAAGTGTGCTTCGCAGGTTGGCGAGCGGCGTGACGCCGATGTGATCACGGATGACGAAGAAGAGAAGGGACCGAGGCGTGGTGCTGGAGCCGCTTGTTAGTCTGCTCATTCTCAAAGGGGAAAGCGATAACTTCCAGATTCAAGAATCCGGACCCATGATTTTTTGAGAGGCAAAGGGAAGCAATACTTTTTGTCCTTGAGGAAGAGCTGCATGTTGACCTCAAAGACGGTCTTGAGCAGGCCCATGTTGGCGCCTTGATACAGACCGACCTGGTGCTCCCAGATGTTGATCAAGAGGACCTCACTGGTGGCTAAAGCGAAGAGGGCGCTTTTGCGCTCAAAGTCCTGGTCCTCGCCTCGCTCTCGTCCGTCGGTGCCCTCGACATCCATGACGAGGATGTTGTTGGCCATTTGCTTGCCCGCGCTGTCTGACCGCTTGTTCTTGGACATCCAGATGCCCTTTGTGGTCTGCCGGCGCTCGGTCTCGGACATGACGGAGAAGGAAGTGCCAAAGAGGTTGTTTAGAAGAGTTGACTTTCCGGTCGACTGGGATCCGAAGACAGAGATGATGTGATAGTCGAAGCCAGCTTCGGCGACATCCACGCCCCGGAGATACTCATTGAGGTTGGAACTAGAGAACGAGAATAAGACATGGCTCGACTGGTGTACCACGGGCCGCCCCCTCCCCATATGGTCGTTCTCCCGCAAGTGTCTTTGCGGCATATCGAGCCGTGGGAGGTGACAGGGCTTTCCGGCAGCTTGCTTACTTGAATTCCTTCTCCTCGTCGATGACCTGGACACCATGCTCGTAGTGACCGTTGGCCGGCTGATCGCCGACTGAAGAGAAGTGGCCGTTCATGGCGGCAACGGGTCGGGCTGCGTTTTCTCACGGCTGGACGACTCCAGAGAGCGTTCGTTGATGCGGTCGAGCTGAGCAAGCCGGCTGCTGCTTCTTCCAAAGTGTAAGAGGGGAGCCTTGGAAGGTGGACAGAGGGCCTCGGACAGTTGATATATGGAAGGGATTGAGAGGAGAGGCAGGAGGCGGGGCCTGCGCGGATGAGAGATTGGGGAGGTCGGCACACCGTCGATAGCGAATAATGACCAACTCACACCACTTGGCAGACCCCTGTGATCGAGTCAAGCGACGTTGGGGCGGCCCGCGGAAGGGGGGGGGGGGGAAGGGAGCAGGCGTGCAGCGAGACTAGGCCGCTCTGGGATTCTGCCACGCTGTGGCTGGGCGTGATTATGTTAAGCGAAACCCTCTATGCAACTAAGAAACACTATGCATCTAACAAGGCTCATTGCTACCGGTATCGATTGGGATGTGTGGCTGGTGCCTTAAAGTGTGGCTTGACCAGCGCCGCTTCCAGTTGCCCGAATCTTCCCCTCAAGCCTCAACTTCCTCCCGTCATCCTCTCTCTCCTCTTTCGCTCCAACATCTCAGATTGCCATGTGAAAGGAGCCCGCCATGACGCCCAATTGAACGACAGCACGCCGCTATTCCCGAGTACATACATGTACATACGGGACCCATTCCGCGGCACCAGTCGTCTGACGACCTCGCTCGAAAACGGGGTGCATCCACCGCGGGGAGGAGTTGTGCTGGGGGATGCCACGCTATATCTGCGCCGCACTCGTGGCTATCCAAAGCCAGCGGGACCCGTGTCTCACATGCTGTGTTTTGTCTCTTGCCCAGAGAGCCCCCTCCCCCGTCTCGGCGTCTCGGATCGGTGGTACCTGGAAACAGCTCGGCTCCTTTCTACTACTCGTCGTACATATGTACAAACCACAGAAACCGGACGACGGACCCTGATGAGGGTCTGGGAAGAGCACCATTTCCTGGACTGGCAGCATGTTTTGCGTCTGGAAGCCCAACCCATCACTTGCAGAATGCATGGCCGGCCATGATTGGCTCCTCCACGTGCGAGTCTGAGGGAGACGCCCCTCTCGCCCGGAGGGAGGGGGGGATTCTCCGTTTTGCCCTGCCCACCACGGCTGGGATGGATCGTCGAAGCCTGACCGACTTGGTGGCCCTTGCCAGAGCACAGGTATGAAAGGGAATGATCTCCATTCGTCTTTCGACGTGGACATCGAATTCTCACATGCTCACCGTTCTGCGACGAGGGGCAAACACCGTTTGGCAAACAGCTTCCAGGGGACATCGACGTGTTGCAAAAGCAGAGGGCGATGATCCGTCGATTTCTCCCGTCTGCAGTCCCTCTCCGGCCTTTGGGCACCGCCGGACTCCTGATCTGGCATCGATACAGAATGCAGACCATATGTCTATTCCTCTCTGGCCTCGCCTCCTGATTCGTCTGATACCGGCGCACATTTCACAGTCCGGAGCTTCCATAACTGAATATCTGTGCTTGATGCGGATATCACTGTACAGGCATACATACATCAATACATATGTACATACATACGTTGCATGCATATCTGCAAGCACGGCTGCATCCATGATGCTCTCTTCTTCCTGAGTTAATACGGAGTACCTACTCCGTATAGAGGTGATTGCTCGAGGGGACGGATTCGTTATATGAGCTGTCGAGGGTCTTGGGCATCATGGCACGCATACTCCCTCAACACCTCATAATGATGTCTCATATTGATTGGGTGTCAAATACGGATGCCGCACATTGAGTTTGAGAGGACTGACAGATGGCCACGAAGCGTGGCCACAACTGGATGCACTGCCGCGCAACGACGTGGACGCAGCTTCTTGGCTCTTGAGTCGTGGGAAACGCGCGTGGAGATTCTCCCAGATGCCTGCGTCGTATCCAAATCTGGGAGCAGACCGAGCCTTGACCATGGTCTCAGAGACGACGCGTTGTCTCATTGTCACGTTAAGACGTTCAACAATGCCAAATCCACGTTTGCGAACCACCACCTCCTTGTTGAGACAAGTGAGTGGTTCGGCAAAGGATAGGGGCCGTCAAGGGCTGGTTCTTTTTCATGAAGCTTGGAGAGCCCGAGAGTGTCAAGGATCAAATGCTTGTAATCCAAATCCTCGGGTCGTGAAGCCGAGAATCACCACATTTGCCTTTTCTCCATCGAGTACACCTTTTGCACTGTCAACAACATCACCAGGGTTAGCCAGGGTAAGCCAGGGTTAGCCAGGTCCTTCCTAGGGTTTCCTCCAGGGTTTCCTCCAGGGTTACGGAGTACATATGTGTTGAGATCTCGCGGGCGTTGGTTTCGCCGACGCCGACAGTGCAAAACAGACACGACCGACGTCAATTTGTCCAAGATTGTTTGTTCGCTCTCGAAGAAATTGAAGATCTAACGTCCTAAGATCCACTACGGAGTGACTGATCCCTCTGAGACTCAATTGGCCCCTCTAGACTTGAAACCAAATTTAATTCTTCTTTAGATATACTCTGAAAAAAAAACGACCCCTTTTCTGTCATATTCGGTAGCACTCATGGCCCCCCCCCTTGCTTCAGACTCTTCAGACTCTCCAACCCCTCCAGATGTCTTCATCGACAAGAATGCCGGCCTGGACTACTGGCAAAGCGTCGGCGCCGATGTCGACAGCATGCTCGGCGGCGTCCCCTCCGCGGGCGGCTTCTCCTCCGTGTCAAGGATCGACCTCATCGGCTCGCGGAGCTTCCTGGCCAGGCTCGGCATAGGCATCAAAGGCGACCGCTGCAAGGTCGCGAGCGCCCTCGAAGGCGGCGCAGGGTTGGTCTCTCCTTGCGAGCACTGGCGGAGCAGTGGATCTCGGGGTGCTGGAGGGATGAATGGATGAATGAATGAGTCAATGCATGGTAAATACAAGCGGATTATAACCAGGCAAGATATCGCATAGGATCGGGAGGATCACGCAGGGCTTGCTCGTCGACATCGCCGAGCAGGTCGACGTCGTCGAGCCCATCGCAAAGTTCACGCAGAAGCTCGTCGGGAGGCCTGGCGTGCGGCACATCCACAACATCGGCCTGCAGGACTGGGAGCCCGCCGAGGGCCTGCGCTACGACCTCATCTGGGTCCAGTGGTGCCTGGGCCATCTGACGGACCTGCAGCTCGTGGCCTTCCTGCGGCGGTGTCAGGGCGCGCTGAGCCCCGAGGGCGGCGTCCTTGTCGTCAAGGAGAACCTCAGCTCCAGCGGCCTCGACGTGTACGACGAGACTGACAGCAGCGTGACGAGGTGAGAGCGCAAAAGCATCAATGCTTCGACTTGGATACGCATTCCTGGCCGGGGACTAATGGAAACCTATCAGGGCGGATGAGAAGTTCCAAGCTCTTTTCAAAGAGGCAGGCTTGCGCTTGGTGAGGACGGACATTCAAAGGGGGTTTCCGACTTTTGGTCACAAGAGACTCTTGCCGGTGAGAATGTACGCCCTCAAACCGAAGATTGGATAGAGCCTTGCATCGCGCGAACCGGACCCCGATCCAACGCAGCACAGCGGAGCTTCTCTCTCCTCTCCACGAAAAATGCCGAATAGACTGAGAGTATCGGCAGCAATCGGCCAAGAGCCAGGAAGATGCGTGCCACTGCCAATGCCTCTCTCTGAGCCTCCATATTTTATGTCCAACAGACCATCTTGACACACACACAAGAATGAGCCTTCACAATAGCGGACGCCCCCCCCCCCCCCCCCCTTTTTT
>NQYS01000001.1:4516676-4543953 GCA_003055955.1 Escovopsis sp. AC | reverse complement strand
CCCCCCCCCCCTTTTTTTTTTTCCCCCTGGCCTCGCTGGTGGAACCGACGTTGTTCGACGATGTCAGAACCAGGAAAACTCCGTCTCTGACTCGTAATCCGTGTCGAGAATCATGAGTACATCGTGATTCCCAGTGGCAACGGCGACGTCAACGGGTGTCTGGTGCGCATCGTTCTCCAGCCTCGCGTCCAGGCCCCGTCCAAGCAGGTATTTGAAGAGCCTGGCATTCGACGACGCGACAGCATGGAGCAATCCCTCGCCCTTGTTGTTCTTGGCAAACAGGTCTGCCCCCAACTTCTCCAATTGCTCGATTTGGTAATGTCCCCTCCGCCGCCCGCCGTTCCCTGATAAGCCACACCATGTGAACAGCGGTGTTTCGCCGTTGTTGTTGCGTGCGTTGATGTCGATGCCCCGGCCGGCGTAGTAGCTCACCTCATCAGAATTTGTCAACGACAAGGACGACGAAGTCCTCTGGAGCAACAAATGGAGGATACCGTTGCCGTCCTTGTCGATGGCATGGGGATCAGCCCCTAGTGACAACAGATGCTTCGCCATGGCGATGCAGCCGGAGGCTTGAACAGCGTAGTGCAGCGGCGTTCTGCCATCGCTGTTGGCTTGATGCATCAAGTCCGTTGCCTTGAGCGAGGCGCGGGTCCTCGAAGTGACTGTAAAATTCCGATGCAACTAGATAGTGGAGTAGATTGCGGCCAAAGTTGTCCGGGGCCTTGAGATCAGCACCCAGTGAGATCAGCCTCCTGAAGAGGCCAACCCATAGCCCAAAAGGCTCAACTTTGCCATGTCTGTATGGAGCGCGTTTCACATCCCCCCCAAAATCGAACAAGGCGTGCAGCAGAGTGCAGCCTTGCGAATCACGATAATGGACATCAAGGTTTGAGGACTGAAGAATCGTTTCAGCGGACCCTATCTGATGGAACAGCAAATCGTATAGCACTGCACGTTTCTCAGTGTGAATTTTCGAAGGCGGGTCCGAATCTGATGGAAGGTAGTGCCTCATCGACCTCGGTCGGCCCCTAGGTTCGACGACCGCTGTGAATTCTGCGAATGGATTGGCGCCATGATGCAGCAGAACCTTGATCAAACGAGACTGTATGTCTGTCGACTGAAACAACGAATTGGGTACTGCGTCATTCCACGCGGCAGCGTAGAGGGGATAAACCTCGTGGTATGGAGCATTACCCGTTCTTCCAAATTCAACATAGGACAGGTGATCGACTAAATCGACGGGCAACCGTTCTCGTCGAATGTTTGCATCCACACCCCCGGCGAGCAATCTTTCGACCTTTGCAACATCGAGGTTGAAGATCGCGTGAAACAGTTCGCAGGCCGTCGTACTTGCGGCATTGCCATCGGGGACGTGAGACTTGGCAGCGGAATGGAGCTGCACCTGATCTTGGCTACTCGAACCCTCTTTTCCCCGAGGTAATGCACCCTGGAGATCAATGCTTGAAGGATCCCCGCTCTTATGATGCCGGGCCGTTGAAGGCACAGAGCACCAGAGTTGCTGCTGGTAGAATTGTGTGAGGACCTGGGTACTGCTACCCGTCACCGAGCCATCTATGTTGTTGATACCCGTAAAGCCATTGATGCAATCGGCATCGTTGATATAGCCCATTTTGATGCCGCCGAGGCTGTGGGTGCCGATGTCAGTCATGTTGTTGACGTCGATCGAGTCGACGTCCGCTCCTGCTTTGATAAGAAGCTCCACGATCTCTTGGATAGGGGGACCGAACCAGGGGACGACTCCCGCTATGTGTGGACACAGACGATGTAAAGGAGTGAGACCGACCTGGTCCCTGGCATTCGGATCCGCGCCCCCTTCGAGGGAGGCCTTGAGAACCGCGAGGTTGGGATTGACTCAAAATAAACAGGCATGCAGGACGTTGTTTCCCGCATGGTCGATGACGGTACAGTCCGGACCGTACTCCAAGAAACGGAGCACAACGTCTGGGCTCGAGCCAGCAGACACCAAATTAAGCAGCGGACTTTGTCCAAACTCATTCATGAGGTTGATATTGGCGTGGCCCCTCTCAACTAGAAGCTCGATGGAAGCGATGGAAGCCTCTTCCGTAGCGTAGTGGAGGGGTGAGGAGCCATCGTGATCCGTGGCGTTGGCATCGGCGCCAGCATCGAGGAGCAACTCGACCAACCACGGCATGGACGCCGCACCATGCAAGACTGTGTGACCAAATCGTGTCCGCTTGTTGACATCAAGACCGGCTCCAAGCAAAAGGGAAAATAAAGTCTTCCAGCGCGAGGTATCCGAGATATTGAGGATCAGTCGATCCAGGATTTTGAGCTCTGGCTCTATGAGCAGGTCCGCCGTTGCCGGATTTCTCATCTTGAGATACGCAAAGAATTTCGACTTGCGTGTCTCCACCTCAGAGTGAAGATCTTCACAGGCAACGGAGCAATCTGCTCCGGCTTCTAAAAGCAATGTGATTGTCGTCATGTTGCAGCCTCGGCCGCAGGCAAGAAAAAGTGGTGTGTCGCCCCGGATCTTGGCGTTGGCATCAATACCAGGATAACGAAGAATCGTGACCATAGCCTGGGAATCTCCGCCTTCTGCCGCCCACGCCAACATCTGGTGGACAATATCAATGTTGTTGATGACGGGGAGGGTGAGATCATCCCTTCGAGCATGGCAGTGACGACATTGATATTCTCGGACGAGAGCATTCCACCACTGATGAATATCCCAGGTGTTTGTGAATGGACTTACGCCGGCCTCAAAAAAGACATTGCATATTTTGATGCAGTCGTCCTCCGCTGCCACTTGCACAGGGCTAAAGGGGGAACCCTGTTGAGGAACCCTATCTAGAGTAGCACCGGCATCAGCAAGCAAACGAATCACAGCCGTATGACATTGATAAGCCGCTAGCTCACTGCATTTGGAATCTCCTCATTAGCAAAGAGCCAGTCAAGGGCGGATGGGCCGCAGCAAGGCTCACAGTGGAGAGAGCATGAGCTCCATGGGATCGTCCGCTTTCATGTACCCGAGAAGGTGCTTGGTGTAAGAGACCAATCCTGTGCAGGCAGCAATGTGCAACTTGGTCGCACGACCTGTACAGAAGGCAAAAGGATGACCCTTTAGAATATCCAGCATGTACAGGAGGCGAAACCAAACCATCCTTTTCTGTTCATCCTCCAGGAACCGATTCAGGGCTGCATGAATGTCGGACTGATCGTGCCCTGATTGATCAGACATGTTGATGTGATGATGCCAGTATCTGGCCGCGTAATCAAAAAAATGGTATTTCAGCTTCACGCGGACCACTGCCCTTTCGAAGTCAAGAGCGAAGCACTGCCCTTCCGCTAACAGGTCGTCCACTCACCCAGACTGCAAGTAGCTCAAGCATATAATCGCCATCTGGGCATGCATTCGGCCAAACGAGCCACCGTCCCTGAGTGAGAGCCCCTGAAGGTATTCATCAAAGGAGCGATGGATGGTCGATAGCGTCCCATTGACGGGGTACTCGATCATCGGACCGCAAGCAGTCTTGATGAGCTCCTTGATCTCTTTGAGATCGCGCCTGAAGCAACCCGGGCTATTCAATTTCACAACTTCAGCGAGCTCAATCAACCTCGGAGAGCGTGGGGCGTGAACGACAAATTGTAGAACCAGATCCTGGACGCCGAGGGGGATCTGACATTCACTGGCGCACTGCTTCATAAGGTCTGGATACAGACTTTCTCGGCCTTTCGGTAATGTAGAGAGGGCGGCTTCGATGTCGGCGCCTGATCTCAGCCATGTATCCAGGGCAAGCTTAGCAAAGAGAAATGAGCCACTGGCCCTTTGTGCAACAGCATCGACGACGATCTGCTTCTCGCTATCCGAAGCGTCCAACTCCGAAAGGGCATTTCGAGCATATTTCCGGATGTCCAAGTGAACGGATTCACTCTCGAGGCGGATGTGGAAATGGGGAAAGCGCCCAAAGGGCACTGATGTGGTGGAGTTTGAGCGGCTCGTGACCAAGAGCTTGATTTTCGGAGGGTTCCACCGGCCGACGTTCTCAAGCTTGCGAAGAAACGACTCGTTGCCGGGATCCATCTCATCAATGGCGTCAACGATGCAAAAGACTTGTCTGGGTTCCTTCTCCAGAGCAATCTCCAGTTTCTCCCAAAGTTCATCCAGGAATACGAACCCGAACGAGAAAGGACGTTGGAGGACAACCTCTAGTTGACGTTGCAGAGAGGGAGACAACTGCATGAGCTGATACATCCAGTCATGGAACAGAGCTCGAGGCTGACGGTCGTTCTTGCTGGCCTGGCTGAAGAAAAAGAAGAGAACCAAGCTGTCTGGAATCGCTTTGGGGATTTCATCGACCAGCCGCGCAACGTGAACAGATTTTCCGGACCCAGGGATGCCGGTGATCCAGAGCGTGCCGCGCTCTGCGCTCTCTAGCCAGTCCCTGTACGTGGGACATGAAGACAGCCACCCTGCCGTTCCGGGCACGCGAGCGGCCAAGTGTCTGGAAAGCTCTGATCCATCGGTCTTGTATCTGGCGGAATTCACCCAGTTGCGAAGTCTTTGCATGTCCGGTCTCGGTCTTCGGCCATATTCGGAATCTTCGACCTCGTCAGAAAAATCGGAATCTGAAATAAAATCATGGTCGACTCCGTTGTCGCTGACAGATATCATGTGCTGTATGGCGTTTGTTGCAGCAGAGCTCTGGTGATTCAACGCGGTCGGCGTGGAATGGATGGGAGCGACCCATCGCAAGTCTTTATATGATATCGTCCAAACGCTCTGACTCGTGACTCGCTGCGCCTCAGTGCGACCGTTGGTCGGCAGCTTGCAGCTCGAGGGAGAGTCTACCAAGGGCCATGCTGGGCGTTGATCGTGCGATCCAGTAATTGGATCATGATATCAGGTAGGCACGCGCCCTCCCTCCAGGCGGAGCTCAAATCACGAAGACGAAGAACCGCAGGAAATAAAGCTCGTGATGGAGACGCCTTGCCGGACCCCCCCCATGAGCATATCATTGGGCGACACCGGCAAAGTAGCGATGCAAGATGGTGAATCAGGATGAAGTCGGCGGTTGGCCGGTTGGCGGTTGGAGTCACTGAGAGGTCAAGTCCCCGACGCCTTGCTTCCCATTTGGGACAGGCAACGAGGTCGCCTTACGATATCCAAATCCGTGATTGGCTGGTTCGGGTCTGATGTGGATGTCATCTTCATTGGGTCTAGCACTACGTGTGCGTTTCCCCCCTGGGTGAATATTTACTTGAGCTCTGGTCTTTCGCACATGTAGGCTTCCTAGCTTGGACGACGACGACAACCTCATCCACCACTGGAAGGTTGCATCAGGCATCGTCGAGATACCACGACATGTTCGGATCATGCCGCAGCTCCTCCTTGGTGTAAGGCGTTGACCACGTGCCGGAATCTGTTGTTGGCCCGATACACGATTTGGTAACCCTCGTACCCCTCGGCGGAGACTTGCCCGTCATGTACCAGGCTCTCCAGGCGTCGGATCAGGTGAGCCGCTTGAAGAGGCCGTGGGACTTTCATTTGGACTCCTCGAAACACTCGCGTTTCGAGTTGGAGGACTAGATGTGTTCTCGATGGAGCTTATTGGTCCTCTCATCTGGAAAAAGCGGCGGGTTCTGCCACATGTATGCCTTTAGGACCGCGAAGTGGCTGGCAGATCCGTTGGGGCCGACAAGGACTGGAGTGCCACGGTGAGTCTTTCCGCCGCAGCAGGACAAAATGACTTCACAGGCAGATGGAGGAAGCAAAGGAAGAGCCCTTGAGTCTCACAGACCTGAAAACGATCTCCTCAAATGGCGGCGGCGGTTGGCCGGGGGCTTTGCAGTCAAGATCCGTCTCATTGCAACGGAAGAGGACGGCTGGTGTGGTTTTCCATGTGTTCTTTGTTTTGACCACTATCAATGCTTCAGGCCCTTGATACATTGAATTGCGAAGAACTAGGCCCGCCCCTCCAACGCTTCATCGGGTTATTCCTCCCATCGTGGCGTATTCTTGCCTTGACTCGAGCCGCGAGGACCCTTACTCGCCGGTGTTGCTGGCCCAGATAGGGCTTCCACGGTAGAGCACCATGTTACCATCGTTCTGCATGACACAGATGACGGTGCTGTCACCAGTCGAGCCGGCAGTGTCGGTGTGCCAGATGGCCTTGTCGCTCTTGTCACTGTTGATTCCACACGTGTCAGCAACGACGATGGCCTTCATTTCTTGTCAGGGCATAATAGGGTCGGTCCTTACTAGATGACGAGGTTGCCATCAGCCTGCATCCGGGCGCCCTCGGTGTTCCAGTCCTGGTCGGGGGACGTCTGCCAAACAAACTCCCCATCTTTGTAGATGGCAAGCTTTCCGTCGTCCTGCATCCTGAGCTCAAACTTTCCGTTCTCGCTGAAGAGGCTGGTGCCGGTCTTGAGCCATTCACCGTTTCCGAGGGTGCTGTGAGACATGATGGGCGATTGTTTGGGGGAGATCTGAACGATATGCTTGTTTGGTTTGCTTGATGTTCTTCGAGGTGCTTGACTGCTTGCTGGTGATGGAGAAAGAGGGGGAGGACCAGATGGAGGATAGAGGTCCCGTTATATACCTGTTTCTCGCCTGCTCAGCAAGATATCTCCTCGACAGGATGCCTCATTCGGGAAGCGTCAAGTCTGTCAATCCACATGCCCTCCTCCGATCATCGTCCTTGGTCACCCCCTCTGGGTCTCATGGATAGGCAATCTATCCTCATCGAGGTCAAGCCGTGTTGACTATACTCTTTCCAGTCATTATTTTCGATGTGACGATCATGCAGAGAGCTGAGACGCGGCTGGCCAGCGCGCATAAGTCCAAACTTCACGATGTTCTGTTTGAACCCTGTTTAGCTTCATGAACCATCCCTCCCAAGTACATAAGAGCCGTGATGTCGGAGTGATGACCTTGACCCAAATGGGTTGCGTTGAAGATCATACGAGTAGGGATGTCCGTCACGCCCCCTGAATGGTTGCATTCTGAGTCTTGACTCTCAGGCAACCGAGGTGGAGCCAGGTTGAAAAGATACTCTGAGCCGTCACAGAGCGATCAATTCAGCTCATCAATGGCATATCCGAGCTCCTGGACATTGCGGTGATCTGCGAGCCAGCAATATGAGGATCCGAGGCCATGGCTTCATGTCCGATAGTTCCTGGCACAGAGAGCCATGATATACCGGCCCCTGTGTACTGTTACTGGTCAATCCAATGATTCAAGCTGAAATGCACAAACAGCTCAGAGCCCCCACTAGCTCCGGTCTTCCAAGCTCTCGACCCGGGCAGCCGGTGGATAAACAATATGGGGACGTGGTGTTGGGGAGAACGAGTGCCTGTACCGGTACTCTGTACATACTGGTAGCTTTAAGACTGCGGGGATGTGGTGCCATGCCTCCGTCCCCACTTCCAAGGTCGAAAGGATTCGGGGAGCCCGTTCTGATTTGTGGAACGTCGCCCGACTTCTCGCCCAACCCCGGACAGCGCCGTCCCACCCAGCTGGAAATCGCTCTGCCGGCCCGCCCTCCGTTCCAGCACACCCTTCCATTTCTGCAAAGTCGCACTACCAATAGCAGCTCAATGGTGGTGACGGCCCGTCGCGAATGAGCCATTGCCGAGCAACGTGGTGGTCCCAACGACGATCATCGTCGCCCCTGTGGCGAGTTTCGGCCATCCATTCAGACTGACGTGAGCTAGTAGTTCTCGAGCTACTCGTATAGTTCATTGAGTTGCCGAGACAAGTCACGCCGTTAGGGCGACTTCTTTCTCCGGCCGATGTTGTGATGGGTTGTCACCGGGATTCAGGAGCCGTTTTCCAAGACCGACCGACCGGCAGGCCGACTATGCTCGCGCTAAGCTTCACATGGGCCGAGGACGTCTCCCGTGAATGAGGTGTAGCGGGGCGGCCTAGAAAAATGCATCCCCTTTGAGCAGAAAGATCCCACAGGATCGTTTGAGCCAGGCCCACACCTTTCAAGTTTGTATGGCAACTTCCCACGCACGAAAACTGATCGCGGGAGCAAGACACCCACCCCCGCGTTCGAGCCGTTGAGCGAATGTGAAAAATGATTTCCAGGGCTGCTTGCATCAATATCTGCACACCACCCTGGGCCCTCCATCAGTACCTGTTAGCTATCCACATATTACGTGGCATGAATATTCTTGACACACGCTATGCTCAGCCTCGGCGGGCTCTGAGGAGATCCAAACACCTCCAGCGATCGTTGTAACGACGGGCCGGCATCTCATCACCTTGAGGAGGCGATGGCTCAAGAGGGAGTCGCAAACCGGTTTCGACCGTGCCCTTGAGACGACTCTCTTTCCGAGTCTGGCGCATTAGCCCATGGCTGCTGTGGGTGCCGCGGGTGACAACAATTGGATTGTCGAGCAGAGCTTCATGAGGGGAAGGCGGGGATCGGCGCCTCATTCGATGATCTTTCGTCAGGCAGGTAGGCACCATGATGTCGACGGGAACACTGTCCGCAATTCGAGCGTTGCAATGGGATGATCGGGTCTGAAAGTGTCGAAGGTGTTCAAGAGGATCGGGCGATGCGGTTTTTTTTCTCTCTCTCCCCCCCCCCCCCCGGGGGGGGACGAGGTTGTCGTGAGAGTCTCGGGCTTCCTGGCAGGAGCGTCCCCCGTGTTCCTCGTATGGAAGGAGCGGGAGGGCAGTGCTTGAGCATGTCAGGTTGAGAAAGAGCGACCGGCTTGCAACGGCTAGATCGCGGCTCGGGAAGGATCGGAACTTCGGAAGGAGCTGCGGGAGAATGAAGAAAAAACGACGTGGCATCAACACATCGAAAACGAATGGATGGATGGATGATGGATGAATGAATGCATGAATCAATTCTATCACATCTTGACCAGACTGTGAGTGAGTATGGACTCGCTCGGAAAGGATGGCGTGGACTGACCTCGTTGCCTGTTGATCCGATGCTTTCAACCCGATTGGAACGCTGCTGATACCTCGACGACGACGACGACGACAAGTCAGCTCACGGTGTCATCTCTCAGAGAGAATTACGCGGGTCCCCTTTCTCTTGGGTCATCATCTCGTGTCATATTTGTCCAGTGCTCTATGCAGTGTTTCTACTGTATGTACATTCGCTCTCTCGCCGTGCCCTCTCACGGAAACCGCCCGATGCACAGGATTAGGCGCGGGTCAAGACCAGCATGACACTCTCGCCGGGTCCGAGGTTGGCCGAGACTCCCTTGTACTGCTGGCCCTGCTCCTTGTTCTCCCAGACGTTGAAGACGTTGTAGGTGCCGCTGATGCCCAAGTCCTCCCACGTGGCCGAGACTGTCTGGGTGTCGCTGCTGCCGCCGCTGAAGCCGCTGTTTCCGAGGTCGGGGCCGTAGTTGGCGAGGACGACGACGGCCTTGCCGTTGTCGTCGGGCCCGGCGATCCAGGCCTGCAGCTGCTTGGCGTCCTGTCCTCCGGTGCCCGGGTTGCGGGGCTGCATGGGGTATGTGGCCGTGAAGTCGGCGACGGCCAGGGCCTGCTCGTTGAGCATCAGGCCCAGGCCGAAGTCGTCGAGGTTCGTGAGGTCGGAGCCGGTGATGAGGTTGGAGCTGGCGCCGATCCAGTGGGTCATGATGGTCTGGCGCTGCGCGTCGGTGATGCCGCTGATGGACTGCGCGTTGCCGACGTACATGTTGTCCAGGTCGACGTGGACGTTGAGGGTGTCGAAGAACTGCATCCCGGCGATGATGAACTGGCGGTAGTTGTCGATGGCGCGCTGGGCGACGTTCCATCCGAGGAAGACGGACGAGCCGCTGTTGTTGATGTCCTGGTCGGAGCGCATTGAGTCGGCGTTGGCGTTCCAGATCTCAAAGTACTCCTGGGACCGATCCAGCTTCCAGGAGATGTCGAGGCGCATCTCCCGACCGGACTGGGCAATGGCCTTGTGCCACGCAATCACAGTACCGCTGGCATCGGGCGGGAGGTTCTGGCCGTTGTCGGGAGATCCGGGTGTGATAAAGTCCAACTTGACAAAGTCGACGCCCCTGGACAGCAGCACTTGGGTCAGTCATCCTGCCTTGCGATCGGCGCGCCTGGGGAGATTTGCTTACCATGAGGCGAACAGGTCGGCGACCGAGTTGTGCCACAGCTGGACCTCGGGTCTGGTGTAGTCCCAGATGCACCGGGCAAGGCCCTCGTCACCGTGGCAGACTTCGCCGATGGTGGTGTTGGTCCCGAGGATGGTCTTGCCCAGGTCCGCCTGGAAGGCTCCGGGGACGACATAGACGCCCATCTTCAGGTTCTTGCTGTGGAGATGGTCGGCCAAGGTGGGAATGACGAAGACGCTGTCGTCATAGATGATTCTGCCGTACTCGTCGCCGTTTCCGCCGACGGACCACCCAGAGTCCAGGCTGCAGTAGTTGTATCCGCCCGCGGACAACTTGGAGGCCAGAACATCGCACTGAGCGATGACATGGTCCTGGTCGAACCTCCAGCCGGGGGTGGTCTGGGAGTTTGCCTGGATTCCGAACGAGTTCCAACCACGAGCAGGGGCGTTGAAACCGTTGGGCGTCTGGCCGTTCTTGATGACTTTAAGGGAGTTGGCCACTCGTGTCTCGTGGCGAGCGACAGTCTTGGGGGCTGCGAGAGCCACCGTGGAGCTGAGCCCCAGAATCAAAGCTGATGAGAGCATCATGGCGGGCTTTTATGGCGGTTGCTCCTAGGAGGCAGAGGAGACGAGATGACGAGGCGACCTATCCCCCCCTCTCATGGCGACCGGATCCCAAGCGTATTTATACTTGGAAGGGCCCGGGCCGCACACTCGGCAATGAGAAGCTGCTCGTACGGGTAGCTTCATCAGCATCATCTGCCAAGCCGGCCATGACATCGCAGCGTGACCGGCGGAACATTTTGGTCTTTCTCACGTCGACGGTTGCTGTATCCACACAGCCCAGGATCAGGGGCCCAGGTCGATCGGAGGCTCGAAACATGCACGCACACCATTCCACGTTGCGTGTACAGATATAGAGCCATCTCGCCGGCCTGCTGAGCTGCTACAGGACCGTTGTCTCCATGTCGATCCCGTGAGGCGTCTAGGAGTGAGCAAAGCCAAGGCTGTGCCCTCCCGTCGTTGGATAGTTGGCGAAGTTGGCGAAGGAGGCTCAGTCGCTCGCTCGCCCGCGTGTTTCGAAACATGCGCAGCAGGCTTCGCTGAAGCCAAGCGCATCCATCATGCGAGGGAACAAGCAGCGAGCCTGGCTGCACAACACGGGAATGCGCGAGTGCGCGTGTTTGAGGAACCGGGACTTGATCTCGACCCCTCGGCTCCGGAATCTGCCCCACGGCCGAAGAGAGAAGGTCATCCCATACCCGGCGTCGAGTAGCGCGGAGAGCCCCTGTTCTAGTGCCTGTGTGGAATATGCTGGCGGGGCTGTTTGCGACTCAGCACACACCGTCATTCGAGAATACGAACCTCGGTGATGAGAGCTTATGCAGGAGCTCAAGACGGAGGCCCTGATCGCGGCAGAGCGAGCGCCGTGGGCATTCAGATCGGCCATAAGCAGGCTCCAGGTGGGAAATCGAGTGGTGGAAAGGAGACGAGTAATTGCCAAGCATGTTCCCGAGCTCTTACGTTGTCTATAGTGCCGATGACGAAGACATCAAGATCTCTCGAATATCGATAGTGCGATTTTCTGCGGCACGTCCTCGGGCCTTTTCCTCCCCCTTGGAGAATCAGGATCAACTTTGGGCCATCCAGTCGATCCTTTGCTCTCTCCGAGTCCAGAGTCCTGAACCTCGAGGTTTGGGAGCTGGTAGGCGTCATGCCCAAGGACACGGAATCATCTCGGCCAGGTTCCTGCGCGGAGAGTTCCGTTCGGGAAGCTCTCTTGCCCCCATCACCCATGGAGATTGGAGACTTGATCAAGTATATGAATCTTCTTCGGGTTTGCTGGCGATCACCATATGCCGTTCTCCGAAGCGTTGACAGATTAGGTAGGTCCTTTGAACAGCACGATGACTGCATGCCTGCATGCCTGCATCCCCGTCAGCCCATCTGCGCATCTGACGCTTTCCGAAAATATCCTCTGTCTATGGGGTAAACAGAGTGGCGCGCGGGGGAAAGAAGAGAGAAGGGGGGGGATGGCATGGCGCAGAGGTAGGCAGTGGATTTTCTATTGCGGTCCTCGAGTCTTTCGGACGAAGACGGCCGCCCGGTTGATGGCCCAGTGGCTTTTGACTTCTCTAGATCAATCAATCAAGCGATGCATCTTACCGTCACTGAACCAATCCGATCCAGGCGCCCGCAAATGTTTTGTCATTGAGTGGCAGCAGACATCGATCTGTCATTTTTCGAACGGTCCGCGAGGCATTGGGGGCTTTGGACATCTGTCAGCGGGTATGACCTGACAAGTGTATCGTGATATAAGCCAGTCTGCCATGTTGGAGCTTCATGAGGTCCGCGAATTCGTGATAGAATTCTCAATCCTGCCTGATCGGCTGGAAACAGCTCGAGGTTGCTGATGCGACGATGTTAATTCAATTTCAATTCGAGCGATGCCAGCTATGTATGTCGAGGCGAGGCGCGACGTGTTGAGATGATATAGGGTAGCAGATTCGTATTCGCCTTATGTGCATATACGCATATATGCATAAGATGCATTCGGTAATGAAAAAAGCCGGATAAGACTAACCCCGATATAGTGATGCAGGGAGACCGCGAAAGGAAGGTCGACCTCCTCCCTTCTCGACTTATATAATACATACGATAGCTTCTAACTTCGCTTTAACTACTCCGTACGAATCGTCTGGACAAAAATATTTATACGATCACTAAATTGAATACACTCTTAGACATAGCACCCTCTAGTCGCGCAATGAGCTTTATGCATAATTGACAAGCACAGCTTATGGCCCCTGATCAAGGAATCTCTCACTGTCAACGGCATGCAACGAGTTTCGCTAAGGCAGCCTTGCCTCCAGCCTCCAGATTCCGGGCGCTCATTGGTCAATCTGGGAGTGTGGTAATGCAATCATGCCCCTCTTTATCCCTAAGTTGCGGCCTCATGAGGGGGCTGTTCAAACAAGACACACGATCATCCCCGTCTTCTCGAATCTGTCGTTTCCATCGCGTCTTCTCTGACAGCGATGTCTCTACGATTTCTCAAAGTTGATAATCTGCCGCTTCAGCTTGGAATCTCCAAGGTCCAATCAAGCTCCGAGGCTTCTGTGAGGCGCGCGCTGAATCACCTCGTGGCTCCTCTTGGTGCAGCATCTGCGCGACCCCGTCTGATCTACGATTCGCGCGCCGTCCCCACGGATCCGAGTGTCTGCGATGTCGTCCCCAGTCACTGAAGAGCTGGATCCGGATAGTTACACCGTGGCATGGCTCGCCCCCCTCGAGATCGAAGCGCGGGCTGCGTTGCACATGTTGGATCGAAGACATGATGGCAAGTTCCCAATCATCAAGGGCAGCGATTACGTCTACCAAGCTGGCGAGGCGTGCGGGCACAAGGTCATCATTGCCAGCCTTCCGGCAGGGCAATTACAGACCACTGAGTCTCTTGCTGCCCTCGCCAGTCAGGTCAAGATCTTCTTCCCGAATGTCTGGTTCGGGCTCTTGGTGGGTCTTGCGGCAGGTTTACCAAACTTCTCGCGCAGTCCATCGCAGGATATTCGCCTGGGCGATGTTCTCGTGGCTCTGCCAACCGATGAGAGCCCCGGGCTTGTGACATACAACATGGGCAAGGAAAGGGGCAATGGCGAGTTTCAGCTCCTCCGGTCTGGCTTTGCGATAGCGAGCACGCAGAGCATCGTTAGATCGGCTATTGGCAGCATCAGACTCGAGGCCCCTGATGAGGCCTTCGTCTTTCTCCCGTATTACGAGGCAATCCAGGATATTCATCACGGCAGCGGCACCTTCGTTGATCCCGGACAGGACAGAGACACGCTCTACCATGCCGACAAGGACGGCATTGAGCGCCCAGTGCAACGAAAGCGGAGGCCGAGTTCCAGCCGGACAAGAGTCTGGTATGGCCCACTGGGCTCAGGTGACCAGATCATCTGCAATGCAGAGAAGAGAAACAAGCTGAGAGACAAGTACAACCTCATTGGTTTAGAATCTGGAGCGGCCGGGGTCATGAACCGCATTCCTGTTGGTGTGATTCGAGGGGTCTGCAACTACGCAGATGAGCACGACAACGATGAGTGGCGACCCTTCGCTGCTGCCATGGCTGCGGCCTATGCCAGAGCAGTCTTGGCTGAACTTCCGAAGAAATCGAACGGTGAGACCAAGTCATCGTACCGCTACGCTTTCCCCAAGGCTAATGGTCTGTTTCAGAAACACGACAGGCGAATACCCTGAGATGCAAAGTAGCGGATGATTCTGGAGCAGATTCGATGGCAGAAGATCGATTGAAAGATGCTCGATGCAACTCCCTCAAAAAGCCTTCTTAGAGAGGAGGCCGCATATGTAGGGAACGAGCTATTCTTGTGGGATGATTCAGCGAGGATGCCGCCAATGCAAACGTCATGAGCCCCCTTCCACAGTCTCCCGTCATACGGACAGCACCACCGAAACAACAAATCAATTATTCCCTTGATTCATGTGAAATACATCAGAGTCCAATTCATTCGCCGTCTTTCACATTTCAGTGCCGGGAATCCAAGCTTGACTCACTCTTAGGACTGATGCCTGTTCGATGGATGCCGAAAGACCGACAGATCAGAGACCTGAGGCTCCCCGGATTGCAGGCGTGAAAAGCAAGAAGTTGGGGTATAAGAAGGAGGATGCATAGGAACAGGGGAGAACATGGTCAACGAGTTAGCTCATTCCACCTCGTGATGACCTCTTCTCGCTGCGCCGGGGTAGCCCGTCGAAAGTCATCAATGGCCTGTCTCAGCCGGATCAGGATGATCTCGGCTTTCAGCTTGGTAAGGTGGCGTTTTGAACACTCCTTCTCGACCCCCTTGAGGGTGTAGCCCGGCAAGCCAAACATGGCTGCCATGCATCAGAAAACCCGTCAGCAGCAATTTCTTGAGGATTGGGTACAGTACGGTCCTGCTCTGCAGTCATCAAAGAGGCCCGACCTCTGGCCAAGCACGCCTGATGATGCAAGGTGAGGAGGGATTTCGCGTCAAGACTGGGACTTGTCAAGAATGGGACTTACCGGCGCCAACATTGGAAACGAGACCCTTGACGCCCCGCCAGAGACCTTTGCCTGTCCCCTTTCCACCCTCGTTGCGGATTGTCTGGTACGGCTGCAGGACGACGCCGGTGACCGCGGTCCACATGCCCATGACGAACTCCTTGCCCGCCGTGCTCAGGCCGCTCTCGAACCCGGTGATCTGATCACGACGACGGACTTCGACCCCCGCGAAGCCGTACGACGGGAAGTTGTGGAATCCGTTGGCGACGTTGTAGAAAAAGGCGGTGGGAGCCTTGAGGCCGGCTCTGCCGACCTCGATGGCGTATCGCCCGGTCAAGCGTGCGACATACCAGGGGCGGCCATTCCGCCCCTTTTCACGGCCGCGCCAGGCGGCGACCTGCTTATCGTGGAACGAGGGCGAGCGCTTGACGTTCTCTGCCGGATCTATGCCACGGACCGATCTCCTGGCAAGCTTGAGAGCGAGCGTCTCCATCTCCCCCGGGCTCAGCGAGTTTCCGGGGATCAGTCGTCTGAGGCCGCTGTGGCTCGAGAATCGATGGAGCATCTCACTGTCGGCGTCATCGTCCCCAAGAATATTGATCGAGAGGGAATCTTGCGACGGCTGCGAGGCGACGGAGGCTCTCGATTCAGGCGGGCCATCAGGGTGGCGCTGAGACTTCAACCCCCTCCAAAAGTCGGATGTCGCGATTGCTATGGCGGCGATGAAGCAAGTGAAGGCGGCTGCGATGCCAACGAGCGGGTTCTCGGCCCCCTCATCAACATACCAATGCTTGCGCTGGAGGATCCGCACGTCGGCGGGCTTGAGGATGCCCTTGTCAGCAAGGCAGGCGACGGCGAAGCCGCTGAGGTGGATGTTGGTCTTCTTGTGCCTCCACGCGGCCAGGCGCTGGGGGCAGAGGTCGCATCGAAACTGCCCCGGATCAAGGCGACTCTTGAAGTCCCTGACCGCGTCGAAGGCGCCATCCTCGTGCGCGATGCTCTGCGCCATCTTCTGCGCCGCGAGCTTCGTCTCCGGTCTCTGGCAGAAGGCGATGCCGGCCGCCAGTGTCTCGGCGGTCATCTGCTTGATCGGAACCGGCTCCGGGCCAGCACCGGCGCGCGCGATCGTTTCGCCCCAGAAGCGCTGATCCCCGAAAAAGGGCACGACGACGGTGGGACGCCCGTTCTTGATCCCGGCAGCGGTCGTGCCGGCACCGCCGTGGTGGACGACGATCGATACCCTCTTGAAGAGCCAATCGTGCGGGCAGTTGTCGACGAGGCAGATGTTCTCTGGGACGTCATCTTCCTCTCCGGTAGTGCCGACGAGACCCCAGCCCCTGGACACGACCGCGCGGACACCAGCGATCGACACGGCCTCGAAGACGAGGTCCGTGAGAGCGCCCGGATTGTCGACGACTATGGAGCCGAAGCCGACGTATATGGGCGGGGGTCCCTTGCCGAGGAATTTGACAAGGCCGGGCGGGGGGCGATATCCGTTGCCCAGGGGCAGGAACGAAAATCCACTGATGTTGATGTTGGGTCCCCAGTCGGGAGGCTTGGGAATCAGGGACTCGGACCAGAGATAGTCAAAGGGGACTCCGAGCCGCGAGAGCAGTTGGAACCCCCACATGGGGCTGATGGGATCGAGGCCGAGCTTCTGGTCGCGGAACTTGTTGATCAAGTCTCCCAGCCTGAGGACAATGAGTAAGTCAGACAGTCTTCAACCGGTTGTGACGGCATGGATCGGTCACGCAATTGGGAATCATCCACGACTCACCCTTGCCAGGTCAGGAGCTCCATGATGACGAAGGAGAGGTAGTTTGCGGTCTTGGCATCGGCCTTGCCGTAGTGCATCGCGGTCAGGGGATGGGCAAAGGTCTCGGTGGGAGACCACGGCATGGTGAAGACCATGTGCAGGGGGATGCCCAGCTTCTCCGCGCAGTGGATGTGCGCCATGGAGGGCGGGTTGGCGATGATGGCGTCGGCGACGAAGAGATCCTCCACGTTGCGCACCCTGGCGGCCTTGAGACGGCCCGACATGCCGTCCCCGGCCTCGATGCAGCTGCGCCATGCGCCGTTGATGATTTCCCACATCTCCTCGCGCCGGCGCCCGACGTCGCCCGCCCTGACGCTCTCCCTGCTCGGCAGCAGGCCCGGGTTCTTGACCATGTACGCCATCAGCGCCTCGGGGTCGCCGCCGATGCTGAAGAAGTCCACGCCCTGCGACTCGACAAACTCCTTGAAGACCGGATGCGTGCAGATCCGCACCCGATAGCTGTACGGCTCCCGCGCCAGGAGCTGCGCGATTGGGATGAAGGGCTGCACGTCGCCGCGCGAGCCGACGACGTGGATGGCGATATTGAGGCGCGGGCCGGCCGTGAAGGTCCCCCGCTCTGCGGTGCCGGGGAGGTCTCTGGGGTGTCTTTGCGGCCTCCTGATGCCCGACTTCTCGGAGCGCCGGAACCATGCGGCCAGCGACTTTGCGTCGTGATGGAAATGGACAACGAAGCGGCCATCGTCGCCAAGGCTTGACCTCGCCTCATCGCCAGCGCCGCCGCCGCCGCCCGCGCCACTACTCGCGCGATCGACAGTCAGCTCGCTGTCCACGTTGCTTCGAATGCGGTCCATTTTTATTTTCTTATCAATCTCCAAGGCAATTTGACGAGAACATGCGACACTTCTTGAAATGTGGCGGCTCAGACCTGGCCAAGGATGAGGCAAAGATCCATTCGCTCGCTCACTGAGTGACCCGCGTGACGAATGCCACCGTCTCGTGGGAACCTAGACCCGGCAATTCCAAAAGCAATGACCAGTCAAGGATACATATCATGGGACCGTCAAGCTGGGAAAAGTCAAAGAAAAAAAAAACCGGCTTGTCGGATTCGAGGCCCAGCCAAGGGAACAGGTCGCGTGAGAGGAGTTGTGGATGGGACCGGCGGCCTCTTAGTCCGGGACGACCATCTCTAGTCGCGTCCTCCCGGTTTCAATGATCCCAAGCCACTTCGATTTGTGCACCAGAGACCGACCAGGCTTCGAAAAGAGCAGCTTGGAAAGGAGCAGCTCTATGCCTGGGCTTGTCCGGTTGCGCTCGTCCATTCTCAGCCTTGCTCTTGTCTGACTTGCACGCAATACATCATCGAATTTCACCTTGGAGATGATCATCTTGGAACGATTCAAAATTGCTCTCATTGGAATCCATTATCATTTACATCGATCATAACACATTCGAACAGACATCAACTGCGTCTGGTGACATAGACCCAAACGCCTTTCCGTCTCCGAAGACTTGGAAATCAAAACAAATAAGCCGCCATTCCCAGCTTCTCTCCTCTCTCTCAGAACGAAACAAAACGGGACGAAGATAAAAATCCAATTCTTTTGTCGCGATAAAAAAAAAAAAAACCATTTCTCCAGCAGGGGGGGTATCTCAGTTCTTCTCCGTCTCGGGAGCCGCCAACGGAGACTCGTACGCATCGACGTGGGTGGATGCGAATTTGCGGGCGGGCACCCTCTTCTCGAACAAAATGTCGAGCTCCTCGTACGTGCGGCCCCTGGTCTCTGGCAGGCGGAAGTAGGCCCAGATGAAAGTGCCGAGGGCGGTGCAGCCCCAGAAGAAGCCCGTCTTTCCCGAGGCGTTCCAGGCGGTCGGGTTCATGAAGTACGGCTGGAGGACCTGGGAGACGATGTTGATGATCTGGTAGGCGGTGCGGGCGAGGGAGATGGTGAGCGGGCGCAGGCGGACGGAGGAGGTCTCGGAGACGACGGCGTATGCGATGGGCCCGACGGTGAGGGCGTACGTGAGGGACCAGAAGATGCAGAAGGCGGCCTCTGCCCAGATGGCGCTCTTGGAGTCAGTCGCGGCGTTGATGATGCCGATGATGAAGAGGGTGACGCAGAGGACGCCCTGGCCGGTGACGTAGAGGGTGCGCCTGCCGAAGTGCGTGATGAGCCACCAGGAGCAGATGGTGCCGACGAAGGCGATGGCGGTGACGCCGAGGTTGAGCTGGTAGGCGTGGGACGCGGCCATGCCGGCGGTGGTGAAGAAGTAGCTCGGGGAGTAGGCGAAGGAGCTGCCCGAGAGGATCTGGCCGAAGAAGGAGACGCAGCAGATCTCCGTGCGGCGGAGGTCTGCGCCCCTGAAGCACTCGAGGTAGGTGGTGTCCTCGGTGACCTGGGACTCGATCTTGACGGTGTGGACCATCATGGCGAGCTGGCCGCTGATCTGGTCGGCCGTCTTGGCGCCGCCGAGGCGGCCGAGGCTGTGCCTGGCGTCGTCGAGGCGGTCCTTGCGGACGAGGTACCAGGGGCTCTCGGGGGCGAAGTAGCAGACGATCATGAGGGGCAGGGGCCAGGCCCACTGGACGGCGAAGGGGATGCGGTAGGCCCACTGGTCCTGGCGGCTGACCAGGCCCTCGAGGACGCCGGCGGCGATGAACTGGCCGATGGCCCAGCAGAGGTTGACGTAGATGGTCAAGTAGCCGCGCAGGTTGGTCGGGCAGACCTCGGAGGCGTACGAGGGGCCGGCGATGGCGAAGACGCCCCAGGAAAGGCCGCAGAGGATTTGGCCGGTCAGCAGCACGGCAGTCGAGTTGGCGAAGAAGACGATGAAGATGAAGGCGTTCATGAGGAAAAGCGCCCCGACCATGACCCATCGGTATCCGAACATGGAGATGAGGTAGCCGTTCAGAATGCCACCTGGGCCACCATCGAGTCAGCCGGACACGAAGCGGTCTTTGGGAACGTGAGGCACGACAGAGTCGGCACAGGGAGTCAATCAGTCAGTCAGTCGACACTACAGTCACTTACCAACAACGCAGCCGCATGTGCTTCCCATGTTGAGGGCAGTCTGCCAGTGAGTCGGGATCTGGTACCCGATGTCGCCGCCAAAGTCCTGGCCGTACTTCTTCGCAAACTGGGGATAGCCAAAGAAGTTGCCCATGAGGATGGTGTCGTATCCCTCCATGACGATGCTCATGGAGATGAGCATGGACCACAGGACGGCCTTGCGGTTGGCCTTGAGGGCCTGGAGCAGGGTCTGCGAGTGCTCCTCGTCCGAGGCGTGCTTGGCGTCGATGACGGCGCCCTCGCCGAGGGTGTCCTCGACGTGGTTCGCAGCCGACTTTGTGATGTTTACTTCTGCCATGGCGGGCGATAATACCGGAGGAAGGGTGAGGGGCAATTGATGAGAGACAGACAAGGAGGAGGAGGGAGAAGAGGGGGAAGGGGAAAGAAAAAGAAAAGGGGCCCTCTCTCGCTGCGCGTTGGGGACGTCACAGTCAAGCCAAAGATCTTATATACGTGCACTCAGTCCAACCAACAGCGGCTTGCAGGGAGGTTGGTCTGCCGATACAACGCGATGTGGCATTTTACTCGCACAACAAACAGCGCCGCCGAGTCACGACATCCGCTCACGCGAGCCTGAGCGGCTCTACGGAGTACGGAGCACTCTGTTCGAATACCAGCTCCATACGATTGTGAGTACTCCGTACATACGAGGGCTCTGTGTATAGTCCAGGTGCCTGTCTAGCGGAATGCGGAGCCGCAGTCAATGGATTAGATCATTGTGGAGGACTCGAAAGGGCTGGGGAAAGGACCTGGTCAAAGTCCGGGGAAATGCCCGGCCAGGGAGGCGCCCCCCCACCCGGGGGGGGGGGGGGGGGGGCTGGATGCAGCTAAGGCGGGTAAAATGCAGTCGACAATTAGGCTATTTGGAGCTCAAGACCAGGAACGGACCGGTGGTCAAGGTACTGTACGAGTATGAGGATGAGTGCTCGTATGACGAGACCCGGTCTTGGCCCAACCGGCGGCAATTTCTCTCTCGTGATCGTGCCGTGTGTCTCTCATGCGAGCACGGAGTACTCCGTGAGGATGGACATCTGACAGTTTGAAGTATACGAAAGACTGTTCGGGACAACGGAGAACCAAGTCTGAGATGGAGCACCTCCTCGAGATCAACTTGCGGCTATCGGCACGGGTCCGCGGGTTCTGGAGGATGGGTGGGTGACCTGACGAGTCTGCCAAGCGCACAACTCTTCTCGACCGACGGACCTGCATTCCAAGCGCACCCTGCTTTTGAAGATTTTTTTTCCTTCTATTTTCCCTCCTCGTCTTCCATGAAGCCATCGTGGGATGATTCATGTGATCCTGCTGCATTTCGGCTCTGGCCAATCAGCGTCGGCGAATGGACAGCTTGTCTCCACCCCCGCATCTACCCCGCAAAAGTGGAGAAAGAATGGGTCCAGCCAAGGTGTGCGTATTTACGAATGAGCACTCGAGAAGCTGTCTCTTAGCTTGCACGATTGAGAGGCGGGCGGACGCACATTGACAGTCAACTCACAGTGCTCCTGAGGAGTACGAAGGAGAAGAAGAGACAATTAGCCTGAAAGTCCCGAAACAACGGATCACGCCGGGAAAGCACACTTCAATCCACCGATGCAGAACCTCGTCAACGACCGGCCCCTGATGGGGTGCATGTTCGGGCCAGGTGACCTTACATAATCAAGATCCCATCACGCTACATCCAGATCCGGTATAGCGCCGTCTTACCCCGCACTCCTCCTCTTCCTCTTCCTCCTCCTTCTCTTCCTTCTCCTTTTTCTCCTCATTGAATTTTTTTTTTTCTCAAGCTTTTTTTTCTGCCCTCCTCCTGGCCTCATCGTCAACCTCGGGCCGGCCTGTCGCATGCGTTCTCGACCCCAGCGCATGAAAGGCTAAAATACGGAGTACCAGTCTCGGGGCTATTCAGCTCGTACTCCGTATTACTCCGAGACCAGCCCGCCCAGGAGGCACCACACCGACCGTCCACGTGCCGGCGACCACCATGCCGTCTTTGGCTCGGCACATGCTCCTCCCGTCATCCCATCTTGGGTCTCGCAACCTCACGTTCCGATTTCCTAATCTGGAAGCTTTCTCCAGCATCGTGTGGCCGGCACAGAAGGAGGTTGGCCAGAGCAAGAACCAACGCTATGATGGCCTTCTCGACGGAAGTGGGCGACGCGAGCGAATGAGATGAGACAGATGGAAGGCGTTCTCGCTCGATAAGCTGGCCCAGCGCCAAGTCACTTTCCTGGAGAGTCTATCTGCCTCGTTCGTACGGAGCAGATGATGCTATCGCCTTTAGGCTAAATAACAGGCCACCCGAGCTCCCCCGCTCTCACCCCCCTTCCGCAGGGCCGTCGAAGCGATACCTCCGAGCGGGAGCGCTGGCTCCTGAGGAGAGGGATTTCAATGGGTTCAAAAATGGAGAGTCCTTCCGAGGGTTCGAGCATGGGAACTGGAAGTCAGCAGCAGTCGACTCTCTGGGGTTCGACGGCCTTGGAAGCTTTTTGCCCTCGACATAGCCTCAGAACAGCCTCGCCATTCTCGTGCCGTGATTCCCATTGCTCTTTCAGATCTGATTGAGCCATCATGAAGTTCCGCGATGGCATGTGGCTGCCCATTGAGGGCATGCGGACGGACTTTGCAGAGGATGTCTACACTATCACAAAGAGGCCTGACGGCCGCGCTCTCTCTCTGCTCTGTCCGACCAAGAAGATTCGGAGCAGAGGCGACACGCTCAATGTGCCCACCGTGACGCTGGTAGGCAATCTCCCCCGACTCCGGCGAGATCCGTGAGGAAAGAGACGCAGCAATGAAGTGTGCCTTGCTCACAATCTGTCCAGGACATCGAGGCCGTCTGCGATGGCATCATCTCCGTTGAGGCGACGCACTGGTCCGGAGCCGCCAACCCCGGGCCGCACTTTGAGCTCTTCCCTGCGGGCAAGCCTCAACACGACGCCAATATCTCCGTCTCGGACAAGGGGACGACGCTCACCTCTGGCTCTCTGAGCGCCACTGTCCACCCGGACCAGCACACGTTTGACATCCGCTTCCATGCGACGGACGGATCCAGGCAGCTCACCTCGCTGCTGGACCGCAGCGTGGGCTTCGCCATGAACCCCGCGCCCAGCACCCCCCTGCAGCTCAACGACATGAGGGACTTCCACCACTACATCTTCACGCAGACGACGCTCAGCGTCGGCGAGAGCGTTCACGGGCTCGGTGAGCGGTTCGGCGCCTTCAACAAAGTCGGCCAGGCCGTCACCCTCTGGAACGAGGACGGCGGCACCTCGTCCGAGCAGGCCTACAAGAACGTCTCCTTCTGGATGAGCTCCCGCGGCTACGGTATCTTCATCGACACGCCCGAAAAGGTCGAGCTTGAGATCGGGAGCATGCGCTCGTGCCGAGTGCAGACCAGCGTCGAGGGCCAGCGCCTCAAGTGGTACCTCATCTACGGGCCCTCGCCCAAGGAGATCCTCTTCCGCTACACCACCCTGACCGGCAGGGCCGGGAGGGTCCCCAGCTGGAGCTTCGGCCTGTGGCTGTCGACGTCCTTCACCACGAGCTACGACGAGAAGACGGTCAACTCGTTCCTCGAGGGCATGAAGGCGCGCGACATCCCCGTCGAGGTCTTCCACTACGACTGCTTCTGGCTCAAGGCCTTCCACTGGTGCGACTTCACCTTCGACGAGGACATGTTCCCGGACCCCAAGAGCATGATCAGCCGCATCAAGGCCACCGGCCTCGTCAAGAAGGTCTGCGTCTGGACCAACTCGTACGTCGGCCAGGCCTCGCCCGTCTTCAAGATGGCCGCCGAGAAGGGCTACCTGCTCCGCCGCAAGAACGGCGACGTCTGGCAGACGGACCTCTGGCAGGCCGGCATGGGCATCGTCGACTTCACCAACCCCGAGGCCGCCAAGTGGTTCGTCGGCTGCATGGAGCGCCTCTTCGACATGGGCGTCGACGCCATCAAGACCGACTTCGGCGAGCGCATCCCCGAGAAGGACGTGCAGTGGCACGACCGCAGCGTCGACCCCATGAAGATGCACAACTATTACACCTTCATCTACAACAAGCTCGTCTACGAGGCCGTCCAGCGGCGCTACGGCAAGCACGAGGCCGTCCTCTTCGCGCGCTCCGCCGTCGCCGGCTCGCAGCGCATGCCCCTCCAGTGGGGCGGCGACTGCGAGTCCACCCCCGAGGCCATGGCCGAGTCCCTGCGCGGCGGCCTGTCCCTTGGCATCTGCGGCTTCTCCTTCTGGAGCGTCGACATCGGCGGCTTCGAGGGCTACCCGCCCCCCTGGATCTACAAGCGCTGGGTCGCCTTCGGCCTGCTCTGCTCCCACAGCCGCCTCCACGGCAGCAACAGCTACCGCGTCCCCTGGACCATAGACGACGACGACCAGGGCCCCCAGAGCTGCTCCCGCGTCCTCGCCAAGTGGACCGCCCTCAAGATCCGCCTCATGCCCTACCTCTTCGCCCAGGCCGCAGAGGCCGTCGCCGGCGGCCTCCCGCTCAGCGTGCGCGCCATGTGCCTCGAGTTCCCCGACGACCCCACCTCCTGGTACCTCGACCGCCAGTTCATGCTCGGCTCCCGCCTGCTCGTCGCCCCCGTCTTCGAGGAGTCCGGCGACGTCGAGTTCTACCTGCCAGAGGGCAAGTGGACAAACTACTTCACAGACGAGGTCGTCTGCGGGCCGCGCTGGGTCAGGGAGCGCCACGACTTCGACACCCTGCCGCTCTACGTGCGCGAGAACACGGTCCTCGTGCTCGGTAAGGAGGGCGAGCGCCAGACCGTCTACGACTATGTGCACAAGGTCGACATCAAGCTCTACCAGACGCAAAAAGGCGCCAGGGCGCTGCTCGTGGACTGCGACGGCAACGAGAGGGGTGTCGTCGAGGTCGGCGCCGAGATGCAGGTCTCGACGTCACTGGTTAAGGTCTAGCCGTGCTGCTTCAGGAGGCCAGCGGCTTCCCCTCTTCCTTTCTCAGAATAATCTTTTTACGCTCTTAAGTCTTTCTAAAAGGAAAGAATAGATATATAAATGCGATCAAGTACATAACATACATGGCCATGCTGAGTCTCCTGCTATATATCATCATGAGAGAAAAGACAATTACCCATGTCCAGTGTGACGAATGGCTCTTTTATATTCAGGCAGCGGAAATGAAGCCTGATGAGACAATGTGACGTTCCGGAGCAGCTCATTCCAGATTGTGAAACTTTTCAACGCCATCGTCATCGCCATCGTCATGACCATCATCACATCTTCCATCCAGTCAGCTCCCGCCCCCTCGTGATTCTTATCACGACAATACCGAGGAAGCTCACCACCAGCGTAACGGCGCTGAAGAGCTGCGCCTTCCAGAAGACGCGGTTTTCGAGGTCGATCAGCGCGCCGGCGATGGGGTTGCCGATCAGCAGGCCGACGCCGGCGAAGATGAAGTTCATGCCCATGCGGGTGCCGACGACGCTCAGGCTCGGGGAGAGCGCGGCGACGAGGGTCAGGGAGACGGAGACCATGGCGCCGGACGTGATGCCGTAGATGACGGCGAAGACGATGGTGCCGCCGACGTTGTGGATGCCCATCCAGGCGAAGGCCACGACGGCGCTGGCGAAGGAGAAGGGCAGGACGGTGTTGATGGGCCCGATATTGTCGCCGATGGCGCCGGCGCCGAGGCGGCCGATGAGCGAGGTGGCGTTGAGGATGGAGAGGACGTAGAAGCTCATGTCACCGGGCTCCTGGAGCTTGACGGCGTAGAAGGTCGGCAGGTAGAAGAGCGGGAAGTAGATGCCCAGGAAGCAGAAGACCATGGCGAAGCACATGGCCACGGACGGCGGCTCGCGGAACATGGTCATGTCGTACAGGGCGCGGAACTTCGTGGGCGGCGGGAGGCGCGACCTCATGACGGCGAGCGGGATGAGGAGGGTGCCGAGGGCGATGAAGGCCATGAGGCGGGTGGCCCAGCCGAAGCCCAGGGGGCCGATGGTCTTGCGGAGCATGATGGGGTAGAGGACGGAGCCTGGAGCGCGTCAGCAAGATTGTTGAGTGAGTGGGAGATGATTCTTCTTGGACGTACCGATGCTCCCTCCGCTAGCAGTGATGCCGACAGCCAGAGCGCGACGTTTCGAGAAATACGTTGCAATGATGGCAACGGACGGCAAGACATTGAAGGCCAGGCCGCAGCCCGTCACGACTCCCTGGGCAAGGAACAGCTGGTAGTACTGCGTGCTCAGGGAGGTCATCATGAGGCCGAAGACGACGAGGAAGAGGCCAATCACGATAATCGTCTTGAGGTATCCTTTATCAAAGATGGGCCCGACAAAGACGCTGACAATAAAAAGGAGGAAGCCCTGGAAGCTTCCGATCCAGGAGATGGCGGAGGGAGACTTGTCAGGAATTAGAACCTGCTCGTAGTGGGCCTGGAAAGAGCCAAACGAGTTGACGATGCCCCTGGGCCAGAAGAGTCAGACCAGATATCACATCATCCATGTATCGAAGAAGACGGCGTGGCTGATGAGAGGTGTGAAAAGGGGGATGAGGTCTGAGCTATGGCCTTACCAAGAATTGAAGAAGAGGAAAAATGCACCAAGGACCTGGAGCCATGCCATCAAACCCCCATCGGGAGGAGGAGGAGGCGTCGCCGCGGCCGCCGCCGGTGCTGGCAGCTCTGAGGATGCTATCGTCTCCGAGTCCTGTAAAGTGGGAGACACCTGCTCGCCCTTTTGCTGCTTCTCCATCATATCCGAACCTTGGCCGACGACAGGTGACGACGTCCTCACAGACTCCACCGAGGTCGCCATAATGATTCCAGCCCTAGCACTCACTCACGAGCCGCCCTGTGACCGAGATATCCGGAATTCCTTCTCCACGAGCCTGCGTCGATGGCACAACGGGGAGTACTGTAGAGAAAGATTGCCCAGATACAG
This sequence comes from Escovopsis sp. AC, assembly GCA_003055955.1. Classification (NCBI taxonomy): domain Eukaryota; kingdom Fungi; phylum Ascomycota; class Sordariomycetes; order Hypocreales; family Hypocreaceae; genus Escovopsis; species Escovopsis sp. AC. The sequence goes on along the minus strand of NQYS01000001.1, from coordinate 4,517,090 downwards.
CTCCAAGACCTGGGAGATTCGAGATTCGAGAGATATCCAAGAGCCTCAGATGAGAGACAGACGGAGATACGAAGCAGAAGACGTCAGATACCTTTTATAGTAGTTGACCTGGGCTCGAGGTGGCAAGAGCAAGATTGCTGTCTCCGCAAATCGATGGGTCTTGGACGGATGTTCCTGTTTCCAGATTTGCGAGTACATTTTGGATGAACAGCCTTGAACTCGTCCTCCGCACTCCCCCCGTTCGTGGAAAGACCAGAGTCTCACTCACAGTCACAGGTCGCGGGTCCCACGGCTCTCCAGCCCGAGGCGGCTTTCTTGCACCGGGGCAAGCGGCTTCGCTAGTGCTTATGTGACTGCTACCCGTGTCAGTGCAGTCATCTTTTTTTTTTTTTTGGGGGGGGGGGGGGGGGGCGC
>NQYS01000001.1:4462877-4478146 GCA_003055955.1 Escovopsis sp. AC | reverse complement strand
GGGGGGGACCCTCGCCGTTGTGATCGTTTATTGTAGTCGTGATCGCCGCTGTGGGAAGCAGTCACCTCGCAAGGTGCAGGTCGTTATTTAAAAACCGATTCTGTTTCGAAGGCCTGAGCCGGACATCAATCGCCGTCGTTCACGGATATGGCATACTCCGTCGGGTGGGGAGCGATCAGTAGCCTGGCTGACGGGGACGAGCGTGAAATCTTGGCGATCCGGAGAGCCGAGAGGAGTGGCGATGTCGCGAGCGATGCCCGTACCGACGGCCAGGACGGGAAGAGACGGGGGCGCTCTTGATTCGAAGATCCGCCCTGAATGCGGTCGACGTTCTGATCCGTCGTCTGCCTCGGTCTCGATCGGAGTCTCTGGCTCGAACTTGGTCTCGATGCTCAGTCGGCCCGTCCGCGTTTTGGTCCAGTATCGGGAGGTTCGGGAGGGAGAAGGTTGTTGTCGAGTCGAGGTGGAAGAAGGTTGGTGGAGGGTTCGCGACCGGGCCGGGTCCCTTGTCTGGTCGCGGAAGTCAGAGGTGGAGAGAGTGCCTGCGTCGTCGCGTGGAGGCGTCGAATCCGAATCCGCTCAATCGGGGAGCAGATGGATGGAGAATGGAGATTGATGGGATGCAGCGGATGGAGCTGCCGTTGGAATTGGGAAGGATCAGCAGCCTGGTCGAAAGGAGAGCGTACTCGTCCTGGACGGGAGTCAGCCTCAGCCCCAATCCGCCCAATGGATCGAAATGAATTGAATGGATGGATCAATGGATATAGCAGATGGAACTGGACTCGCGATCAGGGCTCGATTCGTATTATCAATCAAGGCCGTCGGAGCCAATATCACACATTGATTGATTGTGCTGGGATTGGTTCTTAACCCTGACCCTAACCCTAAGTAACCCTAGACCAAGTTCTGGCTCCAGCACCTTCAGCGCTTGTGGCCTCGCTGAACGCACTAAAAGGCCTATTCGGCTCCCTGGGATAATCCGTGAACGAGTGCGGACAGTATTGGCACTGTATCATCTTGCTCGATATGGCTAGTCTTCACAGTGCGCGGCGCAAAGCAGCGACGAGCTATGTCCATATTTCGACCGATCAATCCATGGAACATCAATTAAATCCAAGATCAAATGAATTGATGACATCAATGATCAACGGCATCGATGCTACCGGTAGATTCCAATCCATCCCGCGCACTCATATTCGCAGCCGACCTCTTGACTCCGTCCGCATCGGCGACTCGCATGGCTTGACACCCCTCAAAGGAAGCTTTGATCTCGATCCTGGTTTCGGTTGCGGTCCTTGTCGTGGTATTGGTCTTGGTCTTCGTTCCACGCTCGTGGCGATCTTGTCCGAGTAGGAGCCCACAAGGAAAAAAATGCCATGCCATGCGAGTCTCACCAGGCTGACGTTGCTCAAGGGTCACGCCTTTGTCGCCGTCCCCCGTCGAGGCTACGCCGTGGCCACCGGTGCGCCTCGCTTCCAGGTCTTCAACCGCCGGACGAAATGGCTCCAGAAGGAGCGCGCGGCCTCCAACCCCGAGGAGAGCCGGCAGGCCGACTACCTCAAGGATGAGGTCGCCATACGGCTCACCGAGCGACTGCTGGTACGCGCCCCCCCCCCCCCCCCCCCCGGGGGGCCGGGTTTTCCTCTCCCCTTGCCCGTGGGTTCTCCTGACTGAGATGAGGGAACCGCCTTGTAGGACATCAACCGGCACTTCGACCGGGTCCTGGACCTCGGCGCAAACTCTTGCCACATCGGCAGGGCCCTGACCCGCGACAACCCCGACCCGGACCCGTCTCGGCCCCATTCCGAGCCCCTCTCGACCCGCATATCCGAGCTCGTCGCCGCCGACTCCTCCCAGACGCGCCTCTACCGCGACGCCGCCGACGACTTCAACAAGAAGCTCAGCATCTCGCGCCGCGTCCTCGACGACGAGGAGAGCCTGCCCTTCGAGCCGCAGTCCTTCGACCTGGTCCTCAGCTCCCTCAGCATGCACTGGATCAACGACCTCCCCGGCGTCCTGCACCAGATCAACAGCGTGCTCAAGCCCGACAGCCCCTTCATCGGCGCCATGCTCGGCGGCGACACCCTATTCGAGCTGCGCACCTCCCTCCAGCTCGCCGAGCTCGAGCGCAGGGGCGGCATGTCCCCCCACGTCTCCCCGCTCGCAGACGTGCAGGACGTCGGGGGCCTCCTCCAAAAGGCCGGCTTCAAGATGCTGACCGTCGACGTCGACGACATCATTGTTGACTACCCGGACATGTTCGCCCTCATGCAGGACCTGCAGGCCATGGGGGAGGGCAACGCCGTCATCAACCGCGAGATGGGGCCCATTGGCAGGGACGTCCTGCTCGCCGGCAACGCCATCTACCGCGAGCTCCATGGCAACCCAGACGGCTCTATCCCGGCGACGTTCCGGATCATATACATGATCGGGTGGCGTGAAGGAAAGGATCAGCCCCGGCCGCTCGCGAGAGGTAGCGGAAAGACAAGTCTCAAAGACATTCTAGAGAAACCGTGACAAGGTCAATAGTACCTTGTATCAAATCAGAGAAAGAATTCGCAAAATAGAGTGAGGAAAAGCGTTAGTGTCCACGTCACTTCTATTTCGCCGCTGCTTCGTAATATCTTGAAAAAAAGAAAAGAAAAAAATGGTGTATGAACTCCCACAACTTGAACCGTCTACCAAGCCTTCTCTTTTTTTTTTTGTTACACCCGTCGCCAATCGGTCATCATTCGGCCAATGCAGCCCAACCCAGCAACCTCCACCAGCTTCTCGTGCCAGCTCAGCAGCACACTCATCGCGGCCGACGCAGGCTCGTTGCTCACGCCCGGGCGAGCAGAGATCTGGCTGAAACCCGTAGACTGGGGCGTCATCCGCAGGGGCGTCCTGGGCGTTGTCGCGCTCGATGTCGAGGACTGCTGTCCGGCAGACATTCCCTTGTAGCTGCAACGCGTCAGCTCCGCCGGCCTGTGCCCAGCCTCTTTATGCTTCTCCTCCGAGAGCAATTGACGCATCGACTCACATGTACTTCATCAACACGTCCAGCAGCTCGCTGCCGCCGGGAGATGCGTAGATGCCCTTCAGCAGGGGCGTCATGTCGCTCGCCTTGATGGATTGCAGGACCTCGATGATAGTCGTCAGGTGCGCTTCCTGTTTTCCCGTTCCCAAGCCTGCCGTCAGCCTCCCCTCTTTCTTGATTGCCCTTCAAATCCAAGCATCACCTCCCGAGAACATCATCCGCGGCTTCTAGGAACTGGGCTGGCAATCAGGGTCGGGGGAAGGGAATTCCTACCTTGGCCCCGTCGGTCCCGTTGTAGACGGGCGAGACCAGGCATCCCTTGAGCGCGCTCTCCGCGTCGCCATTCCTCAGGTGCCCGCGGACCTGCGTCGACAGTTGCCGCACGTCGGCCTCGCTGATCTCCGGTTGGGGAGGGTGCAGGGTGGAAGTGTCGAAGTTCTGGCTCGACTCCTCGGTCAGGGCGTCGATGTTGATTGTGCGCCAGGCATCGCCCAGCGTCGCCGACGTGTGCTGCTGGATGACAGACATGGTCTCGTCGCTCTGTGGTCTTTCGCTTCGTGGGGTCGAGCTTTCTGAGGAGGCGCTTGCAGAGATTGGTGCGAGAAGGAGCTTGGTGCTTTCGAGCTGGGGGTAGAGATGGGATGGTTCGGCGATGGTCGGTCTTGTAGAGTCCGGGTTGAAGCGGGAGTCGAGAGTCGAGAGTCAAGAGTCGAGAGTCGAGATAGGAGATGCGAGGCGTCACTCTACATATGTGGCGGGGCAGAGTCGAGCTTACAGGGTAGCTCGGCGAGGGGACGACGCCAAGCTGCATCCTGGGGTGTCCCATTAGTCAAGGACTTGTCTCAATGTGGTGGGCACTGTAGAAAGCAAAGTAGCCTTTTATCATATATCAATCCTACGAGACGCACCTCAACACCAAAATCTCGACTCCCCTCTCTTCATCGCCGAGCTCGTCGACTTCATCAATTGAATTTCATTGGGAATACATCTGGTATCATGGCGGGTACCGCTACTCCGTATAAATACTCGCAGAAAGCACAGGAAAGAAAGTCTACAAAAATAAGAATAGTACCGAAATCCCCAGAAATATCGAAACCCAGAACGCCGGCGGCTCGCTCAAAAATGAGGAGCATTCAACAACACACCCATCAGCACGGCGCCCAGGGTGCCCGCCCAGGGGATCGTCATGATTCATGACAAGAGCAGCAGACCGACCCGCTGGAAGTTGACGGCCTTCCACGTCCCGTTGCAGAGACCCACGCCGACTGTCGCTCCCGTGATGCACATGGACGTCGACACGGGCAGGGAGTGCTGCGAGAAGACGAGGACCGTGATGGCCGCGCCCATCTCCATGGAGCATCCTCGCGAGGGCGAGTGGAATGTGATCTTGTTCCCCATGACTATCCCCTCAATTAGTCAAGACTGCTGACAATGCCGAGAGACCAAAAAAAGGGGGAGGCTCTCACCTTTCATGATGTTGTAGCCATACGTGGTCAGGCCAACCGAGATGGTGATGGCAAGCACGGCGAGCTGCCACACGGGCACCGGCGCTTTGGCAGCCGCGGCATTCCCGGTGTGCCAGGCCGAGAAGATGAAGGCCCAGGGACCGACCGAGTTCCCAATATCGTTCGCCCCGTGGGCAAAGGACGCCGTGCACGCCGTCAGGATCTGCACAAACGAGTACGTGTACTCGACCTCGTTGGAGTACTTCTTGGCGTGCGAGTACACGCGTCGCATGCGCTTGCCCTCGAGTGTCCCGGCGACGCCCGTCTGAGCGGCGTGAATGTCATAGTTGAGACCATAGAGAGCACTGCAGACGATCATAGCGGGGATGCGCTTCACCAGGGCCTTCACGTTGTGGAGCTCGTACAGCTGGCCGGCTCCCATGGGGTTTTCGCGAAGCGTGCGCATGGCCCAGCCCAGGGGACCAGACTTCTTCATGAGGCGCTCGTTATATTTCCTCTCCCCGCGGGTCATCATGCCCTGGTATGACGCCTGATTGGCTTCAATGACGCCAGCCTGCCTCTCTGGGTTGCCCGTGAGCTCTCTCTCAACGCATCCCTCCTCGTTTTTCCCCTCTCCTTGTTCCCCGCCCTCCCCCTCCTCCACCTCCTCCTGGACGACAGCATAGTTTGGAACATTGGCATGCTGAGAATCAGCCGGCGCGGGCCGCCGAAAGAGAAGAGGACCATAGACGTGCATCCACCACCGGATTCCGTGGTCCTTCTTGATGATCTTGGCGTGGAGGTACGGAACAAAGAAGGTAGCCGAGAGGACGGCAAGTCCTCCCCCGGTCCCCATGGTCACGGCAGCGATGTACCAGCTGGGCTTCCTGGCCAGGCCGAGGTTCGGAGAGCCCTTGTAGACGATGGACAAGGTGCAGACGGTGCCGGCGATGAGGAAGAAGAAGGGCGAAGTGTAGACGGCCCAACGTGCGGGGTTCGTGCGGGCGTGGACGACCATCTTGATGAGCAGGAAGATGGCGGTAGAGAAGCCCGCCGCGAAGAGCGGGGCGAGGAAAAGGCCGGCGAGGATGGCGCCGAGCCCCTTTCCGTGGTTCCACCCCCACTGCACCTGGGAGGCGCCGACGGTGGCGACGCCCACGCCAGCGACGGCCGAAATGAGCGAGTAGGTCGACGAGACGTGGGCCGAGTGCCGCGTGCACCACATGACCCACGACGAGGCCGCGGCGAGGGCGCACGTGAAGGCCAGCATCTGGACGCCTGCGTTGTCCCGGAAGGCCGCGTTGGGGATGATGCCGTTCTTGATCGTCTCCGCGGTGCGAGCCCCGACGGTGATGGCGCCGAGCATCTCGAAGATGGTGCCGAGGATCATGGCCTGGCGGTAGGAGATGGAGCGAGAAGACACGCTCGTCGCCCATGCGTTGGCCACGTCATCTATTAGGAGGCGAGATGATGAGCATCCAGGCAGGTGAAAGAGAGAAGAGGCATAAGAATGTCATGCCTTGACTTGTGGAAGAAGAAGAAGTAGAGGAAGAAGAAGAAGGAGACGACGACGATGTTGACTTACTTGCTCCATTGTTGAAGGCGTCAAGAACGGCAAAGAAGGTGCCGATGGCAGAGATAATTATACTGCTCGAGAACCATCTTGTTCTCCAAGACGAAGGACGGATATAGAACGGCAGAGGATAGTGGATTCAGTGAGTAAGTAAAGATTCTCGGTGGTTCAAGTTGGAAAAGGGAGAATCGCAAATCGTGAAGATTCTGGAAGCGACTGGGAGGTAGTAGGTAGTAGTAGTACTTAGTAAACACTCGGCGTTGAAACTGGTTGAGGGTGAAGAAAGAGCCAGGAGGGAGAGACCATGACGGGCAGGCAGCACGCGATTTATCATCATCAATGCTAGGACACGCGTCATTGGCAGTCCGTTGAGGGCCGCCGTGACGTCTTCATCACCTCTGATGTTTCTCGACGTGGGGGAGAAACGGAATGACGAAATAAATACAATATGATATTGGCACCAGCACAATGCGGATTCTCCCGGCTTGCGTGGTGATGTAGTCCGTTCTCCGACGCAGAATGATGGCGACGTGGGCTAAGCGTCTGGCCAGATCGCAATGGTGTGTCATGAAGCAGCACGAGTCTGGCGTTCCCCTTATGTCTGATGAAGGATCTCATTGGATTTCATCGCCTGTAGAAGACGACTTGATTTGACCCTTAGCCAAGCATCCTTCGAGGCCAATCTTGATACATTGCATCATAATACATTATATCTAAAAGGTAGGTATGTACAGAATCCAAGCGGAACGTGGCCAAAAACGAAATTTGCATCCGAGACTTGCTCCCGGCTTATTCTCAAATAACATCTCTACTGGACGTTGTTCTGAGGGCGCGACTTGATGTCGTATCGGTCTAGGTCCATGACCTTCGACCACGCCGCCGCAAAGTCCGCGACAAACTTCTGCTGGGCGTCCCTCTGGCCATAGACCTCGGCAATGGCGCGAAGCTCGGGGTGCGAACCGAAGATGAGATCCGCGCGCTTGGCCTGGTACTTGGCCACGCCGCTCGCGCGGTCTGTGCCGACGAAGATCTCATCCTTGGTGCCGGCGACGGGGGCCCAAGAGGTAGACATGCTGAGCAGGTTGACGAAGAAGTCATTGGTCAGGTGGCCGGGGCGAGCGGTGAGGATGCCGTAGTTCGAGCCATCGTAGTTGGCATTCAGCGCGCGCATGCCACCAACCAGAACGGTCATCTCGGGGGGAGTGAGGGTGAGGAGAGAGGCCTTGTCAACGAGCAGCTCTTCGGTCAGGTCACGGGCGTTGCCGGTTCCGTAGTTGCGGAAGCCATCTGCCTTGGGAAGGACTGCAGGCGAAGAACACGTCAGTGAGTCTATCAATCACATTAGTATCATGATCGTATTACTCACGGTAGCCAAAAGACGTCACGTCGGTGGAGTCCTGGGTCGCATCGATACGGCCAGGGGTAAAAGGCACGGTGATGTGAACGCCGGCGGCGCTAGCGGCCTTCTCGATGGCAGCATTCCCACCGAGGACAATGAGGTCAGCCAGGGACACCTGCTTGTGAGCGTTTGCCTTGTTGAATGTGTTCATGACGCCACGGAGCTAGTAATAGAAAGCACTTGTCAGCAAACGGCGAGAAAGCAATGTCCTCCTGGGTTCGGGAGACTTACAGCGTTAAGCACAGCCTTGAGGCGGGGAGGGTTGTTTGCAGCAAAGGAGACTTGAGGCTCAAGAGCAATGCGGGCTCCGTTGGCACCACCACGCTTATCCGAGATGCGGAAAGTGACGGCCGAGCCCCAAGCCGTGGTGACCAAGTTCGAGACGTTGAGACCAGGCGCGTTAAGAATGGCGTTCTTGAGGTGCGCAACATCAGCAGCGTCAATCGTCTGGTGCGTGGCAGCCGGGAGAGGATCTTGCCAGAGGAAGGGAGCCGACTTGGGGACATCAGGTCCGAGATAACGCGACAGAGGACCCATATCACGGTGAAGAAGCTTGACTATGACGGAAAAGCGTGAGGCTCAGTATTGCTTTGGAAATATGTACCATCCCGCTGTTAATGCAGCCAGGTGGAGAGGGGATTCTGTGACTTACACCAACTCTGAGAGAACTTCGTGGTGAAGTAATCAAAGTTCTTCCAGTAAGTCTGGGAGATGTTCTTGAAGCTTGGGTCGTTGATCAAACCAAGGTCGCTTGTCATCATGGTAGGCTTGCGGAACTTGCCGGCAATGAAGGGGTCGGGAATGGACTCGTTGGCATCCAGGGCCTCCCATTGAGGAGCTCCATCCGGGCTCTTGACAAGGGTGAAGTTGTTGGTGAACAGGGAGTCGAAGAATTCTGCCCCAAAACTCCATTGTCAGTCAACAGTCGCAGTTGAAGCTTCATCGAGGAAAAAAAGGGGTCCTTACCGTTACCCCACTTGGTGGGAGTCTTGGACCAGATGACCTCAAGACCACTGGTGTAGCTGTGGACACTAGAGCCCGTGCCAACGCTGTTGTGCCAACCAAGGCCTTGGAGCTCGATGGGGGCACCGTTGGGATCAGGTCCGATGTTGGAACCCGCAACGGCACCGTGGGTCTTGCCGAAAGCATGGCCGCCAGCAATGAGAGCGACAGTCTCCTCATCGTCCATTCCCATGCGGCTGAAGGTTGTTCGGATATCGAGAGCAGACGCCTTGGGATCGGGGATACCGTGAGGACCGCGAGGATCCACGTAGATGAGAGCCATGGCGACATCAGCCAAAGCAGGGTCGAGCTTATCAGATCGTGCATAGATGTCGGTGCTTCCGTCGTATCGATCCGAGTCGCTGGTTGGGCCGGGGAACATCTCCGTCTCGGTGCCCCAGTAGGTACCCTCGTCGCCCTGCCAGGTATCGACACGGCCAAAGGCGAAGCCATAAGTCGGGAAGCCCATGTTCTCAAGGGCCGTGTTACCAGCCAGGGCGAACAAATCAGCCCAGGAGAGGGCATTGCCGTACTTTTGCTTGATGGGCCCTGAAGATGCCGATGTCAGCAGACTTTCCCCAATAAGCCCTGTCGCAGTGTGCCGGCTGATCTCTTACACAACAGTCGTCGAGCCTTGTCAAGGCTGCCATTGTCGGCCCAGCCATTCAGGGGGGCGAATCTCTGCTGGCCCATGCCGGAACCACCCCGACCATCCATGACCCGATAGGTGCCGGCACTGTGCCAGGCCAGACGGATCCAAAAGGGGCCATAGTTGCCGAAGTCGGCAGGCCACCAGCTCTGGGAGTCCGTCTGCAGGGCAGTGATGTCCTTCTTCAACTGATCGACTGTCGAATTTTTGTTAGTCCCGAGGCTCATAGTCTCAATCCAGCGTCAGAAATCAGGCAAGACTTCTCGAACATACCATCCAGCTTGGCAAACTCGGTAGCGTAATCAAAGTCGGGACCCAGGGGGTTCGACTCGGCCGAGTTCTGACGGAGGACGTCGAGTCGGAGCTGGCAGGGCCAAAAGTCCCTGCTGCGAGTGCCGCCGCCAACGACGTCGGGCCGCCTGGGGCAACTTCCAATGGGAACAGCGCTGCCGTCACTGCCCGTCCTGCGGTCGAGGATGCTCGTAGAGCGAGCAGTGGGCCTGGGAGCCGCGCCGGCAGCGTGGTTGCCCGCGACGTAGGGGCAACCGACGGCGTTCGCGAGCGGCAGGACGCTGACGGCGAGCGCCAGAATCTTGTGGAGGGAGGGATCAGGCATGGCGATCACGGCGGGCAATGATGAGGAACAGCGCGGATGCGTGACCAGAAACGACACGACGAGACGGCCATTGGGACCCTTGGGTCTTTTATAACCACCATCTGATATGTGATTGACCATCACACATCCGCCCTGCCTCATCCGAGACCAAGGGTTCCAGTCTCGCTGATGGCCCCATTGCCCCCCCTGTCCTGCTCTGCCCTGCCCTGCAGTGACGATGCACGCCTGGGCGCGGGTGGGCGTGGGCCTGGGCGTTGATGATGCGTGGTATGTGGTGATGCCTTCAAAGGGCATGGATGCCTTGCGCGGCAGAACGAAAGCGGTCTAGCCCGCAAGGGCCTCCGGGCGTCGGGTAGGAGCGATGGGTCCTCCTTCTTCCGAGGCAGTTTCGGCAGGAAGGAACATGAGAGGTGCAAGTCGGCAGGAAGGAAGAGCCCAGGTCGTGTGCCTCGTGTTCCAGGAACAGGGTTAGGGCATGGGTCTATGGCAGGTTTGCTTCACTTTGCCTCGATTTGGTCACTGCCCACATGATCGACTTGAGGATGCTTGCACTGATGGTGGACGAGAGGACGCGGCGCGCGATGGGCTTGCTCACCGGTGAGTTTCCGAGGCCCATGTTGACCAGAGAAATCAATTGTCCATCGTTGACAAGGCGAACAGACCATATGGGACGCACATCAGAGCGGCATGGCCAGCGCGCACAGTTCAGGCTTCCCCTGTGCCAAGCTCCAACCAGACTGCGTCGCCCGCTTAGGATTGGGGCCCCAAGCGCCGCCCTGAGAACATACGAGTAGACGAGGCTCTCAAGTCAGTGCCCACTGATCCCATGTCTTGTTGTGTCTCAGGATCATGAACGAAGCGGGCACGGGAGAAGACGCCGTCATGGAGAGCCCGTCAGGATTTCCCCCGTCGGAAGATCATTCGAGGATCTGGGCTGATGGGCAGCGATTCAATGGATGCCGTGTCATGTAGGGCCAGTCCTCTCATGATTGCAGAATGCAGTCATTTCCTATCTCGCTGACGAGTACTCGTAATATGTACAGATGTTGCTGCTGTCATCCGGACGGAACCTGGCAGGAGAGGCTGATCCTGCGTCCCTGGATTTCTTGCGCGACGGAGGAGAAAACTGTCCGACCCGGCTCAAGTCGGGACCCTGAAGCACAGATTTGGGTCGCTTTCGATCCCAAGACCCTGGGCACGTCGAGGTTGGCCTGTCCGCCTCATGTGCGGCACTCGAATCCTGCGGTACGGAAGAGCCGTCGCGACACGCCCCGACGCCGCTCATCACGAAATCTCAAGAACCGCGTACATACTCAGCATCTGTGATTGCTATGTTGTTGGCTACCGGGCACCACGAGCATGAACGGGGGCCTCCCCTGCGCGGGCTGCAACCTATTCTCCCACAATAAGACTAGGCCATGTCCGGGAGGGGGAACGAGCCTTTCGAAACACCGCCTATGATGGAGCTTCTCACGTCGCGAGGCTCGTGAGGTGTCCGTGCTGCTGATCACCATCCGGCGCCTAGCGGAAAACGGGCCAAGGGGCACGATCTGCGCTTCGCCGTATTCTGCACCTGTGGATACCCTGCCGGTTTTTTTTTTTTTTTTTTTTTTTTTTTTTTTTTTTGGCGTGACGTCTTGAGGCCCCGTGCTGCAGGCGGAATGCGCCATCTCTTAATCCGAAGCCTGGCTCTAATTCCGGGGCATATCTGCACGGAAATCGCGGCCGTCGTTCAAACCGGTCCCGGTCGACGAGGCTCAGGCTTATCGGTATGGATGGCCGTGAACCGTTTGCCGCTCTTGCATCGGCACAGAACGAATTGCGGAGGATAGAATCTCCAAGCGGGTCAGATGTCAGACTGCAACTCCAGGGACCTTGGTCTGCATGGCTCTTTCAGGAAGTTGATTCAAAGAATTCGACTCGATGCCCAAATGTTCAAAGGTTTTTTTTTTCTCCAGGGAACAGCATTTTCCGAGCTTATGGATTTGTTTCGACCGAGGGACATGGACGACTTCCCTGCTTGACCCCGGGAAGACAAGATTCTCGGAGCTTGATGTCGCCTTGGGCGAAGAATTCTAGATACCAAAATGACGAGTCTCAGGGGGCTTCACTTGGTCACAGAGCTGACTCGAGCTAGGCCGTTTTGACCGAGTCTCATTTCAATGTCTTCAACAATCATGCCAATCAAGAGGGCATCGACTTTGCATCAGTTCTGAGGCCCTGACTTTATTCATGATCCGGTCGGGATTCCCCAAGGCTTGGTGCAACAAGCAGAAGAGCAGAAAGTCGATCACTTCGGGGGAACACAGGTCAAAGCCGGGAATGCGGCCTGGAAACTCCGGATCGGAAGGGGAAAATGCCACAGCAGCTGAATACGTTCAGGAGCTTGAGGACGCGGCCTTGACGACTCGCACTCTTCAAAATACCGGAGCTCTTCTGCACCGATGGAGGATATTTTGGGTTCTTGGACACCGAGCAACTCTCCCTTGCTCAAAAATCCGAGCTGCATGCAGTTGATGCTCGGGAGCTGTAGCATCATGCCCGCCGTCCAAAGAAGTGGCAATGGGTACGAATGTCCCTGAGCCCATCCCGATCGATAAGATCAGTCGATGAGGATGTTTCCGCGCTCGTCGTGAATCGCTGGCGCTGGCAACGATCGCCATCGATGAGGCAGCTGCGGTTTCGCAGCGGGCAGCACAAAACCTGCTCAGGTCGGAATGTCTGCGTCGAATCACAAAAGAGCATGCACGCAACACGGTGGATGATTCAGATCTGCAGAGCATTTCGATTTAATCACGGCGTCTTTCGGTGGTTCAGGAAGAGCCGACGCCCGCCCCCATCGATGCCGTTCAACGCCTGTTGCCTCGCAGCTGGAGCCTCGCCTGCGTCTGGATCCTACATCCTCCAACCATCTCTCTGTCACCACTGCAACCACGTCACATAAACGTGTCCTTCCTCCCGCCATCCTCAAGAGTCCTCCTCAATTTCGAGAATACATACTCAAGCTTGAATTCCAAGGCGCGCCCCGACGACAAGATTGTGGTGAGAACTGCATTTGCCTCTCCGTCAACACAGGTCAACAAGCAGATGCATCCGTGATTGCCTCACCGTGCCATACGCCGATGATAACCATTCTAGCCACCAGCCGGCGGCCAGAACACGAGCGGCACATCACGCAAGACTGAGCGGCGCCCTCACAGAAGGAAGCACAAGGGATCAAGAAGACCACCGAGCAGAATCATGAGCGAGTTTGACTGCCTCATCGCGTGTGAGAGCGAGGAGGAATGCAACCGCATCGTTGGCGCGATCCGCAACAGCAGCTTCTTTTCCTCTGGCTACCGAGTGAGGGAACACAAGCGCGACTGGGTCAATCTGGCCTTCACCGGCGCCGACGCGGGCGATGGCTCCCTGCCTCCCGTGTACAGAGGTCTGGCCAATCTCCTGCTGGCCTCGGGCTTCGAACAGACCTGGTCCTACTGGGGGTCGAGGCGATTCCAGAAGGACCAGAAGCGCAATGATGAGTAGAAGGAGTGAGATGGGAGGGGTCTGGTCGATGATGGCCACCTTGCCGTCTGTAGTTGTTGTCCGCCATTGAGATATTGTACAGCGGGCGGAATCGAGGACAGGACCATGACGCCGCCTTCTGTCGAGCTGAAGCATATCAATTCCCGTGAAGACCAAAGGGGCTCCAGAAGGCAAGCCACTAGAGGCCATACGCACCTCCTGAAAAATTGACTCAATATCTTATATCGAAGATTGAGTTTGCTGATGTGTGGCATTGGGTGTGGGGAGTCCAGAGTTCATACCGCGAGCGTGGTGTGTGAGGCTCGGCAGGGCAAGCCAACGACTGGACTGCAACGTCGCTCATGATTTGGAAGCAGTTCATTCGCCATCTCGCTATCCGAGGATGATGATTCGCAAACGATATTGGGAAGCCAAGGCGTAGTGCTAATACAAACAGATGGACCATCAGTCGACATGACCGATTCGAACTTCGTCCAGGAGGGCCGATTCCATGTCCAAGGAGCAGCAAGCCAGCCACCAACACTTTCTGCCCAAAAGGTCTACCACACTTCGATAGGGCCGATACTCTTCCATGGCGAAAGCCTCTCGTTTTCCTACCGAAATATCTTGCCTGTGAGAAGAAGCGAGCTCGGAAACGGCATGTAAGATGAATCTCGAAACGTGTGGTGTGCTGATATCGCCACCGAAGCCTCCGCAGTTCGGGTGGCTCTCTGCAGTGCTGAGGCATCGAGAGGCCGTCGTCTCCTTGTTTCTCATTTCAGGGGCGAGTTGTCAATCCAGTTCAAGGATGCACTGCAGGGTCATATTCAGGTCTGCTGGCCGCGACCGAGTTGGATCTCGAGGTCCGGTCGAGTTTCGAGATGATTGAGCTCAGGACATCCAGCTTGCCGAGGGCCTTTGTGACACAGAGGAGATGAGAGAAATGCAGTCTCCATCGACGATGTCTGCCAACAATCTTTGTCTCGCAAACCAAGATTCAGTAGAGCCATGGGCTTCAAAAACTGGATTTACGGACCGGATCCCGCCGACGACATACATCCTCCTCAATCACGATACACTCAATATGGGACATTGGAGCTGCTTCAATCGACGAGGCCCGACGCAGGCCGCATGCCGAACCTGTGCCTACCACGACATGAATGCACCCGAAATTGCTGAAGCCTCCAGACGTCGTCATGAGCTGGGTCGGATCTATCACGAGCTCGCATTATCAATAGACTCGTGCCTTGATGAGATGCTTCCGGCCGCATCATGCAGGTTCCTGCGGCGGGTGAGATTTTGCTGGCTGCTCCGTCATTGCAGCTTCTGCGGCCTGATGGTATTCCATTTCGACGACTGATCATCGATACACCGCTTCGCGTGCAGATGCTGTTTGTCCTTTTGTGTCTCCGACAGAATGCTCTCCTTGCTGATGGCATAGGTGCTATCGATGCATTCCATCTCCATCTATTTTCAACATCCCCGAGTGGGCGTCAAGGGTCGGACCGCGATCCGGACGTCGGTTACTTCAACCAAGAGATCGCGGTCCAGACGAACCCCCCCCCCCCCCGGGTCTATCTCGTGAGCTTCGTCATAGTCTGCGGTGATAAGCTCCCGCCCTGAGCCATCAAAGAAGCCTCGGGACATTCAATCGGGATCGGCCCTCGTGGTCAAGCGCGAAGGGAAACCTGATCTTCCCGAGCTTGGGTGTCTTTGTTTGATTCGAGCCACGATGATCACCCATAATCTACGGGATGACGGGCCGGACGAGCCTTGCGGTCACCACGGCCCCTTGTGCTGCCGTGCCTCCTTCTGCCCGGCCCCCTTGTCCTTCCTGACTCTTCAACCTCATGTGGACCCTCAGACTCAAGGACGTGAATTTGGACGGACCGACTGTGAACGCTTCTCAACTCCATTCGACTCTTGCAAATATTATTTCTCCAGATTGAAAACATGTATGCCGCCGCAAAGAATGCGCCTCGCCCAGAACGCCGTAAACCCCATGGCTGATGCCTTATTCCGCCATTATCCCGAACATCCAAACCTGTTCCCCCAATATACT
>NQYS01000001.1:4441944-4462796 GCA_003055955.1 Escovopsis sp. AC | reverse complement strand
GTGCTTGGCTGGAACTCACCCAGACAGGTCCCGAGGGACAGGAGGTTGTCGCGCGCCACGGACGTCGCGAGGTTGGCCATTGAGAGCCTCACGAGGTAGACGCGGCCACCGGAGAGACGGAAGACATTGCGGTCCGGGTTGGGGGAGTCGTCGAGCGGCGCGATGATGTTCTTGAGAGAGGCGCCTGTGTACTCCGCGAGCTTCTTGAAGACGGCCTGCGTCTCTTCCTCTGTGAGCGGGCGCATGGCGATGTGCTTGCTTTCGCGATCGGTGGGGGTGGGCGCGGTCTCGATTCGAAGAGGAGAGAAAGACTGTGCTTCGTCTTGTTCGCCGAATAGGCTCTTGCGCGCAAAGGAATTAGAAGTGATCGATCTAGGTATGTATGTATAGAGCAGGTTAGTATGGAGTCTCCAGGTTGTCGATGGCTTCAAAGACTCGGCGAGGAAGTTTTCTGGCGATAAGAAAATTTAATGGGCGATAAGACCTCGATGCAGGCGCGACCGAGTCCTTGCCTGCGCGGAAGGTGCAGCTCAGCTCGGCCTTGGAAGTACAGATACAAAAAGAATACAGGGAATCGGCGCGCTATTGCTGCAGCGGGATTGGGCGCCATGGCCACTGGTCGTGGTCTTCAAAGAGGTGAGTCAGGCCGCGATGGTCCTGTGGCTCGATGTACCGATACTATTCGGTTGGGATGAATTGATCTCGGCACCAACTTCAATGTTCTGGGGCATTTTGGTGATGGCTTCATTTTCTGCTCGTTCATGACTCGGATCTACCGCAATCCGCTCTCTCCATCGTCGTCATTGCCATCACACAGTTTTGCTACAAAACGACCTCGCAAGACATATATTATATCCCGTTACCTATTCGGTGCTCGAACTCGAAGCCCGCTTGCTTAGGTTGACACATTCAAGCTCCCAACACCAATGATTGCAACCCTCGGTGCGAGAATGCAAACACTTCAAGCCACTCCGTCCCAACCATCGGTTGACCTTGCCATTCCGCCATGACAGAATCCTCCGAATCTACTGTCGTCCTACTAGAACGAGTCAAGGTACTTGTTGTCCTCCCGCAATCGACTCTACAAGAGCCTCCTCCGCCGGCTAAGATGTTTTCCCTTTCCAGCTTCGGTCTCCGCAAACCGCGCGGCTCTGTGAGGCGACGGCCCAGGTAAGACTCTCTACGTTCCGATTGAGATGTGCCTTTCTCAATTGCGACCCGGATGGCTCTGAGGGTGCCGAAAATGAGCTCCATGGCCAGCCTCTCTGATCTAAACGAGTCTTGCGGCGCTGGTGGCTTGCGAAGGGAGACGGTCCTCGATGATCCGATCTAGCCTCGACCCGGCAGATCGAGACTGGGAATTGAGGATGGCGCATGTCAGATCTGATGACGATCTGCGGAGAGCATTGATCACAATCGATGAGGTCACGTATACGGAAGCGGCGTCGAGAGATCGAGATATCATATCCCGACCCTTCTCCTCTCGAGCATCCTCTTCTCAGAGCTCCTCTGGATGGTTCTTCGACTCTTCCTGTTTCAGTAATGGCCTGATCGAAACAAGACTTGGGCTCGCTGCTCGAGGACTGTCTCCCAGAGGCTTCGCTCTTCAAAGCCAGGCATATAAAAAAGCAGACCGAGCTCCTGGCTCGTGTACCAGCTCGCCCTGTCCAAGTTGCCCGAGCCGAGGACAAGATACTCGTCGTCCACCATGGTCATCTTCAAATGGCTTGCAACGGGCTCATCGTCCTTGCCGGCCCGGCGTCCGAGCTGTCTGTAGTAGAAGATCTCCAGGCGGCCTGGAGATACCGGCTGCGCCTCGAGATCCGCTGGCTGATGCCCCCGGTCGGTCAGCTTCCAATACCTCCTGATCAGCTTCTTCAGGCACCATGAAGTCGTCGTGCCCGCGGTGAGGAGCTGCTCGAGCAACATGAGGTTCCTGCTCGTGCGGATCTGCACGTTGACGCCGCGAGAAAGAGCGGCGAGCAGGGCCTCGAGGACCGGCCAGCTCGTGACGTTTGGCGTGACAATACGAATGTCCCGCTGCGCATTAGCAAACAGCGTCAGGAGCGCGGCATTCAGGGGTGTCATTGGCGGATCTGCGCGCGAGAAGAGGAAGAGGAATCGAAATCTGGGGTTCCGATGATGTGGTGACGGCAGCAGGACGGTCGGGATCGGTCTCGAACCGGAGAGACAAACGGCCTGCGCTGCAGACTGCATGCGGTCATGCCCCCGGCGCCCCTCCTCATTCGATGTTGCGGAATCGGTCATCTCATCGTCGCCGTCGTCGCTGCCGTCGCCGCCGCCGCCTCGTGTCTGATCTCCCGCCCGCCTCTCGTTCATATCGACCCCGGGCTCGTGGGTCGCATCTGTGACATCGTCTGGCTTGCGACCCCAGACCCTGGCATGAAAACCGATCAACGCATCCACGACGTTCCCTTCCAGCTCGATGCAACCCTCGAACCAGCGCTCCCAGCTCACGTTGCAGCTGGGCACCCATGCCCTCCTGCCGTCGACAATGATGTACTTGGGGTGAAGGACGCTGAACGGGGTGAAGAACAGGCTCTTGACCGTCATTTCGATCCCGCCTCTTCGCAACGCCTTCTCGTCGGGCAGCCCCAGCTTTGGCCAGTCCCTGGGCGGGTACAGATGACCGTCGAACGAGGACGGGTGGAGGAGCTTCTGGAACAGTCCCCGCGACGAGAATCCGATGCTGACATGCAGGGTCGGTGGCAACGGCTCACCGTGCTGTGGCCCGCAACGAGAAGCGGCAAGCTCAAGCAAGGCCTCCCGGAGGCCGTCCAGGGAAGGCGATGCCGCCCAGAAGCATGTGACGAAGTGGATGGATCGCTGCGCGGCCGCTATGGCTGGGAGGATGGCACGGGAGAAGATGGAGTGCCCAGTCCCGACGACGAGCGACCTAGGAATACTCGTCGTGATGAGGGAGTCGATGTCTCGAGCACAATGATAGTTGGGAACGTCATGCAAGCGCGCGTCTTGATGGGCGAGCAGGAGGTTCCTCCATGGGACGATGAAAGATGAAGGGATCTCGGAGACCAGAGGCGACGACATGAGAGAGACTTTGGTCTTTCGAGACCTGCTTTCCTCTCTTGAACGACCGAGATCCGAGATGGTGATGGAAACCTGAAGTTGAAGTCGAAGTTGAATCTGTTGGTGATGAAGGGTTGTCTTGGCAGTGACACCATAATCTCAACGTCAATTCGATTCCAGCAACAATGCTCAATGGAGCCCTGGATTGCGCCCTACCCTACAGGGAGTCACGGAATCCCAAACGTGCTGGAATCAAGCCGGGTGGCCGAGGTTTGATCGCACGCACTTCGCTCTCGCGTTTGCAGCAGAACCACGACTTTTCAAATGATCGAGAGTCGAAAATCTATCCAAATGATCGGTCCCCTGGCTTCAAAGCATAGCTCTTCCTCAAAACAGATGCGGAAAACACCGGGCTCGTGGGGTTCAAGGCTGAAACCGTGCAACCGACTGCCGCTTCGCTTACGGAGTACGGAGTACATCATCGCCCATTTCCCCTCTCTCTCCTCAGGCGTCACGTGCCTCGACGATCCCATTGACTGCCTCGACGACGAGAAGACGACGAGGACGATGTGCGAGCATGGGTGTTTTGCCACGGCAGCGGGTGACGGGTGACCGGCTGCAGACCACGGCTCGCGGCTCGGGGCGGCCGTCGTCGACCAGTCCCCCGATATCTCCTCGTCGCTATACTGAGAGCTCCCAGACGCTTTTGCACCTCTTTGGTCCTTGCAGATCCCTCGAAGATCTTCGTTGCCGTTCACTGCACCAGATGCAGCGAGGCCATCGACGCCCACGATCTTCATGACTTCCTCACGCTGGCCGTCGCGCACTCTAGCCAATCGCAGCGCTGTGTGGTTTTGTGAAGATCCCTGGCTCCCATTTCGTCGTCATGGCAGCGCAACAAGCGAGCAATGAGCTTCTTTGACAGACACGCGCACAGGGGCAGAGCCGGGCCACGGCACTGAGCACTGTTGACAATGGCCGCTGAGGACACAGGGTCCTGAGCATCTTGGTCATGTCTTCGACCGCTACATCAGGGCCGTGGGATCGATCTTGGCGGAAGACAGGAGACGCGAACCATCCCACGGGACCTCTCCGCAAGGGCGTTTTGGAGGAGCTTCCCCCGAAATTGCCCCATGGTGATTCCATTCTCGACCGCCAGATCTTGAAAAGGATCCTGGTCCAGGTTTGGGTTTTCATTGTCCAGGGATTCTCGTTTTTCCTCCCTTGTTTGCGCCTCGAGAGGGGCCTGCTGCATCTTAAATTGACTGCTTACATGCCACACACAGTGATATCCATGGAACCTCTTCGCAGGCTCTCCCACCCGGCATGAATCGCCGCATACCGAGGTCCCAGCCTCAAAGGCAGGGCACGAGGATGAAATCACTCGGTGAAGGAACAAACAATCCAAACATCCTCCGACGGTTCAGGCACCACTCGATCAGCCCATGACCCTGCCGCCACAGGCAGCCCTCATCCAGGGGCGAGTCCCGCCGACGTCTGGCCATCCCGTCGTCCTGGCGCCGGTACACTTCAAACTATTCGACCCCTATCGCACCCTCGCCACTCTCGTCCGATGTCCAGGAAGGCTGCTGCCTATGCGGTTCATGCGTCATGGGCCCTGACCCGAGGCTTCTCATCCCAGCCCGCGCTGAGCAAACTTGAGCAACTGTCAACCGGTGACTGCAGGCCCAAAAAGGACACGGGAGAATTTGGAGAAGCAGGCATGAACTGACTGCATCCGGGTCGTCGACTCAGTCCTCAGAGATGATCAGTCGGCCGTCCCGCCTTTTCCTCTCCTCACAACCTGATGCAGCCCATCATTCGTCCATCAGGAAATGATTGGACTCTGATACAGCAAGACCTCCAAGCCGCGCCTTCTCGGTGGACTCTGCACGCCCGAAATCAGGTCGAGCCGCGTAATGTCGACTCAGCTGCCCATCCGTCGGTGCGGTGAAGGAGCTTCGAACAAGGCACTTTGATGGCGGAGATGGATGGTCAAACCGCGGGTAGTTACGTTTGGAAGCGAGCTTTGCTTCTACCACCACCAACAACATATCGGCCTCCCTAACGCTTTTGTGTGGTGTGGCCGACATTTGCATTCGAAAGGAAAGCAGAAATTAAATAAGAAAAACCGATTTCTTCAAAAGTCGCCCCTTGACCCTCCATGAAAATCATCCAGACAACAGGTGTAACGCAAACAACACGAAAGGGAGGAGAATATAGAAAAAGAAAACCTTCTTCTTCGCGCAAACGCCACCCTCGACTTGGAGCGTGCTGAGGCCTCGATGTGCGAGATTCAGGATCTTTTCTTCGCGACTCTGTATATAGCCCAGGATCAGGATTCACCTCGGAGGAAGTGCCACCCGTCACAGACTGAGTCGCATCAGCTCATGCTCGAGACACCAAAAAAAGCCTATTCTCAACCGAACCTTGTTGATCAGCTCTCGCTCCGATCTCGACGAATGGATTGGGAACACCCAGATCTGAGCCATCTCATCGACCCTTCCTTCGCCGCCCCAGGGGACCCCAAAGACGAAAACTCAACAAAATCATCGAAAATGCCTCGGACCCGCAAACACGGCGGTTGCATCACTTGCAGGAGGAGATGCAGAAGTGTGAGTATCCAGCTCGCCCCACGCGAACCGAATTTGGGAACAGAGGTGGTTGATATGTTGTGTCCGTTTCGTCGGCATTCTTTTCCGGAAAGTGTGACAAGAAACGGCCGGCCTGCAGCCAGTGCGCCAATGACGGCTTGGTCTGTGGCAGCTACGGCGACATCGAACCGCAGCTCGCCTGGGTGCATGCGACGCAGGAGACGATGCGGTTCAACAAAGGCTACCCCCGACCTCCCTCCATCAACGGCTCCGTGCCGCCGTCATCGCCATGTGCCATGTCGCACGCCGTGTCGGAACCAGCCGTCGAGCCGGAGACGGGAGCTGGCCACGACGACGTGAGGCTCGTCGTCCATGATTTCCTCGTGAGATCGGCAGCGGAGCAGCCGTTTTTGAACGTCTTCATGTTTCCGGGTTCTGCATCGCAAGGTCACTTACCCGTCGCCCAGTCGTCCGAACTACCTGCCGACGGCTTGATGGCCGCCGTCGATGATTTCTTCCATTCCGAGGCGAGCATGCGGCTCGCAGCCGAGGCCATGAGCACGGGGGTCCTGAGCGCCATCAGCCAAAGCCCGCAGCTCTGGACGCGGAGCCTGCATGCCTATAACTCGGCTGCCGCGGAGCTGGTCAAGACATTCAAGGCCCGCAAGCGATCTTCGCAGAGCGAGGGCGTCCTTGCAACCTGTCGAGTGCTGCAGATGTATGAGCTCCTTTTCGGCGAGGCGAACAGGTGGAGGGCTCAAATGGAAGCGCACATGGCCTTGTGCTTGGCGCGAGGACCCGAAGGTTTCGTTTCCGGACAAGCACACAGATTATTCGTCGATGGCCGCATTCTTACAGTGAGCCCTTTTCTTTCTTTTCCTTTTTGTGGGGGCGGGATTGGCTGCACTTAAAGCCACTCAAGGGGTGAGAGGAAAGAATATTTGCTAAACAGGCCGAATTCAAACAGACCATATTTGGGATCGGGAAAAGAACACACAGCCCCTTGCGTACCCCTGAATGGCATTCCATCCCCTGGCAAGAATCGCCCAAGTCTCCCGCGGACAAAATCCTCGACATCATCGAGGACATAATCGATATCCTCGGCAACGTCGACCATCTCCGCGCCTGCAGGCACGCCGAAGACGTCGAACGCTTCCGTGCCATCATCATCGCCGGCTGTCAGCAGCTAGAAGCGCGCCTGCATTCGCTCGAGCAGGACGCAGACCTAAATACCCGCACGTTTGACTACACAGCCACGGGCCTTCCCCTCCCGCCGCCGCGGGACGCCGCGGAGCTCGGCACCCTATACGCCTCGGGCCTGTACTGGGCTGCGCACCTCATCCTCCAAGCAACGGCCAAGCTCGCCGGGCCCTTCTCTGCCGAAGCCCCGAGCCATTCCGGCTTGCCCCCCGCTACGGCCGCGAGCGCGACCACGCTCGCCCTATCTCCGGCCCTCGTGGCCCACCGGTCCCTCCTTGCCGAGGACTCTCCGCCCTCACCCCGTCTGCATCACCAAGGCCGAGTCCGCTTCTGGGATGGAAGCAAGGATAGCCTGCTTGCCGAGCCCGAGCCCGGCACTTTTGCTTCCAAAATCGCGCACGCCGCGCACCTTCTGCTTACATGTGCGAGTGCGGGTGCGAGTGGGAGTGCGAGCACCGCTGACTCCCACGGCTTCGACGACGCCGCGGCCCTCTTCACGATCGCCATGGCTGTGCACTTCTTCGCGAGCGGGATGGGCGAGCCGTCCGGCGCAGAGGCGCAGATACTCTTCGACCTGCTCGGGACTCCTTCTCTGAGCGCGCTGGTGATGCGGTTCCTGGCGCGGTTGCAGGGCGGGGCTGTGCAGCCTGCTGCGCCGGCGGCTGCTCAGAAGCGGGACAATTTATGGCTATTCCTCGTTTTGAATTAGATCGGGATGTATGCCCTCGGGAGATGGTTCGGGAGATCGGGCTGATCGGCCGAGTGGTCATCTTCCGCATATTTGGACTAACGATGCGTGGCTTACGGAAAACTGTATGCAATATTCCGCACATTCATTCGCCGTTTAGACCTCGGTCTTAAGACTTTCATGGGGTATGAGTACATGCCCCGTAGAGATTATGAGAGTGGATGACAGAATCACGGAGGTCCACGTCGAATGCTCGGATGTTTCTTGAAAGGCAGGAATTTTTAGATCTGCTGCTCCCTCTGTATGTCCTCATGGAGATATTTTTATTCTCTTCATTTTCTTAGTCAGCGTGTCTCATCCATCATCAAGCCTTTGTTTTGATTTTATACGGAGTAGGAGTACCGAGAAGCTCTGTGGCAGCACTCCTACGGAGTGCGAAGAATGATGCCACCTCTTTAAGCCACCCCTTTGAGAAAAGCCGTTTCTAGGTCGTTTATCTCCATGCCTTGTTCATTATGTTCCTTCCGTGCATGAGCTTCAACTAAGATACACGAATCTTATTAGGGTTCAAATTCAAAGATTCATTAATGGGCTTCCATATCAATCTTCTAGGCAACTTCGTAAATTTCCGGCCGCGAATGCTGGTTTATTGTTTCCCAGTCTGGGGCCTCGTGCACGACCTGGTTGTATTGCACCAGGTCTGATTTCTGGCTGAATGGTGGCGGCGGCTGCTGTCCAACCTCGTAGGACGGCGCCTCCTTCGTAGTTTCAGCCGGCCCCTTTCGTCTGCGTCGCAGGACCAGCCAGACGAGCAGAGCGATGACGGCGATGCCAGCTAGGGAGCCGCCGACGGCGCCTCCAATGACAGCGGCGTGGTTTGAGCTGGACGAACTGCCTGTCCCATCTTTGGTGCTTTGGGCCAACGGGGTGGACGCCGGAAATGTGGCCCCCGACGCATCGCTACTGGTGCTTGTGGATGTTGACGATGTAGATGATGTCGACGATGCCGACGATGCCGATGATGCCGATGACTCTTGAGTTGAGGAATGGGTCGGTGTGGCTGTAGGTGAAGAATGCAGTGACGAGGTCATGGACGTGATGGATGTCTTCGACATGGAAGATGCCATCGTGGGTGTCACGCCGATGGTGGTGATGGCGCTGGGGGTTCCTAGGGGACGAAATCACGATGAGCCACATCCTCGGCGGCGACGGCCAAGCTTATGAGTGAAGGATTCTGCTCACCGGGAAAGAAGAGGACGTTTTGCAACGTGTCACAGTTTGTGCCATTGAGAGTCTCGACGTTGAACTGGTTGATGCAGAAATACAGGTCCTGGGGGGTGTTGTCGCACTTGAAAATACCCTCACCCCCGCCAGTGTTGTCTTCATTCGGATCGATGCAGAAGAGCGGACAGTTGGAGCTCCTCCAGTTTTTGTCCGTGCAGCTTCCGCGAACGAATTGACTTGCGCCGGGTTTCTGTAATTCATCACCGGTGGCCTCGCATATGCCATTTGAAAGGCATGCGTATCCCTGGCCACAGCAGGCTGAGTTGGTTGTTGTGTCGGAGCATGGCAGATCATTTGGCGAGAGAGTCCCATCGGGGTAGTAGCATGAGGCATCGACGAGTCGGGAGAAGCAGAACAGCTGTAGAAGAAGCAGAGTGGGGAGAGAAGGAAGGAACCAGCACGGCGAGGTTGTCGTCACGGGGGCGGATGGAGCCATGATGGATGCGGGATCCCAGAGGGATAATTGTAATCGTGAACGAGAGAGAGGGTGGAAATTTTCAACAAGTCGAAAAGACCCTCAGAGGTTTGTTCCCGGTTGCCGAAAGGGGCTTCAAGCAGAGCCTCACCAGGTCATGAACTTGCCCTGTTCCATGAGCCACAGGAGTTCCTCGTTGAGGCGAAGAAGACGCCGATCGGTCGACGCACGATGGGACGCAACGAGGAGCAGACAAGGAAGAGAAGAAGGTGGAAGAAGTGGAACGCAGGAACGAGGAGGAGAATAAGAGACGAGTTTGCTGCCAGGGCAAAAAGCCCAGCACGATGCCGGCAGCCGCGAGCCTCCAATCTCGGGCCCAGCTGCGTGCGGGGGCCATCCATGAGCTATGATCCATAGGTATGCCTGCTCAACCAGGGCTTGCTGGAGCAAGTTCAGGGTGCTCCGTTGCATCTTCGTCGCACACAAATCGCCGACATTGGTCGAAACGATGCCCGACGACCAGGTTCAGAAAAGCAACACGTCGATGGACCCGTGACGGGCTCGAGGACCAGGTACGAGTGCTACTCGTCCGGAGTACTAGTATGAGTACGGAGTACCCGCAGCGCTTCCATGTTGCGGAGGAAATCGGCCGCAGGAGTTGTCGACGACAGCGATGTTGCTGGGCAGGAAGCCATTCATTGGTCCGCTGAGCGCCTGACTGCTGCTAAATTAGTCCTGATGCAATCAATGCATGGCCGGGGCAGAGCACGTTTCAACTCTCGAGGCTCAGCAACCGCCAATAGAGAACGGCGAGACGAGCATGGGGGATGGGATGGAGGGAAAAGGATTAGTAGTACCCCGTATTGTTGTTGATGGGATGGGAGGGGGGCAGACGAGAGGGGGTGACGATGGGGGAGTCGAAGAGGAGGGGAGAAGAGTCGCCCGAGACCTGGGCTGATCAACATGACTCGGATCAGTGGAGCAGCGAACCCGCGAATCAGCCAATCAGCGAGTCGCGGCCCTGGCGAGCTTCGAGCCTTGAGACGTTGGCCTGCCCGGGAAGGGGCCTGCGGGCGGCTCTTTCCTCGCCAACACGTACCTGGATGGACGGGCACAGGCGAGGACTCGACTCCGGGCCCAGTCGTTCCTGCCCCGCTCGCCCGGCGCGAACCTCCAGCGCGCCTTTCCACCCGCACGAGAGGTAGTATCTAGTACTCCGTAGTACGGAGTGCTCGTACTCGTACTCCGTACCTTCCCTAACTTGAGAGTAGTCTCCGTACGGAGGACTAACTCCGAGACCGCGCCTGCCATTTGGAAGTTCCAACCCAAACCTACTCCGGAGGCAGTCGCGTCTCTCAAAATGACGACACTCTTTCTCCTCTCGAGTCCTGTCTGATTGAAACTCGAATTGATCACCTTCAACTTCACTTCAACTTCACCATCTCGCCGAAGTATCGACAACCCATCTTGCCTCTCCAAAAAAAAAAGCCCAAAAGAGAGCACGACGTCCACGGGTCCCTCACGGTATACATCATCAGAGAACATGACCTTTGTGAGGCCGCGGGCCTTCATCTGGGTCGCCGTGTTGCTGACTCTGGCCCCCCTCTACCTCTGGGCTTCTTGGGGCAATTCAGACTCCCGGGCCATTCCTATCACCTCTGTCCATGCGACGTCCCCTCACTTCGTCCCGGACGACTCTTACTTCTGGCGCAATCTGACGACCCATTTCCCGCCTGACAAGATCCGCCCTCTACCATCAGCCGCCCCGCGCGCGTTCCCAAGACTCCAGAAGAAACTCGGCCCGGAATCGTCGCATGCCCGATCAAGGCGTGAGGAGCGCCAGCTGGCCGTCAAGGATACCTTTGCAAAGGCCTGGGCGTCGTACAGAGAGCTCGCGTGGAAAGATGACGAGCTGGAACCCGTGTCCGGCGGGAGCGGCAACCCCTTTGGCGGCTGGGGCGCCACCTTGGTCGACTCCCTAGACACGCTCTGGATCATGGACATGCGCCGTGAGTTCGACGAGGCCGTGCAGGCCGCCGAGACAATCGACTTCACCAAGTCGACGCTCGACACCGTCAACGTCTTCGAGACCACGATCCGCTACCTCGGTGGCTTCCTCTCCGCCTTTGATCTCAGCGGCGATGTTCGACTCCTGCACAAGGCCGTCGAGGTCGGCGACATGATCTACAAGGCCTTCGACACGCCCAACCGCATGCCCATCACCCGCTGGGCCATCCACGACGCCATGGCGGGAAAGAAGCAGTCCGCTGACGGTCAGGTGCTCGTCGCCGAGATTGGAAGCCTGTCCATGGAGCTCACGCGGCTCTCGCTCCTCACGGGAGACCCCAAGTGGTTCGACGCCGTCCAGCGCATCACCGACCTCCTGGCCGCGCAGCAGGACTCGACCCTGCTCCCCGGCCTCTGGCCGCTCATCGTCGACGCCGAGAAGGAGGTCTTCGACAGGGGCTCGAGTTTCACTCTCGGCGCAATGGCAGATTCCCTGTACGAGTATCTGCCCAAGATGTCCGCCCTCACGGGCGGCCAGCTCCCCGTCTACCAGGACATGTACGAGAAGGCGGTCCCGCCGGCCGTCAAGCACAATCTCTTCCGGCCAATGACGCCGACCAACGAGGACATTCTCGTCTCCGGCAGCGTCGATATGAGAGTGCGCGACTTCGGTAAGGCCTCTCTCGAACTCGACCCCCAGGGGCAGCACCTGGTCTGCTTCCTCGGCGGCCACTTCGCCCTCGGCAGCAAGCTCTTCAACCGGCCCGAGGACCTCTCTATCGCGAACAAGCTCGTCGACGGCTGCATCTGGGCATACAAGGCCTCGCCGCGCGGCATCATGCCCGAGACCTACACCATGCTCCCCTGCCCTCCCTCGTCCCCGGGCCCGGGCCCGAGCCCGAGCTCCTCCAGCTGCCAGTGGGACGAGCGCGCATGGAAGCAGCGCGTCCTCCAGGTCGCCAGGGACCGCGACAACGCCCGAGAGCACCCGGAGCTCACCGACCAGACGACGGCCGACTACATCATCGCCCGCGACCGCCTTCCCCCCGGCTTCACCTCCATCCCGGACACCCGCTACATCCTGCGCCCCGAGGCCATCGAGAGCGTCTTCGTGCTCTACCGCGCCACCGGCCGCGCCGACCTCGTCGAGTCCGCATGGGACATGTTCCGCGCCATCAACGAGACCACGAGCACCGCCCTCGCCAATTCGGCCATCTGGGACGTCACCACGCCCCTGGGCCAGCCGGCCCAGAAGGCCGACTCGATGGAGTCCTTCTGGATGGGCGAGACGCTCAAGTACTTTTACCTCATCTTCAGCGAGCCGAGCCTCATTAGCCTGGATGAGTACGTGTTCAACACGGAGGCGCACCCCTTCAAGCGCCTGCTCAAGTGACGCGGGCGGGCTCGCTCAAGCTTGAACTTGGATTCGACTCTAGCACCTTTATATCATGTACTAGTTTTCCTCTCCTTTTTTTCTCTACTACCCACCTATCTTATACTTCTGGCTCAGGCATTATTCCTATTCTTGTGCTGTTGTTTTTTGGGGTTATGGGTCAAGACTCAAAGACAAGACGGCCGGCCATTAAAAGGGTCGATGAGCAGTATTTCAGAATATTCAATGGTCTCATTAAATCATGAAATATCAATGTGATATATGCTGCAATTGCATACTTCGTTGTATGCTCATAAATGCCAATATATATATATATAGACATCTTTCCACTCATGGATGCATGCCCAGATCATAGTATATATGCGCTCATGCGCCTCAATACCCCGATCTTGCACGGCCTTGATGTCAACCCCTATTCTCCCCATGAAAATAGAGAAACAGGGCGAAATCAAAATGGCACCTTTTCCCCCTTCTCCAAGATGAGAAATCTCCTGACGCTTCAAGCAGCATGACCAACCCGTAAAACAAAAAGAGCGCCATATGCAGGCCAAATGCAAGGCGAGGGGGGGCGCGATAGAAAAACAAAAGGTGAGAAAAACGCTGAGGCTGGCCCGAAACTGTCATCGCGACGAGGGTAACAGCATCCAGTAAAACAACCCGCCCAAATATCGAAACGCCGTCTCATTATCGTCCGTCCGCAGTGCAATTAAGAGAAAAGGTTTCCCTCTTTTGAAGATCATCGCTTGACAAAAACAAAGGGAAGAATCGAAAGAAAGACAAAAGGAAGGAGACATAAGGAAGGCTAAGGTTCTCTGAGGGCGATGCCGGCCACTACCGCAGCGCGGCAAAATTCATCTCGCCCGTTATGGGGCTCATGCCCACCATGGACGCGTCCCTGGCCATGGAGTGGAAATCCCCCACGGCCCGCAGCGGGGCGTGGCCCGGCATGGTGAAGCTGTCCTGTCTCTGGTGTCCGCGGCCGCCTCCCATCGCGCTCATGTGATGCGCAGCGGGCTGCATGATGTGCGACATGCTCTGCGGGCCCATGGGAGTGATGTGCGGCCCCAGGGCGTCATGGCCGTGGCTGATGGACTGGCGAGACATGTGCCGGTGGTGCTGGTGTGGGCCGTGAGAGGGGTGCGGCCCAAGAGGGCTCATCACCATCTCCGGCATTGGCGCGCAGCCGTAGCCGTTGACGTCGTGCGGGTAGTCGACGGTGGGGGACATGATGCTCGGCGAGGTCACGAAGGCGCCCTTGATCTTGTCACTGGGAGAGATGGAGCCGGTGCAGATGGAGGCGGAGTCCGGCGTGCTGCGGCTCATGTCCATGGCGTATCTCTTCTCGTACTCGTCCACGGAGAACTTGCGGTCGTGGTCCTCTTCCATCATCGAGAGCTGCGGCGGCTGGGCCATGCCGGCGTTTCCGAAGCCGTCAAAGATGTCGACGCTGGCCATGACGGGATTCTCGGGGGCGTTTTGGAGCATGGGGTTGGCGAGGCGGGGGAGCACGTCGCTGACCTTGCTCATGAGCAGGGGCAGGAAGCGGTAGTCGCCAGTTCGTGAAGCCGCGACGACGGTGATGATGTGCGTGAGGTGCTCGCGGGGACCCATGGCGAAAGGGTCTCGAGAAGGGGGCTGCATGGCCAGGTAGTCTGTCAGGGAGTAGGCGGTCTCGATGAGCTTCTCGAGCAGGCCCGAGTTCAGCAACTCCATGCCTTGGCCGGGAAATTGAGAAGCCATGTTCATCAACAGCTCACGGGAAATAGCCATCGGGTACTGGAAGGATTCCTGTTCGGGGCTGTTGACGACGCCGTTGTTCAGTTGCCAGACGGTGTTTTTGAGCCATTGCTGGTTGAGGTGCAGGTCGTCGTAGCTGGAGTCCTGGCACAGATATGACTGGGTAAGCTCGTTCAGCTGCTTCTGCAAGTTGGAAACGTATTGTGGGGAGAGATGGCCTCGAGTCTTGTTCCACGTGGCCATGAATGCGTCATCGAAATGTCGGAAGAGGTTGACGAGGAGGATGAAGCCATCAAGCTGGTGGGCAAGAGGGTCGGCGGGATCATCACTGAGGGTTGGGAGGTTGATCGTGGCCTGCAAGGTGAGCGGTCTCTGGCGTTGGATGGCATAGGCTCTGTCAGGATAGTCAGCAATCCGTGTTTTAAGGTCCAATCAAAAGCGCCGGGAACGGGAATCTCGATCCCTTGGCACAGAGCACTTACCGCTCGATCACGAAGAAGAGCCAGTAAAGCCGCCGTCGCCGAGCGGCCTCGGAAGGCTCGAATTGCATGTAGTACTCCTCCTTGTTCATGCCAGCCATGTGGATCATGGTAGTGGCCTCGCGAAGATAGTACCAGGCCTTGTCGTGCATCTCCTGGCCGTAGTAGCAGCCAAAGATGAAGAAGTTTGTCGCGAGCGCGTTGAGAGTGATCATGTCGAGATACTCGTAGCCCTTGCGGACCCTCAAGGTTTCTTCTAGAAGCAGCTGGCTGGAGATGATGTTGGCGCCAGGGACCATGTCGAGGTTGTAGGGGTCGTTGGCGGGCATCGTCATGCCCGGCTGGAGCATGCAAAAGGCGCACATGGAGGCCATCAGGCAGTAGGCATCTCGGTTCTGCTCCATATAGAGGACTTGCTGTTCGACGGCTCTCTGGTCAAGGATCGGGGCTTGAGAGTTCATGTGATCGAAGAAGAAGGTGGCACACTCCTTGACCAAGTCGCTGGTTAACAGTCCGGGCGTCGGGGTGAGGCTCGGGCTCGGGGGCGCGCAGGGGATTCCGTTCATCCGGTTCTGGACCTTGGCTGAGAGGCTCGTCTGTCTTTGCGTCTCGCGCAACTCGCTGATGACCTTTGCTCTTGAGCCCTTGGGGCCCTTTTTCTGAGGAATGGCATTGAAGGTGCAGGACAGCTGTGCCGATGAGCAGTTGCGACAGGGGTTGATGCCGTCGCATTTGACTTTCCTGCGATGGCAAGCATCGCAAGCTCTCTTGACAGCCTGAGACATGCTGGGCGGATGAGGAGCGAAGTCTAGGGATGAGAATCAGGACCGTCACGGCAGACCTGGGAGGCCTGGCCACACAGTGTCCGAGGGTTCAAAAGGGGAGAGGAGGAAACGAAAGGGAAAGAGCGCGAGGATGAAGGTGAGATGGAAAGGGGGGGGGAATCCGAGAGAGTTTGAGGAGAATTCGAGGGGTTGTGGGGATCTGATGGGTCGCTGCCACACGAGGAGGCGAGAAGAGGCGGAGGCCAGAGGACCGACGACAGACTGATGGACCCGGTCGAACTTGTCGGCGCTGAACCCCAGGAAAAATTAAGCTATGCGGGGAGAAATCCACAGGCGGCTGAGGGGGACGATGCACGCGCGCAGGTTCGCCGTACGAGTACTCCGTACGGAGTATGTACGGAGTAGTAGTGTGTGTACGAGAATTCGGATGGCGCTGAGCACTGGGTACCGCGCGATGTGTGTACCGAGCGAAGATTTCTAAGTCCTGTACAGTACCTGTAACTGCACGAAACGCAAGCAGAGGAGTAGTACTCCCCACGGAGTAGGTAGGTAGTAGACGGGAGGTGGTGTGAGAGAGTGGTCGGGAGTGGGTGGACGATGGGTAGGTATTATTCGGCCCTTTCAAAGCGGGCCAGGAGCCGTGGAGTATCGCTTAGATCGGCGGAGACGAGGGGATCCGGATGATTGGAGGCGGGAGGAGAAATGGTTGAAAGAAAGAAGGGCGGCTGATGGGGAACCACGAGAAGGTGCATTGATTGCTGATTTCTCGGAAGCAGGTATCCCGCCGTCTCTCGCTTTTAGTGGTTTTCTTTTCTTTTCTTTTTTTTCTCCACACAGAGAGACCGGATGAAGAGGTCGAGAGCTTGTCGATTTGGAGTTGGGGCGGGAGACGAAGACAGGCCAAGTGGTCAGGTCAAGTATTGGGATGGGAGCGAGGAAAAGAAGAAGGGCGAGGGACCGAGTTTTCTTTAGGAAGGGGAGGGGGGGGCCGATGCGGAAGATGAGGTCAACCCGAGGTACGAGTATTCTGTAAGAGTACGAGTACAAGCTTGTTGAAGCGGGCTCATCTGTCTTGTGCCCTGCGGAATTCTAGAATGAGCACGGAGCACACTGCTGAACTGGGGACATACATTGCTACTCGTACTCGGCACTGCGTACATGCTCTCGTACGAGTACCAGTCAGGTCGTTGGCCTGTCCTGTCCGGGGCTAGGGACGGTGGTGATGGAGGTGGAAACCAGAGGCGCAGGCGGGCAGGATTGGTGGGTTCTGAAGGACGTGATGGTCGTGGGCGCTCGGCGCTCGGTGCTCTGTACGAAAAGGACTAGCGCCGTCCTCCTTCGCGAGATCCTCCTGCCGGAAACCTGACTAGACGTCTGCAAAGGGCCCTGGTCCCTGTTCCGTCGGGTGGGCCAGACTCCAGAGGTCGCACTGGTCGCAGAGTTGAAGTGCGGAGGAGGCACCAAGGTGGCATCGCGTGGTTTGCGAGGTCGAGCTCCGAATGTGTGTGTGTGTGTGTGAGATGGCGAGGGCCGAAAGTGAGGGCTACATGGAATTAGCCGGGCTTAGTCATGCTCTCGAGCCGCGGAAGGAGCGTCTGATACTGCCAAGAGGTCGACCAACTTGACCAAATCAGGTACGGAGTACCTCAGAAGTACATGAAGATCCGATTGCGAGGAGGCATACAACATGATTTGTCTGCTTCTTTCGTACCCACCTGCTGTCGTGCTCGTACGGGTGAACGGAGCACTGGTATCCGTACTCCGTAGATGCTTGCACGATCTGTGTCGTGCTGCGATCGATGCGTGCTTGTGTGAGGCTCTGGCAGCACCGTAAAGAGACGCGGCAAGACTATGCATGCGCACTGTGTCCCCGCCCTTGCCCCTGCCCCTTCGTGGCCTCCACAGAGTCCTCATCGCCGGTCGTGATTGGTCAAGCTCCGCGTCGCGGGCCCGGGCTGCCCTGGCCAGGCCGTTAGAGCCCGCGCTCGGTTGATGGAGTCATCGACAATTGATCAACCAATTCAATTGATCTCACTCGAGCCACAGGGGCTGCTGCGCCGCTCGCAACGTCGCACACTGTGGCCAGGCCGCCCGGAGTCGTCGAGTCGGGCAGTGGCTTGCCTGAGTGAGCGCCCCGGATTCTCGGAGTACTAGTACTCCGTACGGAGTACCTGGAATGTACTCCGTACCGTAGGCGAGCCTCGGTGCGCACTGGCTGGCAGTGGCCACTGGCAGCTGCCTTCCAGGAAAGGATCAACCAATCCATGATCAATTTGATTGATCCATCAATCAATCCATCAAGTAAATCCATTCTCGATCCATTCGATTCCACGGCTCAGCACTGTGCGGCAATTTCGCACGCGGACAACCTTGACCGATCGATCAAAATCCATCTCGACGACTGAGCAGGGCAATGGACCGCGTCGTCGCCCGGGCCGCGGATCCCATCAAATGGACAACCCGTCAGCAGCTTACTGTTCCCGCCGGACGACTAAGAGTAAGAAGAGAAAGAGACCGCTCTTCATCGCTCTCACCAACAATCGCCACGCGAGCCCCCTCATAAAGAAGCAGCACTCGCGTTGGATTGATCGATCGAGCCCAAAGGTCCAGAGCCGTGAGCCAAGGCATCCATGACGCTCCTCAGCGTGAGACTCCCTGCGGGGGTCAGAGCTGACCTGGCATTCTTGCCGGTCACCTCTCATCATCTTCTACGGAGTACTCCGTAGACCTGGTACGGAGTACCGCGTACCGCGAAAACACAGAATCCTCGTTCAGGTCGTACATGCTCAGTCTGGAGGCCCGAACGGGGCACTAGCGGAGTAACAGACACAGTGTCTCGGATTTCTGACCCTCTGGAAAGGAGCCATTCCCCTGACCTCTGCACATGGCAGCATGATTGCAGGAGAAGGGAAACAGAACAAGATGCAAAGCAGAAGAAGCAAATGAGCATGTACGAGTACCGGCAACAAGCGGGCAGGGGACCAGGATCCGGGCCTGACATTGCACGAGTTTCAGCTCCCCGAGACACACGGGTCCTTCATCTTTACACATTCTCGAGAAGCGAACGCTTACGGTCGACGGCGTCCGAGGGGAAGAAAACAGAGGGCTTCGGTTTCCATAGGCTTTCCCTGTCTCCCGTCACCGCGACATGACGAGGGCGGAACTCCGAGCGAGCCTCCCCGCAGCACTGTGCGGTACCACTGCGAGACGTGCACGGCCAGGGAGCTGCATGCGCCCAATGCGGACCACCCGACACCACAGCAACAACGCGGCGGAAACGATGAAGAAGAAGATGGGGGGAGAAAAGAGCGGAGCTCCTAAAAATAAGACCCTCGAGCCCTCGGCCTCGCCCTGGTCCCTGCCTCTTTTCTTCTGTCGCCTCTACGGGTACGGAGTATTCCGTACGGAGTATGTACGGAGTATGTACGGAGTATGTACGGAGTACCGGTACGTGTATCCCACAGGCGCCTCGGCTCTCGAATCCGGAGTCAAGCCTTGATCGAGCTCAACACGGTGATGCTCACAGTATATAGCACCAATCCATCGCGAAAAGAAAGCTGGCTCTGCCGTGTCGAACTCGTGTTGAGGGACTTTTGGCATCACAGGTGATGTTGGTGGCGACCGTGACAAAGCTTACCGGTAGTCTTGGACCAGGAATCTGCACCCCGGACTCAAGAAGACCGACGAAAAAGGAAAATTCAGGCTTGTCACTGGCAGCAATACGGACTACGAAGAACTCGCATACATTTGATACACACTACGGAGTGCTCCGTACTGTGGCGTCTTGGACTCCCCAGTCGAGCTTTTCTGCTGCGCCTGACGAACTCTGTCTCGTACAGGTAGTACGGAGTCGTCCCGTACGGAGGAGTATGCACGGAGTCCGAGGACGGAATACTCCGCGCTCCGCACTTTGGAGCTCAAGGCCTGCCTGGTGCGAATACGCGTGTGCCTTTCCTCCTATTCCGTCCATATTACGGGGTACGACCACCCATGGAGCCACGAGGGACAGCGACGAGTACGAGGATCGTATGTATGTACGGAGTATGTACATACATACAGCACGGGTGGTGGATCCTGGATCTCGCAATTAGGTACGGAGTACGGATTAGCAGATTCATCTCCCTGCTGAGGCCATCGCGAGCGAGCCGGCATCTCTTTGCGAGAGCCATCGACCCAAGGTAGCCATCGGAACTCGCTCATCCCCAACGTGGTCCATTCCTTCGCCAAGAAAACGTTCAATGTCGATAATTCGACCTTAATCAAACCAGGCCTGTCACTGACATGAGCAGCTAGGGAATCCATTTGCGGGTCACCGTCCATCTCCCGTGCTTCAGATTTACAGCTCCTGATCCACGCCTGTACATACAGGCAATCTTGGCTCTTCGCAAGGGAGCCACAAATCTCATCTACATACGGAGTACATACATACTCGTACGAGTATTCCTACAGTATTCCTACATGGACTGTACATACAGGTAGAGTCCTCGTGCCTGCAGATCTGCATTTAGGTCACCCTTCGGAGCACCGTCATCGCGTTGTTTCTCCGTCATGCGAGGTTTCGGCAACCAGGATTGCAACAACGGACGGACTGCCTATTCCGGGGCCGCATCCTCAGTGTCTCAAATTTCCAACGCCCTGGACCCCTGGCCACTTCCAGCGACCTGCGGGATGGCCTGCCATCCTTCCATTTTGATCAACCTTGGTCGACTCGGATCCCCGGCGGATCGCATGCACATGGACGATGGATCTCATCCTCTGGGCCTTTCCACATACATATCGTATGTATGTAGGCCTTTTGAAAAAAGCGCCAGATTCAATTCACTGTGCAGATCTGTACAGGTAGGGTTTTGAGAGAGCACAACACCAGTGTTGCATGCGAGGACAACACAAGAGCACGAGGATGCACGAGTACCGGTATGTGCATACTCATCCGTGGGAATACTCAACTATTGGTGCGCTCCCATGTGTCCACGGACGCGACATGTCTCGGTCCCTCCACCGCGAGGCGCGCGCTTTGCTAGAAGAGCGAAGCCACAGGTCGAATCCAGCGTGAGCTCTCGGGGCCACGACGACCGAACAAGGCAACAAGACAGCGAATCGGGAAGGACTCTATTTCCTCCGGCCGTGGGGTCTCGCTAGATCGCGGGATCGTGCTCGCTGAAAAAAAAAAAGGTGCGAGGGCATCGTGGGAGGCTCTCCCCCTGCACAACCCCCCCCCCCCC
>NQYS01000001.1:4425670-4441919 GCA_003055955.1 Escovopsis sp. AC | reverse complement strand
TCCCCCACCCCCTCCCCCCCCCCCCAACTCCTTCTTCCTTTGCCCCTGTGCGGGTGGGAACTTGAAAAGATGCATATTTTTCTTTCCCTGCAGATTGAAAGGAGTCGTGCATTAGTACGGGAGGCTCTTACCCAGGCCGTCGACTGTCAGATGGTCGAAAGGATTCGAGGCAAAGGCAGCCTACAGGCTGCAAACTTGTTTCGAAGACAGCACGCTTTCCACGGCATGACAGGCAGCGGCTGCAGGCATACAATACCTTCGAGTACTATCAACGAGTACGGAGCCAGGTAGTACTGCTAACCACTAATTTGTACTCAGTGGTAGGGGCCAACATGACTCCAGATGCAATCTCGATGGAGAAATGGAAAGGGGGGATTGCAGGTATGAGTCCTCCTGCTCTTTTCTTCTGGGCTGGGACGCTGGGTGCAAAGCAGCTCAGGCTGCCGTTTCCGGTCAGGCTGAGGGATTGAAGCCTGTAAAGTGCCACTTCTTCAGCTTCATCTGGGCTTCAAAATCTCGTCATGGGAGTACAAGTCTCGGCGTTCTTGTGGCCGTGGCCGCGATCCGATTCTCCAGCACACACTTTTCGGCACGAGCCTGTGAAAGATGATGGTCCAAAAGCAGTCGGGTCAGTGTTCGATCTCGCCTCGAGCCTCGCACCATTTCGGCTCAGCGCGCTCGGCTGCAGGTTGCACAAGAGCCGTTATTGGCTTCGCGAAGCGAAAGCAGAGACGAGTGGCTCGTGACACGCGACACGCGACCGCACGGCACGGTCGGTTCGCGCGATGACGGCGCTGGGCGAGGATTGTTGCGCTCCGTTGTGGCATGATGGGCGGCGCTGGCTGTGGATGAGTCTTGTGCCACGAAGCCTTGGTGGTACGGCCAGAATGCAACGTCTCGCCAGCTCGTCCATCCCAAAAGTCTCTACCCCAAGGACCCCCCCTTGATCTTGAGAGTCGAGGAATCGAAGGCTTGGAAGGGCATGAAAGTACCGTCAAAGACCGGGCCATGTGATAGTGGCCGCTGAGATCAGCATCGAGCACCTCATGCTATCAATCCCCTTTACGATAGATGGAATGCACGACTTGAGCCGCCAAAGCGGAGCCTTTTTTTTTTTTTTTCCTCGCAAGTTGAAGGCGAACTCGATCTCTCGTCATCTTTGTCATGTCCGGTTTTCCAGTGCCACGAGATGCAGCACTCAGGGAGATTCGGAAACACCAGGCAGAGGATGTACGACTGCCATTGTTGCCCTCGTTGATGCTGCTCCCGCTGCGATTCCCTCAATCAGTCCATCTGCCATACCGAGTCAGCCGAAATCGTTACCCAGATTTGATGGGCAAGAACCAGGCATGCCAATCACATCGATGGGGCAAGCTCTCGCGTGTGGCCACTGTATCCCATCGCGCCAACTCTTGACCGACCATCAAGCACGAAGACCGGACCCCAAGATCCTCAGGAGATGGTCGTCGTGTTCTCAGGGTAACGATGCCGCGCCTTTATCAACCGCCAGAGGGAAGCTGTCTGGTGGGGGGAGATGGAGAAAAGGGAGGCCATCCATTCGACTCGTGGACGAGGAGTAGGGGATTCATCGAATGGGCGAGCCTCTGCACTCTCCATGAGAAGAAATTGGTTGCCATCATTCGGTCCTGCGGCCCCTTATTGACCATCGACCATCAAAAAGTCTTTTTTCGTCGCCATGCTGCGAGTCGTCCTCTTCGGAGGACTGGCCTTTGCCAGTCTCTGGGGTGCGAAGGAAAACGACAAGCGCCGGCTGCCCAAGTAAGAAACCCTTCCCCCCCCCCCCCCCCTTCAGAAGTAGATAATGCGTCCCGAGATCCGTGCTGTTCCTGAGCTTCTCGACATTCTGACCCTTCGCGCAGAACCCTCCAGCAGGAGGAAGAGTACTGCGGCCCCGGCGTCCCGCCTCCGCGCAACGTCGAGCACCCCAAGTCTCGCCCGTGCTACGGGCCCTCCAATCTCTACGAGTCTTCCCTCTCATTCCACGGCGAGACGATCCCCGTCCCCGAGCAGAGCACGACGACAACGACGACGACGACAACGACGACAACGACAACCACCGAGACTATGCTGGAGACCACCGATCAGCACGCCGGGCGGTCCTGCACACGGTCACACGAGCCCGTCCACTCCACGGTCATCGCAGATCCGTACATCACGACCGTACCATCGACCACGTCCGCGAGAAGCCCGAGCTCCTCGGCATCGGGCTCCGAATCGTCCGAGACGGACAGTCGCACCGCCGCCACGGCGATATTCACCGGCAATGACAACGAGAGCCCGCCTATCGTGACGGGCGGTGCTGCTACCGCGCACGCTGGCGGAGTGGGTGCGTTTGGGGCCGTGGCGGGCCTGCTTCTCGCTTTGGGGTGATGGATGGCTTGAGACCTGGAGCATATGAATGCACGATACCCGCTTCAATTTTGATTTTTTATCTCGATTTTTTTCATCTTTTCTCAAATCGTTGAAAGAGAGCCGCTCAGAAATGAACCACAAACGAGGGTAACGATTTTTTTTATCCACCCTTTTTCTTCCTTTGGAAAGCGCTGGGGTCTTTGACATGCAATTACCTCATGCTCCGGGATGTCATGAGTTGTCATGGATGCATGACGTTGCCCCAACGAAGCGACGCGGGATAGAGCAGAGAAGAGCATTAATCTATGGAAGGAAAGAATATGGCACGTTGAACGTCGATACGTTATGGTCTTTCTTCTCAAAAGTTGCCGTGGCAATCAAGACTTCATCTGATCAATCCATCAACAGCTCAACTGCCTTCCTTGTCCAGGCGCTGCAATCCATTCCATCGTCGAGCTCAAGCTCGCTCCTGTCTTATTCTCCAGTTTCCTCCCCCTCCTCCTCTTCCTCCTCTATCGATCGGGCGCCCCCCAAAACGTCTTCCAAGTTTTCTTCTCCTCATCACTCAGACATCGCATTCTTCAAAGTCTCCTTCTGGCTCTAGCATCTCTTATTGGTCTCAGAGTCCGTCTTCCATCTTCACGCCAGTCACCTCCCGGCAAGACTTTTCTCATGGCTTTCCAATCCCCGTCATTCGCCCGTCATCCGAGTCCTGCCCCTCTGCCTGCCCCTCTTCCCGCAATGGATCCCTCTGCCAAGTGCTCGGATCTGTCCCGCCAGATATATCTGGCCGATCTCATCTCGAGGCAGACGCGGGTCGAGCTCCTTAAATTCGTGATGCAGAGAGACCACGAGCCGCGGAGGGCGCGCTTCTTCCGTCCGTCCCAGCCCGTCGTCAGGCCGCAGCCGGCGATCCCCTCGC
Source organism: Escovopsis sp. AC (assembly GCA_003055955.1). NCBI lineage: Eukaryota > Fungi > Ascomycota > Sordariomycetes > Hypocreales > Hypocreaceae > Escovopsis > Escovopsis sp. AC. The sequence continues at coordinate 4,438,624 of NQYS01000001.1, read as the reverse complement.
CGAAGCGCTCCGCGGCCCATTTCGAGAGCCCCGAAGAAGAAGACGAAGACTCAGATTCCGGAGATGAAGCGCCCCGCTTCATGCGTATCGGGTACGACACCAAGACGCCGAAGATGGGCGAGCCGTCTGATCCCCAGAGGACGGCGGCGTCGTGGCGGGATCGGAAGCGGGCGAAGCGGCAGCGCACGAAGATGGATCAGAGCAACGATGCGGGGCGTTGGCTCGCCAATAAGCCCATCCTGGAGAGTCCTTTCTCGCTGGATTACGCGCGAGATCCTCGTGGCGATGGGTCGAAGGAATGGCCGGGCGGCGATGCGGCACAAGACGACAACAGCAACAATCAGGGGCCGCAGACTGAGGAACTGTCATTCCAAAGTGCCTTTGAGGACGCACTTGGCGAAGCTGTCTACGAAGACATGGAAGGGGTGGAGGCATTCCAGGATCAAGAAGATGGCGACTTCATGGCCCAGATCATGGAGGCCTCGTTCCAGGCTTCGCAGCTTGGGGAAGGGATGCCACAGGATCACGGGGAGCCTCAGACCGCGACAGAACCGCCAGAAGAAAGGGTGCCTTCGGAGCTCGGAAGCCTCACCGACGGGATGGAGGCTGCCAGGCTTGTATCTGAGTCTCCTTTGACCGCGGCATCTCAGGGGCCCGCGGCAGTCTCCCTGGACGCGGGGGGTTTTCACACCAAGCAGGGCGCAGGATATTTCACTAAGACCAGTGAAATCAAGGGACCCTTGGGGCTTGAGTTGCCTCCCGGGATCTTGAATCTCGACTACATACCCAAATCACAGATTACTGGGGACGTGATATATTCTCAAGCCTCTCCAGCCATGATGACTCCATCAGCTGATGTTCAGGGGCTCTCGCCTCCCAACAGCTCACCAACTCGGGAAGTCATGAACACCTCAAAAGGCCTACACATCACGCTGAAAATGGAAGCAACGGACGTCGCCCCGTCCCCCAAGGCCGAAGAACCCATCGACGCGTCAGGATTCCCAGAGGTCCCAGACTCAACCACGCATACGGACTCCAGGAACAACGGATTGATCAGCTCCGTACAAATCGAAATGGCCCCCGACTCGGCGGATCTGGGCAAAGCCTCTGTGGCAATCAAGCTAGAAGAAGACCCGGATACGGAAGAAGCCGCAGAGATCAAGGCCAAAGCCGCCGCTCGCAAGCCCTACCTTATTAGCAATGGCGATAGTGATGACGGAGAGGACGACGGCTCATGGGACCCAGAAGCTGAGCTGGATCCAGAGGCGGCAGAAACCAGGAGGATCTCCAAGGGCAAGTGGAGAGAATCATCAGAGGAGATCACGGGCTTCCGGGAGAACCCGCAGAGTTCACAGCACGACAACCGCGCAGTATTTGAAGACAACCCGTTGACCTCGCCCACGGAGTCGAGCTTCACCGAGTACCTCTGCGCGTATCTCGAAGAGCTGCACAAGTGCCGCTCGTGCACCTTCTTCGACACGATGGGCCTCGAGAAGGAGGGCAGGCTGGCAGGCTACTACAAGAGTATCATGAACAGGCTCAACACGGAGAACTTCTGGATCCAGAGGGCCCGCCAACAGCTGGAGGGCGTCATGAAGGAGAGCATCAAGACCAAGAGGGACTGCTTCAGGGGCAGGGGTCGGGCAAGAAGCAGGTCGCCCGGTCCGAGAGCTCGTAACAGGGGGCAACCGGCTTCTGCCCTCAGGCAGGTCAGGTTCGAGGACGAGGAGGAGGCGGGCGCCAGGACCCATCTGCGAGACGAGGATATCTGGGACTCTGAACTACCGGAGATGCTCGTGGCGTACGATGGGGACGATGATACCGAGGCCCTGGTGTAGTTGCGTCGCGCGAGGAGCGTACGGACGAGGGTGGTTGCAATGGCGTCGAAAGGGACAGCAAAGGCTGATTGAGCGAATTTTTTCTCTCTCTCTTCTTTCTCTGTTTTGTTTTTCCTTGTTTGCTTTGTCTTTTCTTTCCTCTTGGATTCACATAGTCTTCAGTTTCAAAGTGCATGTTTGCTTGTGCAGTAGAAGATTGCTTGTGTAGTAGAGGTCTGGACAGCGTTTTATCAGGCTTTGGATGCGAGGAGTCGGTCATGCCGTCATGTTGATCCCAGATTCGCAGCGTGGGTGGGAATTGGATCATATTCATATCCAAATGTCGTGCTTCCAGACTGATGAAGACGCTCACTCAGGGAGAGATTACCGTGACTGCGTGTACGGGCCATCGAGATGCCGTTTCTAGAAGCTCTAAAAACTTTTCTCTGTGAAGTGTGCTCAGGCAGACGTACTTCCAATCCGGGGAGTGAACGTTGTCCTCGATCTAGAGAAGACCTAGTTCAATTACCCCTGAATGGAGACGTGGAGGCAACAGAACAGAGAGCAAGAGTCATAACTCGTCAAGCCGCAAGATCTATAGGTTCTCTGACTTCCTCTAGCAAGGATGTTTACTGGCTTCAACTATGGCGAAAACATCGACAGAACCCCCACCCCGTACGCCCAACTGTTCTTTTCTCCTTTCGCAGAGTCACACTTGCTCCAAGCTCAGAGCTCGGACTGATACGTCGGATGGGCGCGCCACTGCTCTTCGAACAGTTGCGAGATCCAGTAGAACGGGTGATCCCAGTCATATTGCGACTGGGAGCCCTGGTAGGCCGTCTCGTCCTGCGGCAGGGACTTGGGTGCCAGCCTTTCCACTATGTGATTCAAAATGCGTCAGTTCGAGAGTCTCCAACCAATCGTTGTATGGAAGCTGCAAAATTCGAACGAGCCATTGATCTCAGGAGTAAATATTGAATCAAGAAACAAGAAGAGAAGGGCTGCTGACCATGTCCGTTTTCATTCTTGTACCGCTTCCAGACGGTAAGCTGCTTCTGAACAGCAGAGTCCGTCATCGTCTCCATCACGAGATCATACTGCTCCGACGAGAGCTCCGAGAGAAGTGATTTGTGTCGGTCCCACGGCGCGGCTGGATTGGGCCAGGGTTTGCAGTTGTAGTAATGCCAGTGCTGGAGGAGGTTGTTGCACCCCTCCTGCAGATTCTGCACAAACGAGGGGATGGAATACCGCAACTGTGACGATTCAATTGGTGTCAGTCATGCAACCCAATGGGTCTCGAGCCGTGAGAACGAAGACATATGGAATTGATGGGCCGCCTTGCCTTCTTGCCATGATTTTGCCGTGCGTGCCGGTATCGATCTTCGCTGAGCCAGCTTGCCTCACGCAAGAGTATGAACAGGGACACATATATTGCGAACCACCAGCGCGGCTGGTTGCGCATCATGAGAGCCTCCAGATCCGCAAGTACTCTCTTGCCGTACCTCGTCAGGAGCCGGGTGTGGTTGATGCTATCAAATTGGGCCACGATCATCCGAGGCAGCGAGACTTTTCCAAACAAGGGGTAAGTGTCATCCTTTGTTTCTGGTTTCATGCCCAGGGTCTCGACCCCTGAGATGTAAGCCGATCCCGTTGTGTGGCCTGCAGCAAGAGAGAACTCATCAGTCTTCTGGTACATGACACTCCATTCGATCTCACGGGTCAGGCATCCTTCAGAGACAAGTTGCTTCATGAGGATTGGCCAAGGAATCAAGCAGAATCTGGACGCGAATAAAGGGATCCAAGGAGTACTACTGACGTCTCGCAAACCAAAACATGAAGAGGTTGTGTAGTAGTCTGACCTCTCGATGCACGTCGGCATCCCGCGCTTCGGACAACCTGGCCTATCACTGCAGTATCAGTGATAGCACATGGCATCAATAGTGTCTGATCCCTCTCTTAATCCATCCATTAATTCCATCACTCGTACATGCTCTTCGAGCCCTCACCAGAAAGAAGCAAAGTTTTGATGTATCAACCACGCACCTTCAAGTCATCATAGTGCCTGACTGCTGCTAGATACGTCTTTTCGATGACGCCAAGAAATGCCGGGCGCTGTCCTGCAACATTGACAGGCGTCGTCTTCTGCTCAATCATTGCTTGGACGGCATAGCAATGGATGTAATGTTCGAACCAGTCGGCTGTCTGCTGGATGTTGAAGAGGCAGTATGTCGCCAACTCCTTCTTCTTGCGCACATCACTGTCGCTATCTCGGAGCGTCCAAAATCGAGCCGTCACGTCTGTTGCCATTGGCTCAAAGGCGACGACCTTGATCTCGATCGCCATCTTACAAAGGCCCTGGGTGAAGTAGATTGTGCGGACGTCACTGGGGTCGATGCGGTTTCCCACATCCCTCATCTCTGTGCCGTTCCACCGCCGGGTCAGCCCGAGGCCCCCACTGCGGAATAGCACAGCGTCTGTGATCTTGCCACGAAAGCAAGGCATCAGATGAAGCGTCTTTTTGGACGTCTTGCAGAAGCTTTTGCATCCTACGCAAGGTCCTGACTCATCAGACGGATCGACTTCACACTGGTCATAGTACGTCAGTAACCTGCGACTTCTTTTGACACCAGCCGACGCTAAGAGCAAGGATGTAGGGTCCCGGTGAGGAGGGGAGACCTACACGCATCTTTTGATTCCGACATCGCGTACAGGCTTTTCTCCTCCGGGTGTCTGCAGTCTGCTGACGATGATGGAGATTCATTTGGGCTCGCCGCTTCTGACGATGAGGAAACCGGGTTTCTTTTGCGGTCCCGACATCTGTAATTTGCGGCATCTCCGAATCCTCGATCCCCCCAAGTGGTCCTCCAAGCTCTTGCAATGTCCCTTCTACAGAAATGGGACTACAATCCCAGGCGTTCGCTCCCAAGTGTGCCTCACTGACTGTGGTTGGGTGGTGCAAGTATTTGAAGGGGTGTGTCGAGGCCTCCATCGAGACTGCAAGCTCAATCACGTTTGAGCTGCGGGGCAGACGGGTTTCATCTTGAAGATGGCCGACGACTTGGTAAGACTCCTCATTCTCAACCACGTGGTGGCAGCCAAGGGGATGCTCTCCTCCCCCCATTGAGGTCTCGAGATTGGAATCAGAGCTGAGAGTGGCACGAGGTCCCTCTTGGAGTTGGTCTGGCTGCGTCTCCGATGCAAGCTGTGGCGAGTAACGTGAGTCAGGGAGTGCCAGTGCAGGGCTGCTGTGCGAAGTCGCCACAGCCGTCTCGAGTCCAGACGTGCCTTGATTCGGATCGAACAAAGTTTCTTGCTGATGGCGGTGACTATAAAATAAAGTCTGCTCGTGTGTGCTGAGTGGTAGTCCTAGTAACGCCCCGCCGAGCGTTCGAGGGGACAAAGCAGTCGGGATCTGGTCATGAACGGCCGCGGCATCAATGAAGAGGCGGGGGGTCTCATGTGCTTCTCCCAGATGATCATGCGATGATATCAAGAAGCCGTCCTCCTTGTAGTACAGGCCGCCTTCGATACTGGATGATAGGATTGGCTGCGACTGCAACTGTGGCAGTGGATTGGGTACGGTATGGACCACAGAATGGGGCGTCGGATGGGACAGATATTGAGGTTCAGAGGTCAGCTCATTGAAAGGCCCAATTTCTGGCCATTCTTCTTGTTGGGGAAAGATTGAGTCCAACGCTGCTTGGCGTCCCCTAATGTCAGCTGCGGGAAGCGATTGATTTGTGGGAGCAAAGCTGCCTCCCGTGAGAGGCTGAGAGGGGAGGGTCGGCATGTAATCAGGACTCTGTATGAAGGATGACTCGGCAAAGGTTTGAGAAGCGCGGATTGGCATTGAACCAGTGGAAATGTATTCATTGCCTGATAAATTGGGGCTTGTGAGGTTGTCATGCAGTCGAGGGTCGCGATAGGCCTGGGGCACCCGCATACTCGCATCATCGTATGCGGCTGTCGCCAAAGCCGTTTGCCCAGGCAGCGTGCCAGAATGCGTCAAATGGTCAATGCAACCCACGAGAGCGTTCTCCCCGGCCCCAGAACACCGGGGCAGTCGGGGAGGGCTACCCTTTCCGGTCGCGTCAAGTGTCCGGGGTCGGTAGAAACAGGGCACAACGGCAGGACCATCAGAGACTTGATGGCCGAACCTTTTGCGCTTATGGGGGCGGCAGCCATGCAGGTGTGGTCCTCGAGAGTCGGTCTATGAAATCGGTCAAAAACCATGAGTCTTGATGGTTCCGTAGCCATGGGACCGGCCCAACACTATCAGCCGCCCACGGCAGCAAGATAGCGGGCGCAGCATTGCTGCGTACTCATTCAGTGCCAAGAATCCTCTTCACAGTCACACCCCGAGAGTCCCTGTAGTGGCACAAATCGGCAGCTTGTGTTTGTGTTGATGGACGGAAGGTAGAGGGAGGATAGACAGGCGGCCAAGAATCATGGCACAAGCCATCAAACAGGGAAACATTCAATGTGTAGCAAGCCAGAGGGGGGGGAGACTCACCAGTACATGTAACTCTTCACTGACACTGCCCGAGCCAGGAGCTGTGGCATCCATGGCTGCTGCGGCGTGACGTTTGCGTCTGTCTCGAAATAGGGGGCTATGTATGACAAAACGCGGAGGTACAAAGTATAGTATTAGAATACCAGTAATTCGCCGGATCGATCCAGTCTGTTTTGAGAGCGAAATCGTATGTGGGGAGAACGGCCTCCGGTGGCACGAACAGATGGCAATGAAGCCGAGGCCCAGTGGAGGCGGCAAAATTGGGTTCGCGAGGTATCAAGGACTCGTGAGAGCCAGTGACAGATCCTGACAGGACCGGGGGTCCCCTCTTCCGCGCAATTCAGACTGAAGTCGGGGCTTGGGATCGACACATAGCATTGATCAGAGAGAGGCCTCAAGTGTGAAGCCCGGGGCAAGCAAGCCTCGGCCCGCCGGGCTAGGAATGCGCTTCCGGTGCGACTTTGAGTAGTGACCACGGGAAGAGCTCGTTGATCGACTGTTGGGGGTCAGAATGAGAAAAGGGGAAGCATTTCAACACCGGGTCAGCAAGTGTTTCAACGCGATTTCGAGGCGATACTACCAGGGGTGAACGATCAAGGCCTTGTGGCTGAGCCTCTGGGCCACTGAATGCGGATGAATCCACATGTCCTGCAGTCCCGTCTGTGAACTGGCCTGACGCGGATATCCGTTGGGAGGGGGGAAATGGTAGCAGGCGTACGAAGAGGGAGGAAGAGATCAGGGGACTAGCCGAATTGCCCACGACATAGATGGCACCAGTCCAGACCCAAGTTTGCCAGAACGTGGCGAGGAAGCCCCGTCCCGCGGCGGCAGCGGGACAGTCACCTCGTACTCGGTACTCTCAGAGTACTACTACTCATGTACCGACAATTGAAAAGAGACGTCTAGGCAGTTCAGCTTTCCGCAGGCAAGGCCTAGTATGAAGCGTCCGACTCTTTTTGTGCCTGACCAACAATAACGCGATTGGCCAAGGACAAGGGGAAACAGGAGGTGACAAGGCACGACCTAGACTGTGATTCGGAATGCTTGTCGAGGCCGCCTTCAAGCCCGTACCTAGAGGAAAGATCAACCTCCCACCGCATATGTACAAGAGCAGCAAGTGTAGATCGAACCGGCGTGAGAGCTAGTACTGGGGGAGGTTGAAACAACTCTGAAAGTGTCTTCGAGTGACAAAGAATGCATCGCGTTCTTGTCTTCGAGAATACCCGTGAGGCGCTGAAAACGAAGACTCGAGTAGCGTGGAGCAGTGCAAGCTTCGGCAATGGGCGATTGTCGCGTGCTCGTACCTCATGACTGTGTACTCGTAGAAATTGAGAAGCCAAAGCCAGACGGAGCGAAGGCGGCTCGCAACACGGAGCGAGAACCACACGAAAGTCGAGCGCGGCCAGCTTGTGGAGGAGCAAGGCCAGACCGGGCAAGCTGAAAACGCACGGTTGGCGAATGAGGACCCCTGTATTTCGTGGGCAAGCTTCGGCTGGAGATGCTGTCGCGCATCGTAGTACTCGTATGTTGTATGTACTCGTACCAGTACGGAGTAGCCGTGCTGCAACTCCGTCACGGAACAAGAGCGAAGGATCAAGGGCGGAGGCCACCTGTTCACGAGCGTCGGCCTGGAAACGTTTGATTGGGCGCGAAGGCGGGTTGTTTCGTTCGAGGGTGCATATATGAGATGCACAATCCGGGTGAATGCATATCTCCCCTAGCATCGCATTGAATCCGACCTCTTCGCAGCAATCATGTTCCGTCCATATCATGGAGTGCCTCTCTGGGTGAGCTTGGGTTTCGGTCAGCGATTATCTGGAAACGCCGTTGTCCCTCACTCACCGAACCTGACACCGGTACTTCGTAGACAGCCGATACATGTTGGCGAACGCTCGGCTCCACCCGCCTCTTCTTCTCATCCCTTTGAGGTTTTGGTTCCCCTGAAGGGTGTCGGCATCATCGGCGAGGGCAGGCTGGCAACGAGCATGACGCAACCTGTATATGCGGTCGAACGGCCAACACAGTGCTGCGGGCCACGATCCATCGCTGCAAGTCACCAAGGCTGTGCCAGCAGAAGCACCGGGGGAGCATGAGGCACAAGAGGATGCTGTTGTTGTGTGGTCATAGGAAGAGCCGGAGGTCAGACTCGCAGCCAAGCGGCTTGACCGAGTCAAGACTCCAACGTGATGATAGTGCCCACGATTCACAAGTATCCACTACTTGAAAATGGCCGGAGATGCGCAAGTAAATTGGCGGTAGTGTCGACCTTAGCTTGGAGGTTGAGGTCATGTGATGTTTGGGATGATCTCGACCGCGAACTCTGCCCTCCTGGGAAAGGGGGGAAAGAGCGACAGAGGATAAGTAGGGGCGCCCTGGAAACTGGAAGTGAGTTCGAGAATCCATCGCATCGTGGCTGCCATTGCTTGTTGGACATTGGGTTGGTGTCCCGTCACGAAACGCCCTCGATTCCACCTTCCCTGACATTCAAGGTATGTATGCGGAGCTCCTTCTTTTGATTGTACTCCGTATTGAATCATCAATTGACCCATTGAATCAGTGCCGGCGGAAGGAGGTAAGCACAGTGGCAGTCAGCGAGTCAGTCGCTGAAGCACTGGCAGGCCCCTTCTCCAGATGAGATCTACTCCGTACGGAGTACTCCGTACTACGGACTAGAACACATCACCTTAGCTGGGGCCACTTTCTGCTCGAGTCGATCCGCGGTGAAGCTTGGCTGCATCTCGGCACTGGTTTCCCTCCCGCATGTACGAGCAGTAGTATGTGATGGCAGGGAAATCTCGCATGCTGCTTTGGCTTCTGCGGGTACGGAGTGTGTGTGCCTGCATCCATCAATTGGATCAATTGCAGACGCGAGATGGAACTCAGCAATGTCGCTTCTGTGCTCTCGCTCAGACGCTCATCAAAGCCCAGGTAAGCTCTGACCGCGTCGATGCATTCATCTATTACCTGTACACTGGAGAAGAGGTAGGTACTGAGAGTTATACCTTAGTACCTGTATGAGCACAGGCTGAACACTGGGTTGAACGTGCCCTTGTCTGTCTTTCATCGCCGTCGATACCCCGCCCACCTCTTTGGCGGCATCCAGGTACGGAAAGAGCGCATCAACGCCACTTCCTGGGGCCTCGAAGGACCGGGAGAGCGTGAATTCGTCCTGAAAGGGAAGGAGGAGAAGGGGCAACAACTGCCAGAACATCGAATGGAAGCAGCGACCTGAATCTCGCACAAAATTTCGCTTCAGACCAGTCCATCACGTGTCTTACCAGAATGGCTGGGGAAACAACATGAGGTGACGCCATCACTGCACTCTTCCAAGATGGCCTCAACAATCTCACCTTCGAATGTACATGTTTCCGCCTTGACGATGTCTTCAAGGTGGATGCTTCGGGCCTCTGCACGGAGCCATCAAGAGGTCGTTATCGCCGCATTGCCGCAGAATGCGGAATTCGGTGGCGGCTTATGCCCGGCCCCTTTCTTTGCCACTCCCAGGGGAAGGCGGGGAGGGGGGGGGGATGGGTCATCCAGCCCACCAGACCGGCCTCGGGCTTTTCCTTCTCACAGTCCCTCGCAGGGCAAGGCCCCTTCGACTACTAGCCGAGCACACTGACCGGTTGAAGCAATCGACGTGGCGGCCCAGTGGGCGCCTGTGTGCAGAGTGCAGATCGGACGGTACCGGATGGTGTCGATGTGCTTGACCAAAAATACTCCATTGGCGTTTGGCTCAATGCCTGGGATGTCTTGGGCCACATCCATTCTCCAACAAGGTTTGCTTCCATCTCTGAGCGTATGTACACGATCGGTGGCCTTCTGGAGACCACGGCGCCTCAGATCGGCTGATTGCTTAATTCTACTCATATTACGCACATACATACAGGGCATCGCCCGCGATCCGCTCCTCAACCCAATTCGTCCGCCTGCGCATTGTTCGGCAGTACGAGTACGGGGTGGAGTCTGGCAGTTGAAAGAATGGGACCTGAGAAGAACCCTGACTCCCTGACGAGCGTGAGCGTGTGAGCTATGATCACCGATCGAGCACAGAAGAGTCGCGGGCCATGGAGCGTCTCCCTACCCCTGTTCATTTTTAAGTCAAACCCCTTTTGCCTATTTTCTCGATCGTGGAAGTCTATCTCGGATATTGCGGTCATGCACCGGCATCTTCAGAATCCTCTTTCGTATGAGATAGGATCGAATTCTTCAGTCTTTGGTCGTGTGATTGGACGATCCTGTTTGAGAATCGAAGCACTCGGAGTAGTTCGTCCCTTCTCCATGAGCGCAATGCAAGGAATCTGACTCCACCGGAGCCAATTTCTGGACGATCACATCCTGCTGAAGGACCCCCTCAATATCCGATCTGCTGCAGGCGTGTGTGAAATGGGTTGGCATACAACATCAGGCAGGGCCAACAAGGATCGCATCTGTCCTCGGCCGTCACAGGTACGCGCCCAAAGACTCCAAGCATGGAAGTCTTTTTGGATCCATTATTTCGTCATTTAAATAGTCACGAAACTCCTTCACTGCTAGCTCTGAGCACTTATATTGCGGTGAACAGCCTCTGGCCCCCTATTCCAATTCATTCCCTCGACCATGGCATCGCCCAGCGCATGTCAGGATACTAGCTTCAACACAACAAATCAAGCTTCGATCGAGGCATGTGTGACAGCGATGCAGATGACGGCAATCTCAACCGCCCGAAATACCACGAACGATTCCTCAGCGAACGTACCAAACCCACTCCGCGGGCCTCTGGTCTGGTCAGGGGCGGATCTCGAAGATTGCGACTCGTACAGTTTCCAGATGAGTTCAAGCGATGTCCAAGAGATTGATTTGGCGCTCGAGAAGTTCAAAAGTGAAAAGATCTCTCGCAAACATGGGCTCAGGGACCATCTGGAAAGGCTCACATCGCTGAACAGCTCTCGGTCTGGACGGTGACAAGGTCACACGTCAGAACTTCGCCCTTCCCGGCCTCGAGCCTCGTCTTTCAGAATGCGCGAAGACAATTCATACTGGAAGGGGGTTCTTCATTCTCCGAGGCCTAAATGCTACCAGTTATTCCATCGAGGACAGTACCATTGTCTTTTTGGGAATCGCCTCCTACATCGCGGATCAACGGGGTCTACAGGACCGCAAGGGAAATGTACTCTGTAAGCTGCCCTAGTATCTTCTCATGTATGAAACAAGAAGAACCCAAATATTGACTCAAATAGCACACGTCATTGACTCCAAGCTCTGGAAGGTCCCTCGGGCGCAACGGCACGGCATCCATTCTCCCTCGGCCCTGGTAGGTCTCCGAGAATCGCAATGGACAGTGCTGGTCTGTATGAAAGGAAAAACACTGACAAAGAGAAAGCCCTATCACAATGACATGGGTTGTGATATTTTGGCGCTCCAGGTCCGACAATGTGCAACGAGTGGAGGGCACACATACCTGAGTTCAGCCTGGACTGCATATAACCAATTGCTTGCGGAGGATCCAACGGCCGTGAATGAACTCTTGACTCCAGGATGGCCGGTCCAAATGTAAGTCGCTCTGCCCTCAGCATCTACCCCTTGGGTACCGCAATCAGCGATCACTAGGCTGGGCCAAGTTGCTAACCCAGTAATAGCTCTGGCCGCAAGGCGAGGCATTACCTCGCACCCGCTCTGGCGATTCATCAGGGGAGGCTGATGGCCAGCCTGGATCCCGGCCGATTAGGTCCTCATCCTGCCAGCGAGTCTCAATATATCCCGGCCCTCACTCCCGCCCAAATCAAAGCCCTCGAGAGAATTACCGAATCCGCGAAGAACAACGAAGTGCGATTGGACCTCGACGCCGGAGACATTCTGTTTCTCAACAACTGGTCTCTGCTCCATCGCCGGGACGCTTATGTTGATGGCGAAAGCACCTCACGGCACATGGTCAGACTTTGGCTTCGGAATACCGAGTTAGGTTGGGCAGTGCCAGAGTCTTTGATGCCACCATGGCTGCGTGCGTTCGGCGATGAGGCCCAAAGTCGGCATGGCGTCTATTCTCTGGTCCCCATGCCGGAATACAAGGCCCCAAAGTACTCGGCCGGGTCTGCAGCGTTTGTGATAGAGGACTCGGAGAATTCTGACGGGTATTAGATTGATGGATATTGAGGGTGGAAGAGACCGCGACAACATCTTCCCTCTCACATCTAAGATCAAGCTCGCCGCAAAAAAGCTCGGCACGCGAGCGCAACCTGGGCTGATGGCCTGATTGTACTTTGTTACAGATGAAGCCACGCGCATGGTTTTAGTAGTCTCTTCTCAATATTTCAACATGGATTTTGACACCTCCCCCGACAAGTAGCGTCAAGTTGACTTGGAGGAAGGAATGGAAGGAAACAAGGAAACGCCAAAGAGCCTCCAAATTCTCCACCGAGCGTATCGGCAGGGTCATCTGCATCTCCCATCGGGATTGACTGTGTTCACCGCGGCTCAGTCTAAATCCGCGCCATCCTCTCAGGTGAACAGGGTCGACAATGTCGCATGACGAAATGGCGAGTCCTAACGAAGCGGAAGGTTTCCGAAAAAAAAAAAAAAAGGCGGCGGGGGAGGGGCGTGGCCCCGGAGCACGCGCACCCTGGGTATCCATTCTGTTCGGAGCGG
>NQYS01000001.1:4408427-4425645 GCA_003055955.1 Escovopsis sp. AC | reverse complement strand
GGGTGGGTGGTGGGATCACTCGAAAAGCACGGACCCTTGTTCAACATGTGGCCCATGATTGGAGAAATCGTGCCCGCTAGCGCACGGGAAAAGGGGGGCGGGAGATCCCGCTTTAGCACGGAGAGCCGGCGGCGAGCACAGCCGGCCACGACCTTGGAATTGGTTGAGGGCTTTGGATGAAGGCGCGCTTGTCTCTTCTCGGCCAAACAAACTGCGAAGGTCCTTGTTCAGGACGCCAATTCGGGGGATTCGAGGAGGTGAAGAGGCAATCAGTGACGACATTGAGCGCCCTGCATTCGGCGTTTGGGCTGATCATCAGTGTCTTACGAGAACTGGTGTTGACGCTGCCTACCGGTATGTTGTCGACCCCGATGTTGATCAAACTTATCTGTCAGCCAGACCCCGGTTTGCCTGGACTGCTTAATCGGATCTATCGGTAAAGACATAAGTAGGTGGAGAGTTTCCTCAAGAGGTAGCATCACGGCCACGTGTTGCTCCCACAAGTTGCAATGACGCACCCCGCTGCGACATGAGATAGCAAGACGTTGAAGAAGATGTCGCGGAGGATAACTGGGGACAATCGAAGCAGGATGGAGATTTGAGACAGCATGCGCACAGACACATGGAGCGATTGGTCAGACGGGATTGACGGGCAATGACGGGCATGCGACGCCATCCTTACCAGTCGCGGGTACGCCAATATTGCTGCCTCTGCGATGACACCGCGGTGCTCTCGAAGGCTTTGCCGAGAATACATTCTGTACAGACTCTTTCCCGCGGATATATGGATCAAGTGCTGCTTGCGTAGTAATCCCAGATTTGATGGTGCAACTCGCAGCGCTTCAGGTCGATCCAGCAAGCAGTGCCAGTTCTACGAGCGGTTGGCAAGTCAAGAAGACAATACATACCGATTTGCAGGGCAGGGTAGTACTATATGTATGTATGTATGTATGTATGTACGAGCACAAACCAGCCACAATGCAAGTCTACAGTCGTGTCGTGCGCCTGGTGCCGATAAAATAGCAGAGAGGCATCTTCTGCTGCAGATCCTGGGGCCATTGGCAAGGACCCGGTTGGGCGATGTGCGAGCCCATGCATCATCATTCATTTGGCATACCGATACAGCAAAAAAAAATAAAAAAAAAAATAAAAAGGGGACAGATGGAGACACGTTGACACACATCACACGCGGCGCGGTGCGGTGCGGTGCGAGGGAACATATCATGGACGCCTTGCGTTTCCGGTATGCGTACCTATGTAGGAATTCTTGGAGACTCCTTCCACCGTCCGTGTTTGTGGTCCGTCTGCTCGCACCTCACAGCCTTTCTGGCAACTGACAACCCCAAGAAGACAAATCACGTATCTTCATCGAGGCTTGCCACTAGCCCTTGAGAACTTTCTCCGGTTCGCGCAGACGTTCTGCGATCGATGCGGCAGGTTGGAAGCAGGAACGGCCTGGTCAGGCCGAGCAACACTGCCGCGCGTCCGAGCAAGACTGTTCTGGTCTTTGCACGGCGTGTCCGCGTATAAGATTCGAAATTGCTCGGGAGGGGGGCTCTGTACCGATACGTCGTCGTGCTAGTCGAGAATACGACTGCCAAGTGCTGGATATTATCTGCTCCTCGATGTCAGCTCGCTCTCGTATGTATGTATGTATGTATGTATGTATGTATGTATGTATGTATGTATATACTCATGAGCCATGGCCAATTCGTATCAGGTTTCAGATTCCTTGAGGTCTAGCGACTCCTCGAACAGCTACTGGTGGTAGAGTGGAGGCTGCTGCTCTTCAGGTCGCGGTCGAGATTGTTCCAATCGTCTCCCCTTGTCCTGGAGAAAGGAGAGAGGGAAGAGGGTGGAGGAAGAGGCCAAGTCGAGCGACGGGAGATGAGAAAAAGGCACGTGATGATGGTGGGGCTCGGCCTCATCGTGGTGGCAGGAGCGCTCCGAAGTCGGCATCAATCCTTTTCGAGTAACTCCGCTTAGAGGATTAAGCTGAGACATTCTCGTATGGTTTCAATGCATAAATGCAGGACAGAATTGAGGCCTCCTAAGTTGTCCAAGCTCAATATGTACTCGTACTGTAAATACGAGGTATGAAGCTGCTCGCTTTGTTGCATGTCCCGCTTGAGAAAGATGACGATGGACTCTGTTGATGTCGATCGAGTATCAACAAAACGGAAGCTTTCCTGCCTGTCTCAGAGGTATCACTCTACGAATTACTCGCACACGTAAGAGGTGATGTCTGGGAATGGTAATCTGAGGGAGGAGGTGCGTACTCGTATTCGAAGCAATCGATCCACTGCAGGAACATAACGTGACGTAGAAAACGTCTCGGGCTGATCAATGTGTTGGGTTCGAAGAGCTCAAGACCTTGAAATCATCAAATTGTCTCATGAGCCATGACTATGGGCAGTGAGACAGAGAAGCCTCCACTGTTCGATGGCCATCTCATCTTGTCTTGGAAGTTCAATCCATCTGGCTTGATGTTTCAACATGTTTCAACAGCTTCATCTTGATCTCAATCACGGAGAGTACCACGGGGTATATTATGTCACATCTGGCAAATTTCCATATATAGGGTAGGCATAATGGGCACTCGCTAGTACGGAGTCCATCTGTTCACACAGTAAATTCAAATCCCCGTCAAAAGCCCTCGGCACGTGCTTCGTCGCGCAACCGACTCCACACGAGACTCCGTGCACACTGCAGACTCCAGAGCGGCTCCATCCAGCCATCAATAGATCGATCCCACGACCATCATGCATGTGGCCTCCCCAACCAAGCACACCATCGCCAGCGGCCACATGCTACCGGTATCAACATTTAGTATCCAGGGCCAACAATGTGAAACGGCAGGTCGCTTCCGCCCAAGAGCCCTCACCATCGGCGCCCGCCCGCCCACGTGCGTTCTCGATTCCTCCGAAGGCATCCCATCACAATCCGCCGAGTCGTAAGCCCGGCATGCATGCAATTGATCCATTCAATCGCGCCTCGATGAGGCGATCCAATAGATTGTACGAGTATGTACATACATACATACATACAGGTCCAAGTACCTGTATGTTCGCCCGGGGTCCAGATCTCTTGCCAATCTACCCGGGTACACTGGACTGCAACTACTAACCCGACGCGCAGTCTGGGGTTTCGCGAGCTTCTCCAGACTTGGTATGGAGTATGATGCACCAATATTGAGGCCTGGGCGCTCGTTGAGAGCTGCCCCTTCCGGGATATTCTCAGACGCACAGATGGCCGTGAGGGAGATCATGACCTTTCCTCGCCCGCGCGACCATTGGAACTCGCAGCACCTCGCAGGGACGCCGCCGGGGAAGGGGGATGGGCTCCTTCTGCAGGGCCTCTATTGCTCCGTTCGTGGCCCGGCTTGTGAGTGCAGGAACTTAGGTCGACGCTTGGGGGCTGAAGGCGTGGAGCAGGGGAGAGATGACCCCCGGCATCTTGGCTCTCTGACGGTCTCACTGCGAGCTCCCGGATTCGGACAAGGCAGTTGAGCCTGGGACTGATGGTCCGAGAGCCGATTACCGACTCGGAGCATGATGATGACGGAATGGACGGAGATCTCCCCCCCGGCGCATTACAGGCAAGGCTCAAGGGTGCCCCATGGCGAGTGTGGTGCCTGTGCTCGCGTCTCTGCCGCGTCTGCAAAGACCAGCGGCAGGTCTTTGCGGCCTGTATCGTACGAGTACGAGGACTCGTAGGGTCCAGCCTTGCGAATGGGGACAAGACTATTCGGTACTCGCACGATTTTATCGCTCATTGCAGTCGTGGAGTATCCTCGTCGTTCGCCGCACCCACAAGGCCCATGGCATGGCATGGCACGGAGGGAGGAGCTCCGGATTTACGCGCTCGACTGGCTCTCTCCTGCGGCGCAATCTGCGGAGGTGCGGCCTACGGATGATGCGCACAAGAGCCCGTCGCCGGAGCAAGATTGCGTCAGCCGCGTGGAACTGAGAGGAATTGTTGTTGTGTTGCTTTCGGCCCGTTTCTGCCTTTGACGCCCGGGGCGTTTGAGCAAGCTGGTACGAGTAGGGACCAGATCAACTCCGCGATGCCCTCAGGGTTCTCCATCGATCCTCCCTGCGATGCCCGCAAGGACCTCCATCGATCTTCTCCGCGATACCCTCAAGTTTCTTCATCGATCCTGTTCGATCCTGCCCCTCAAGTCTTGCTTGTCTCGAAATGCCTACTGGTGAACCGCCGAGATACTGAGCGCCTTCAAACAGGAGTGCTGCAGAAGTTTGCTGGTGGCGGATCGAATTGAAATCCCTGCTACTCGTACCAACTTCTCGACGAGGCATTCCAGGCGACCTGCGAATGCCAAACCTTCCAGGGCGCTCTCCCGAGCATTGAACACGCCAATGGAAGGATGTATTGGCTGAGCTATTGGTTCGCGGTCCTCCGAGCTACCTCATAGGGAATCCCGGAGGATGTACGGAGTACGGAGTATGGCCTTCATGAAACGAGCTGGATGTGGAGGGGAAATTGCCCGACCTGCGAAAGAGGACGGCTGGCTGAAGCGAGCTTCCCTGCAAGGCAACGGCCACGCACAGAAGCAATGAGACGCTGTCAGAGAATCTCATATTGGGCATTGGGCTACCGCAAAAATGACATAGGCCCAGCCTCAGTCATCTGCGAATCTTCGCACGTGGTCCCGTCGACATGCAGTCTTTTCCAGATGCAGCATGTCGAATGGCCGACAAGTCTACCGGTGCTGCATGGAAGAAATGGAAGACGGCTCGAAGATGGGGATTTTTGCCTGCGAATCACAGAGAAAGTGGCAGACGAACACAGACCGACAGGTGAATGCGGCGCCATCCCGCCGCCTCCCGCACAGTGGACAGGGTCTTCACGCGACGATCTCCTGGCTGCCGCAGCCGCTTCGCCCCAACGGGCATCTCTTCTTGCTCGAGAGGTCACTCCGGAGACGGATTGATGAGTCCCCAACCTCCAGGGCCATCGACATATTACGAGTACCCCGTACGAGCACAGTTAGCTCGCTGAGCCGCCGTCATCCACCTCCCTTTCTCGTCCGGTGCTTATCTGACGCGCATCGAGTGCCCCTGCCGTGGCATTCGTGGGAGCGTCAAAACCCCTGTCCGTCTTCTCCATTCGGGGTAGTGGCCCCATGCCAATATTATCTCCGCGTCAGTGAGACGGACAACTAGCACGGAGTAGCAGCGCGGGTTTACGACTTGAGTGGCGCGCCATCCAGGTACATACCTTACAGGCCAATACTGAAGTAGGCAGGTCTGTCGATATGTTGACGGCCGTCGGGCATCGCTTTGGACCGAGATGGCACAATCGCAGGATGGGTCAAGTCAGCGAGCTGCCGAAGTCGTGCGCCCCTCGACGCCAATTCCAGGCACACGCTGACCCCCGATGAGCAAAATTGGACTCATACATACCTACTCGTACATACTATGTACCTCATTCTACAGGTATGTACGGAGTGAAGTGCATGCGGTATCCGTGGTCCGATCGATACTGCGTCCAAACATAGAATAGCACCACTGGCACCGACTACTCCGTACTAGTGAGGGCGATCTGATCGTCGTCGTGTGCAAATCAGTATCGGTACTGGCAATGGGGACGGATTACTATTGCTGATAATCTTCCGAGGATAGTTGGGTGAGACCTCACTTGGGTCTCCTTCTTCAATTTTTGAGGATTGACCGACTCAAGCGAAGGCCGCTACATTTCGATCTTGGAAGTCTTTAATCTCCGTCGTGGAAAAAGCACTCTCTGGGGGCGCTGGATGCCACGGCTTTACTCGTCCCTGCACGAGAAGAGGGGGAGCAAGGCGTGTGCGTGTTCGGAGTATTTGTCGCGCCACAAAAATGCCCCCCAGACTACCTACGAGTGTGTTCTGAAGTCCGACTGCAGGGCGCTCGTGGTCAGACTACAGGTGCCTGTAGCCTGGGCATCAAAGGTGTGGAGGGGCTTGAGGGAATCCCGGCATGATGTTGCTGTTCTGGGTCTATTGCGGCGATTCCCTGCCTGCCCAGCATCATCGGCAGGGATCTATGATGTCTCGAGATCTCTTCTTCCCAATCAGGGCAAACGTCATTCACCGGGGTATTGTCCTGGCTGCGACGTTCTCCGGGGCTTTGACGAGGCAGTTTCAGGGGCGCCTTACGATTGTACGAGTACGAGTACTCGCAGGATGTGCTCTCCATCAAGCGAAACTTGAGGCCTCACGAACCCAAAAGACCTACCTATTGAGGAAGCCGAATCGATCTTCTCTCACATCTCGTTCTTGGAGAGTGGCTTGAGTCAGGGTCCAGAGAAAAAAAAGGAAAAAAAGACGGAGCCTAGAAGGCCTTCTGGAAGGGCGTTTGAGGGCATTACTCGAGTCAGATACAGGTACGAGTACTCGTACGAGTACATGTCCTTCTCGAAACGGAGGGATGATCGCCCAAAGGGGGAGAATTCTTGCCCAGAGGGGCCCACTAGACTCGATACGCGCATCTGGAGCAGGTTCCACGGGAGTCTGACATCCAGGGGCCAGCAAGATTGCGACCCCATGCATGGAGAGCAAGGCCAGTCAGGCGTACGGCCTCGGGCGACCAGGTCGGCTTCCTAAGAAGGAAAGTAGATGGAGGATATGGGAGACGAAGACGATGGATGCAATTGTCGATCTGCGTATAAAAACACTTGGAATCTCTTCCCATCAGCTCTCCTTTTCTTCATCAACATCAACAACAATCACAACAACACAACAACAACAACAACAACAACAACAACAACAACACAACCACTCCTCTCAACAATCATCTTCAAAACTTTCCAAGATTTCACAACTTCCCCCCAAACCAACAATCAAAATGTTCACCAAGGCCGTCGTCGTCCTCGCTGCTGCTGCCAGCCTCGTCAGCGCTGCTCCTCAGCCCACTCCCGTCTCCTCCGCCCCTGAGGCCAAGCGCACCTTGTAAGCCTTCCCACCACCTCTCAACACCAACACCACCACCACCATCATCACCACCACCGACAAGCAATTGATGCTAACAATTTATAACAGCCACTGGGGTCTCGCCACCGTCTACAACCAGTTCGGTGCCTACGGCTCTTGCGGCCAGATCCACTCCGACAAGGACTTCATCGCCGCCATCACCCCCTCGTGGCAGGGCTCCGGCTACCCCCCCAAGTACTGCGGCCGCAAGATGGTCGTGACCAACACCGGCTCCAACGACGGCGTCGGCGGTGCCGGCAAGTCCACCATCGTCACCATCGCCGACACCTGCCCCGGCTGCTCCACCGCCGACTCCATCGACCTGTCCTTCGGCGCCTGGAACTACCTCACCAACAACGCCCCCCCCGGCACCTTCAACGTCCAGTGGAACTTCTGCAACGCCAACGGCCAGTGCTAAGCGCCTTCGCCTCCGCCTTCGCCTGAGCTTCTCGCACCCTCGCCCTCGACAAGCCTCCAGGAGGCTGTCGGGCACGCAACCCTCACGACCTCTTTTCGACAATGAACGGCCCTTGATTGTACATACCACTGGCTCGGGCGCGCCGCTTTTCTCGACATACTCGATCGTCCTGAGGACTGCTCTCTTCTCTTCTTGATACATACATTTTTCGGCCTTTTCTTCTTCTTCTTCTTTTCTTCTTCTTTTTCCTCTTCTTTTCTCTTTTGTCTTCAACGTCTCTTCATTGCCTTGCAGTACATCTGATTTCTTCTGAGAATTCTGGAAAGTCTTTTGTAAATACACAGATCATAGACTTGCACATATCGCTAGAATAGATGGATATATAACACTGTCTACAAACTCCTGCTTGCCTGCTCTTCTCACAATGACAGTCTGAACATCCCTTGGCATGCATGCTCCAGGTTCCTCTATCGGGGGCTCCTGACGCCCTGGTCCGCCCTACTCGAGCACAGGTGTGAGGATCACGAAAGCGGATCATGTGAGGACTCGCCATCATCGACCATCAGAAAGCCAGTTTAAAGGACAAAAGAAGGAAATCGAATCAGTTGTCTCCTTCACCTGGCCAATCCCAATCCCTACCGGTATATAGATATATATGAATACTTTACAGTGCTTCTCCCAGTTCCGAATCCAATGTCGAACCAAATGTGAAGGGAAAGGGGGAAAGCAAGAAGCTCTAGACGCTCTTCGACAATCCTCGCCGTCGTCTCAATCTAGCCCTCGGCTTCCGCACCTAGCCCTCCTCCTCGTCTCTTCTCAAGAACATCTCCGTCAATATCCGCTCCCTCTCCCTCGCCGCCCTCTCCTTCTCGTTCGCCCCGGATCGGAACGACAAGGGACCCACGAGCTCCGCGTACCGCCGCTCCCGCGCCCTCCTCTTCCTGACGGCCTCGTCCTCGGCGGCTCCCGGGCGGAAGCTGATCCTCCTGCTCAGCAGGGGCCGCGCGGCCTCCTGCGTCAGGGGCGCGAGCTCGCCCGCCACGCGCGCCAGTGTCGCGGCCAGGAAGACGAAGGCGATGTTGTGGCTCGGCGAGGCAGACAGGACGTCGAGCACCTGGTTCTTCGCGTCCGGCCACGCGGCCGCGGGGATGGACGCGAGATTCGGCAGGACGACGCCGAGCTTGGCCCAGAGGAAGGCGGGCACGAGGCCGTCGGTGAGAGAGGCGAGGAAGAGGAGCAGCACCGAGGACATGATTTCGAGCTTGCGGGCGGAGGCGAGCTCCACGGGCAGGGCGTCTGCGAGCGCGGTGTCCAGGTCCAGGGCCCGGACCACGGCGGCCTTGAGGGTCTCTGTCCGGCCGGCGTCGCCGTGGGGATGCGTCGAGACGTCGAACGGCCAGCCCGGATCGCCCGGGATCATCATGTTCTCGAGCATGGCCTCGTCGGCCACGCAGCGCTCCGCCAGGGTCTGGATCGCCTCCGTAAGCTTGAACAGCTCTCTCGGAGCGGAGCAGTGGACGGGCCAGTCATAGGGGATCGCGCCCTTGATGTCCTTCTCCTCGACAAACTTGCGGACGCCGCCTTCGGGGACGCGGATCAGCTCGTCGATCGACCGGCCGAAGCAGCTCGGCACCCAGGTGCCGAACACCGGAATGAAGTGGTCTCGCCCGCCCTCGACGTGCAGGATGAGCACGTCTTCGAGCTTGGAGCTGGCGTCATTGAGCTTGTGGAGCTGCGATGTGGATGTGACCTGGGCCTCAATGACCGCCGACACCGTCTCCCCGGGCTCCAGCACCACGGACGGCCCGAGGGTTTCGTTCTTGTCTTCCTCCTCGGATCGAAGGAAGTTGGTCTTCAACCAGCTACCACCCCCTGGACCGTCTCCATGCTCATCCGATCCAGTGGTCAATTTGGGCAAGAACTCGAGACTGGCGGCAACACCACCCGTGTTAGCCACCGTGATCGAGCACACATGCCTTTCGAAGAAACCAATGCTGCCAAAGTCAATGGCCCCGTCGACGCCGCCTTTCCCTCCTTCCACCACAAGGGTCACTCCGGGCCGGCCTTCGTTCTCGGCTCGATCATAATCGCGGGCGACTTCGGCGTGGACGATGGCCCTCTTTTCAGGGTCCACCGCCAGATAGTTCAATGTGAAGACGGACGTGACGGGTTTGTGGTCCGATGACATGATCTCCTGGTGGGAGGTGTAGAATTCTAGTGAGATGCCGTCGCTCGCCTCCTCCGTGAGATGGCCGACCTCGGTGTCGGCCACCTCGATGTCGTCGTACTCGTCATACCCGAGGTCGGCGGCCTTTGGCTGCTCTTCGCCGTCTATATCTGGGTCATAGCTGAAGAGCACATCGTCGTCCTCTTCGATGCCCCGAGACCGCATTTCCTCGTCTCTTTTCTTGGCATCCTGCTGCTCCTGGATTTTCTTGTCGTAGGCCTCTTTGTCCTTGCGGCTTCTGTATAGTATGCGATCGCACCAACTTGGGGCCCGCTGCTTCTCACTCGAATCGAAGAGGCCGACCGTCCCGACGTCGTATTTGTAGGTGGGAAGAAATGAAATCTGTCCTTCTTTCCAGCCGTCGTGGAAGAACTTTTGCTGCGCGATGATTCGCCGCAACTGATCGTGGGGTAAGAGCGAGTCGATGGCGGACTGCAACGATGCAGGATCTTGACTTGGGTCCTCGGGGAAGCCGTCCGGATCGGGGAGAGACGTCACGGAATCAAAGCTCTCCCCTCTCGAGTGCATGGAAGATAACGTCGTCGTGTCGTCATCACTCTCGGACCCCTTCATGACGATGATGCCATCGCCGCCTTCGATGGGGGGAGCAGGCTTGGTGTCCTTGAGGTCGTATTCGCCTCGGGCATGTAGAGTAAGTAGCCTCCTGATGTCCTCCCCTGGCAAGCCATCAAGTCGAAAGTTCAGATCCCCAAACCAGAACGCAAAGTCCTCGTCGCCGATCTTGCTCCCAGCGTCCTCGGCCACCCCAGCGCTGACAATCGGCTCGAACTGGGTCCTGGACATGACCTGTCCGACGTCCCAGCACCGCCTCTCGAGATAGCTGGGGCTGGCGCCACTAGCAAAATGACAATTGACGAAGACCAAGCGGGTTGTCTCTCCCAGGACGAGCCGCGTGACCACGGCGCCCTTGTTTCCAAAGTAACCCCAGAGACCGGTGCCGATCTGGTGGGTGGAGATGTTGCTAATGATGGGCGCGACCTCGGGAGACGCATATATCAGAAGCAGCAGGCCGGTCATCTGCTCGGAGACGACGAGCTGGAAGCCCGCGGGCATCGCAGCCTCCAGGGCTGCCTTCCATCTATTGATGGGCCCCGCATCGGTGTATGAGGCTAGATTCATGTATTCCCTGGTCGGGTTCAGATCAACCACCTCCTGCAGGCCGAGGACGTATAGCCCGATGTCTTCCCCCCCCTGGGGTCGAAGCGGTCCAGCGTCGCCATCTGCCGCGAGACTCTGAGAGAGGCGCAGCCGGGAAATGCGCTGATCGAGGCCCTCCCCGTCGACGAACCAGCGTGCCAGGTCCTTGTCCGTCCCGGGACAGGACGCAACGTTCCATGTGCCGATCTTGATCCGCGTCTTGCTCGGTCGGACGTATTCGGACCAGCGGGCGAGGACGGCCCTTGCGAGGGAGATTGGGGTCGAGGCTAGATCCTCGGGCTCTGAGCCCACGGAATGCACTGACTGCTCTCTCCCGGACGCGGACTCCATCGTGTGCCGGCGGGACGAAGACGAGGACGAGGACAAGGGCGAGGGCGAGGGCGAGGAGGAGGAGGAGGAGGAGAAGGAAGAGTGATGAAGGCGGAGACGCCGCTTGTCTATGTCGCTAAACCTCTTGCGGCCGGCCAGCTGCTAGACCATGGTTCGGCTCGGCAAGGGTGAGGCTGGCGTGGATGTGTGGTGGTGATGAAGAGAGGCACAGCGAGGTCGCATTGATAGATTGCGGGCATGCCCGGGGTGGTAGAGATGCCGTGCTCTGAAGCTGTTTTCGACAAATGAGCATTATTGTTTCAAGCGAGCGATATCTCTGGCGCGAATGGATGCTGCAGCGCTATGTCCTTCCGATGAAATGAGTGGTCAATATCCATCCATGGGGTCTGTTCCCTTGCACAAAGAGTACGGAATAGTAGAAGTTGGGATGGATGGATGGATGAGGCCAGGAACCCATGCGAGGTCGTCACCGGGGATTTGGGTGCACGCACGTCGGGTCGAGCGCTGGTCAATTTAGTAAGACATCACCTACCCTAGAGTTGTCTGAATCATGGATGGATCCACCTGTCCTTATCGCTATCGCTATCGATTGACTGATTCAGGCACCGCCTTCGGCGCTTTCAGGGCCTGAGAGACTCCACGATGACCTCAAGTTCCCCTTCAGCAACTACTACTGCTCCTCTACTTCCATACTACAAAGACACGACGACCGACGACCTGGGCCGAACCGTCATGCGGCCATCGCCCATCAACCCGTCATCCCCTTCGATCGCTCCCCTCGACCGCATCTCGAGTTGTCTATATCGGATACCCTGAAGTGAACAATACAGACGTGAGGCTCGATAGCCTACCTCCTAGCTAGGTATCGACTCGCCGGGTCCATCAGTATCAACTTTTCTCACCTCCCGCCTTTCCGACCAATCTCCCGGAAGACAACACCGCCCACCATCACCATTATGAGCCGCGCAACCCCCTCGCGGAAGCCGAGGCACAACCGCCACCCCTCGAACCGCATCCCCGCCGTCTCCGACTACGAATCCGACATCGCCCCCATGCAGGCCGCCTACGCCGCGCCCCCGCCGCGGACCAACACGGCGCTCAACCTCAGCGTCCTGCAGCGCTACCTCCCCTCCATCACCAGCATCCTCAGCATCGCCGCCAACGCCGTCATCTACACCTTCGACACCGCCGCCGAGGGCTGGGAGAAGTCGGGCATCGAGGGCACCATGTTCGTTTGCGCCCAGGCCGGCCTGCCCGGCGAGGACCACGACCGGCCCCGCGCCTGCGTCTTCGTCCTCAACCGGCGCGGGCTCGACAACGTCATTGTCGACCTGGCCCGCGTCAGCCACGTCGAGATCGCCGGCGAGCTCGTCATCCTCAAGGTTGAGGGCGACTGGAACGAGAGCGAGAAGGTCCTCGGCGTCTGGATCCACAACGACGAGGAGGCCACCAGGGCCACCAACGGCGCCATCATCGAGGAGAGCTGGAAGATCGCAAGGGCCGCGCGCACCGTCGAGCGCGAGGGCGCAGAGGCTGGGCCCGCGATGCAGGCCATCGGAAGGCCCCTGTCGATCAATGAACTATTCGCCATGCAGGGGTATGCGGGCCACTCGTGAAGAGAATTGGGGCATTTTACGGGGAAGTAATGAGAGACACGATGAGATGCAGATCACTGCGAGCAATATATACCCCCCTCATTTTACATGCCGCTTGGAAAAGAAGTTGCTCCCGTGATAGTGAGTCCAAGGTCGCCTCATTCGCGTCCTGCGCATTTCTGAAGCTCCAGGACGTTGACAAACCGCCGTCCCGGTTTCAGATCTCAAATCTCGCATCAGGTTTATTTTACCGTCCAGGTACTTTTGGTCCTCCAGGCCCATGGGATAAATCGGCTGCAGGAATGTCACCAAAGTCGAAGCATCTCCAAGAGAGCTCTTCGGCCATGAGACGACGACCCAAACCTAGTCTATTCGTTGCAAGGCAACAGAGAGGGAATAGCAACCAAAGAAAGCAATATATAAATACATATCAGGTGACAATTGACAGCGTGCAATCCTATGCGCCATTTCGATACCCCGTAGATGCCAAGTTTTGTAAAAAAGCCCCCTTCCTTCCCGCTCGAGGTTTCTCGCTGACCCTCGACGGATGATCCAAGAGCACCACATCCGCCCATCCCCCTATACCGTCCCGCTGATGCTCAACTCGCGGATCTCTTGCAGCACCTGCTCGACCCGCGCGTCCAGCTGGCCGTCCGCGTAGAGGTCTCTCGTGTCCGCATCCAGGTACTGCTGGACCTGAGCCATCCGCGAGTACGCCTCGGCGCAGAACCGGAGCTGGATCTTGACCAGCGCCTCGAAGCTCGGATCCAGGTACGGCACCCGCAGGTCGATGAGCTGCGGCAGCTCCGTGCTCAGCTGCTCGTTGAGCTGCTCGTACACGACCCGGGCCATCTCCAGCTCCTTCTCGGTGCGGGGCAGCTTTGTCGCATCCTTGTCCGGCTTGTCGACGAGCCGCTTGACCTTGGCGCGCAGCGCATCGTAGTCGAGCAGCTTGTGCGAGCGCTTCTTGATGCACTCGTTGATGTCGGGGAAGTATGCGCAGAAGCGGGCGATGGGCTCCAGCACCGTCATCCGGTACGGCCCGTCGAGCGCCTTGATGGTCTCCGAGTCGAGGTCCTCGACGGCCTGCTTGTAGCTCCTGCTCACGCCGTCCCGGGCGCCCGAGTCGCCGTAGAATGCGTCTATGGTTTCCGCGATGCGCATCTGTGATGCCGTCATGGCTGCATCGCGGCGTCAGTGACCCGGACGGATATGGTTTCCGCGGCCGTCTCGCGTCCGCGCGCGGCTCTTACCTCTTAGAGAATCGAGATATCCTTTGGACTCCTTCTGCAACCGTAACGACGCCGTTTCCATGGTTCTGAATCGCCTGTTGCGTCGTTTTTTTCCTGGTGAGCCTCAAGGGACCGGCACTCATGAGCCTCGACGAATATGCGTACCTCTCCTCGACCTCGTAATCACGATCGTTGGTCTTCTCGACGTGCCCTAGGACAGTCGCGTGTCAGCGTCTCCTCTCCAGCCGTCCTCCCCTCCCTTGATCCCCGCCCCCGTCTCTGCACGGCAGCTTACCCGTCTTCATCATCACCTGCGTCGTCGCGCGGTTGACATTTTTCTTGAACCCTAGAACGTGTCGCGATCCGTCAGCCCCCTGCGCATCCCTCTCGTGCAACTCTGCGGGGTGTCGTTCTCTCAGTGTCCGTACCCGCCCACGACATCTTGTCTGCTGTGTCTCGTCCTTTGTCGTGAAGTGCGTCCCAGTCCTCGGGCGTCTCGATGCGTTCTCGGGCGTCTCGTACTCGTATACGTTTGGCGATGCGTCAACACTCTGGCGTCAAAAGGGGGGGGGGGGGAATCTTGAAGGAATTGATTGAATGAGGCTGCAGCGAATGAGGTTGCGGACAGAGTATAGTACGGAGTACTCCGTAGATGGAATGACAAACCAGGTTGCGCAGCCACGAAAAAGGCTCCGCCGAGTCGCGCGCCTCGACTTGCCATTCTCCGACGGTCCGTCGTCCGTACCTTCCATTATTTCCCTGCGCCCGTGCAGATTGATGCCTCTTCCCCCCCCGGATTGCGTCAGTGGACCGCCGACTCAGCCACACCTTCAGCTCAGCCACAACTTTCGGAAAAACCTGTATCCGCTGCATCGGACAAATTCCGTAATCCTCAGGTGGTGGATGTTGAGGAAAAGCAACACACCCTTCTTCTTCTCCTTCTCGTCGTCGTCGAGGCCTTTTGTTTGGCCAGGTCAATCGTTACGAAGTGACTACGAGTATCTCAGGGGGTCACGAGATGCCGCTCTTTAACCCCAGATTCCTTGTCATCAGTCTTGGGAACCCCCTTCCGAAATATGACAGCCTCCACTCAGCAGGGCACTTTGTCCTGAACGGCCTCGCAAAAGCCTTACGGCAGCCTCCCTTTGTGGAGACAAAGTACGGCAAGCAATCATGCCTAGTGTCCTCGGGCGCTAAATACACACTCGTCCAGTCGCCGACCCTGATGAACATATCGGGCCCCTTTGTCGCCAAAGCATGGCAAGAAGCCGTCGGCAAGCACGACCCTGCGTCGCTCAGTCTCGTCATCGTGCACGACGAGCTCGAGAAGGACTTTGGCGCGGTGAAGCTCGTGCCCTGGGACCGCAGCCCCCGCGGTCACAACGGCATCAAGAGCGTGAGGAAGTCCTTGTCTCAGGACAGGTTTCCCACGTCACCGTTTGCGAGGATCGCGGTGGGGATCGGGAGGCCTGAGGACAGGGATCCGGAGACCGTGAGCCGGTACGTGCTGGACAAGATGCCGGGCGAGAAGAGGAGGGCGCTGGAAGAGGAGGTGCCTCTGCAGGTTGCCAAGTGTCTGCTGGAGCTCGAGGATGAGTGGAGAAGTGAGCTGGAGGGATGAGCGCGGCCTGGGTTTGGTGTACTCCGTACTCCGTAGGACGCTCGCAAACCTTGCGGAGGCAAGGGTCATCAGAAGCGTGGACGCCGCGGCCCTGGCAATCTCCGCCCTCGTCATCGAAGGGGATGACCCCACCGTCCTTTCAAGCTCTCGAGGGTCCATGATGAGCCGGCTGTCCTTCCACACTGCCAACGCTTCTGGAGCAGGGCAGGGCTAGGCCGAAGCATCCATGCCGTCTTCCCGAGCCAAGACCGCTTCAAGCTGGAGAAGAGAGTCGGAGCCAGTCCACACCCGAAAGCCACAATGCCAGCCCAGGGCGTGATCCGACGATGCCCAGGTGATTATTGATCAGTTGCGTGGAGCAGACCATTGATATCTGATTGGCGACTACGGAGTACGGAGTACGGAATACGGAGTGCCAAGTTCAGACTGCAAAAGGGTCGATGTATTGATGCCTAGAAATTTGAGAACAAACACTCTTTCAGCAATCCCGATATGCTGTGTCGTCAGGGCTCAAGTAATTGGCATCGATCAATTCGTTGGGAATACTCCGTAGACGCATTGGAGAAAGGGCAAGCTGTTTCTCCCCCCTTGAGTGAGCGTACTCATGGCCTCGATCCCATCACATGCGAGCCTCACAGTGGCTTTTTAGAACTCATGACACCAGCAACTTGGATTAGTATTCATATAAACTGTACGAGGAGAGTTCTGAATCCCGTGCATTAGTGCTCCGTACTCCTTACTCCGTACAGTCTCTTTGAGTACGGAGCACTAGACCCGGGTCTTGGGGCTCTGCCACTACCTGTACTCGTCCTACGGAGTACCGGAGGACTCCAGTACTACTAAGTACTAGCCGGCGGATCAAAGTGAAAGTGAAAGTGAAAGTAAAGGTCGGAGGTCAGATTGATCCATCCGCAATGGATCCATAGTACGGAGTACTCCGTATATACTCCGTGGTACGGAGTACTCCGTATATACTCCGTACTCGGTGTTACGAAGTACTATCGATGTCTATCTCCGTATTGTATGGAGTACCTTTACGAGCCAGCCAGTCAGCACGAGCAGCGCACGGGTGTTGGTACGATGCAGGTAAAGACACTGTGCCTGCAAGTACTCCGTACAGAAAGCATTTTCATGATTAGTAGTAGTCGGACCAACCTAACGACATCTAGGACTTGGAGTTGCGTCTCGCTGCTGCGGCGGACTCGTTTGAAGGGCCCCATGCCAGGCGTGTGGGGTTCAACTTCAAAATGGGTCTCCGAATCCCGTGCCCGAGCCGGCTCGCCCCTGGTGGACGGTCCGAGGCCGGAGTACAGGCACTGCTGCTGCCCAGGGCGTGTAGCCTGTGCCCATGTACTCCGTACTCCGTATCTGTACATCAGTACTCCGTACTCCGAAAAGGCACAGTTTAGTACTAAAGACTCGGACTCCCCGCATCACAGCCCTACCGGCACACATGGAAGGTTCCTGCAACGAAAGGAGCCTGCTCAGGTTGGACCTGCAGATCTCTAGACATGCCTTGGGGCTTGATGGGGTCGCTCCTTCCCACCCCTCCATCCAGACGGCGCGCGAAGTGGAGACACCACCGACTGTCATATCATGAATGGCGCTGACTAAGTTGCCCCCGCGCCTGACCCTTCGGGTTCCTCCCC
>NQYS01000001.1:4376099-4408402 GCA_003055955.1 Escovopsis sp. AC | reverse complement strand
AAAAAAAAAAAGCACTTGGCTCTTTTACCTACCTCTACGGAGTACCTACTCCGTACATACCTACTACTACCTCTACGGAGTACTACTCCTGTACTCGCAACTCCTGGGACCAAAGTCGTCTGACCTAACATCGTCTATTCCCCCCCCCTCTTCTTCTTCAACCCCCATCCTCCAAGTCCTCGATCCGTCGTCTCCGACATCCGACTCCCAAGACGGCCGCCCTGGGATGTCCCAGCTAGGCCCCGGCGACTACCAAGACAATGGACTCTCTCTCCCCTGTTGCTTACACAGCCGTGTCAATGTCTGGAGCCCTCGTACGGAGTACTACTATGCTCTCCTGCCCCTCCTGGACCTATACCGGTAGAGTCCTCTGAACGGAGTAGGTTCGCCCTAAACCATGCCCGCGAACGCCTCCCTAGGCAGGAGACGTCAAAAGACTTGAGACCATCACTTTCCGGTTCTGGCTCATAGCGGTAGTCGACCAGAGCCCATTCGATCAATCGGGCAACGCACAGCTGCTGCCAACCGAACCACCCTTCCAAGTTCACGTCTCTGAACATCCATCCTCATCGGTACTATTCTACGTGGTTGAGTTCGATCTTAAGGAGCCGGTCCGCATACATACCTTACCTTATGCATCCACCACGGGTTCCTACGAGTACGATATCTGACGTCCATGCGATCCAGACTCGGGAGTATGGTCGATTCTCCACGCTGCCAATCCGCGAGACTGCACCCCGAAGATTGCCTACCCCGTTGAAGACGTCGATCCCAAACCAGCCGCGGTCGCCCATCACCGCAATTCCATGAGCCTCCGGCAAGGAGACGACGGGTGCCCCGTGCCCTCTGCTCAAAGCCAGTCAACCAGTCTCAATGTCGAGGGGCAGGGCGACAGACCAGAAAGCCGACCGACCTCAACGACATCACAAGCTCAAGTGGAATCAGAGGCGGCGTTGGAGGCAACCCCAACAGCTGGCGGGGATGGCGGCGACGAGGACGGGGAAGAGCAGGTCAAGGCCAAAAGGTCAAGAGGACGGCCGCGATTGAATACCAGGGATGAAACTGCCGCCGATGTGAGTCAATTGCTCGGGCCACTGCTTCGGCTCTGTTTCCATTGACGTCATTTCGCGGACTCTTATGCACCTTTCCACTGCGCTGTTACACAGGGACGAAGACGAGATTCGCTTCGGCTCGCCCTCGACACCGATGATGAGTTGTGCGACGCGCGATCATGATTGATGGGGTGGCAATCATTCATATCTACGCATACCCATACATACGTTGAGTGGGATGAGAAGTTTCTGACGACGATCCACCATTGAAGCGTCGGCGCACTCAGATCCGCCTGGCCCAGCGGGCCTACCGACATCGCAAGGACACTGCCATCACAGAGCTTGAGCTGAAGCTTCAGAGAATCGAGCAAGTACACCGATCAATACACGCCAATTTCTCCAGGTTCTACAACATCATGCTCAGCGAGGGCATCCTTGAACAGGCTCCCCACGCAGCGTTCCGCCTCAAGCCCATCGCGGAGGAGCTGATCCGTCTATCCGGCCCTACCTCTGAGAGCAACGACAACCCAACCGCCGAAAGTGGGGAGACAGCCGGCCAAGACCCGGGTCCGGCGACCGGCCCGAGGGGCCTAGGCGCAGGGCGCACGAAGAATGCCTTGTCCCCGCGTCTACCAATGGCAGGCGGCCATCAACGGCCAGCCCCGGCGCAGTACGAGGTCGTCACGGAGCCGACTTCGCAAAATGCCACTTTCCCCTTCACGTTCCCGACGGCGAACCTCGAGATGCCTCCCATCCCAGGGCCCCACCCCCACCACCACCCCCACATCGGAACCGACGTGGCCCATATGCCACCATTCCCCCGGCTCCCGTCGCCTCAATCCTACGCATTCCAGGAACGCACATTCGGCCGCCGACTTCATCGATCCGTGTGCGAGTTTGGGCTCAAGCTAGCAACCATGCCGAATCCACCACCCGCACGATTCGCTGCAGTCTTTGGCTTCACACTTCTTTTTGAGGAAAGGGAAAGCATCATCATGCGCCTGCTTGCCGCCCTAAAGAGATCACACAACGAAGAGCTCATATTTTGGAATCTATCCCACAAACCTCTCTCATTGAGCGAGCTCGATTCCCTCGAGGAGCAGTTCCGCGCCCCGGAGGGGTCCGTCCCGAAGCCAGGGGTGTTGGGCTCCACGATTGTGAGACCGTTCGGCCCCGCGAGCCTTGATGACGAGCGCGATTTGAGGATACAGACGATTGTTCGGAATTTCGAAAGCGATATCCTGCTGCCGTCCGAGGTGGAGCAATTGCTCAACAGAATGGGAATCTTCATCCCACCCCTTGCCGACTTTGTGCAGGCTGAGATCGATATAAATTCTCTCCGGGATGATTTAGAGCTCACTCCCGCATCCAGCCGGAGCCAACCCCTCTATTCCCAGTACCATGGTGAAGGTCCTGCCACGTCCTTGGGAACAGGAGTGCTGTCGACCACAGCAACAAGAGCAGCAGGAGCAACAGCACAAGGATCAAGAGCAACGACAGCATCAGGAGCAGCGGGTGGTGGTGGCTCCAGTCAAGGGGGGAGGGAGGGAGGAAGAGGGAGACTGTTCCCACCGGTCTCTGGGTCTCCCACGCCAAGCACATGGGCGAACAACGTCTCTGGATACGGACCATTCTCCTCCAGGACGAGCAATTTCGAGTCCTCTAACGCAATCGTCACATCTTCAGATCCGACCATCAATATCGACCACGTCTTCGGCCCCCCCAGCATGCTCAATCCCGGAGTCCCCTCGCCCATGGCGCATGATTACAACAATGTGTGGCAATTTTCATCTAGCTGGAATAAGATCAAGGTCACAGTCGATATACCCAGACTCATACTTGGTAAATGTGCCCCCCCCCCCCTTTTTTTTTTTCTTCCCCCTCCTTCCCCTTCCCCA
Source organism: Escovopsis sp. AC (assembly GCA_003055955.1). Classification (NCBI taxonomy): domain Eukaryota; kingdom Fungi; phylum Ascomycota; class Sordariomycetes; order Hypocreales; family Hypocreaceae; genus Escovopsis; species Escovopsis sp. AC. The sequence continues at coordinate 4,405,452 of NQYS01000001.1, read as the reverse complement.
TAGATTCCCTCCCTCACTACCTGTTTCGGACGTATAAGACCCAGACTCACGTAAATTATTAGAAATTGCGAAAAAATCAATATGCCTGGGGCGGTCGCCTGGTGTACGAAGAAAGGATCTCCTCTACGCGCTCAGCATTTCCATGGGTCTATCAGGGTCACTTGATCCATGACAGAGCAAACACGGCAATATTAGATACGCCAAGATGAAGCAAGGACATGAGGTTCATGTACAAGTACTAAGAGATCGCCCGCGCGATTTGTTCAGTCTCAACCCTTCTGCTTTGGCATTTTTCTTCCCTTCTGGGAACGCGCGAACACACGCTTTTCCAGACCCTACTATGCACTGATGAGCCTCGAGATGTTGGAATGAGCGGGTAATCTTGGCCTTTTGCCTTTTGGTTTCCCCTTGATCACGACTCAGCTTCTTCTAATTCTGATGGAATGAAGCTGAAATGCGGAAACACGTGATATCGAAATCGTAGCCCATGTCCTACCTGCATTAGTAGTATCTAGTAGCTTGAGCACTCTATATGTCTACTAGATCTCGAAAGCGGCGGGCGGTGTTGGGATTGGCTCCAACATCTTGATGCCTCTTCTCATCCGCGGACCGCAACAGCCTAAAAGGCAAACGACATCGGCCTCACGCCCGCAGCACCCTCGTCCGGGGGACAGTCCGGGCTGATTGTTTCTCTCGCTTCTTCACTCTTACACCGATCTCAGTCTCTTCGCTTCTCACGCCGTCGTTTGGGCCTTGGAAGAAATCCAGCCATTCTTTCTGCTTGCCCTCCCTGCCGAGTTTGAAAAAAAAAAACTACAAGACCGACTTTGGGTCAATCCCGTCATCCATTATCCCGTCGTGTGTTCCGCCATGGAGAAGAAGCAAGGGATTCGCGGGACGGGGACGGCTGCTTCGGCCAAGATGAAGCCTCGCATCATCATCCACGGAGGCGCAGGCAACATCATCCGCGAGGGCTATCCAGCCGAGAAATACCAGGCGTATCGCACCGCGCTCTTGTCCATTGTGAGCCATCCGGCCCTGACATCTACATACAACATACTACCTACGTACAAGTGCTTTGGATTTGAAAATCTTGAAATATTCCTGACAAGCCGATGCCTGCGTGCAAAAGGTGGCCAACACCGCTCACTACATGAACTCCGTGATCCCGTCTTTGCCCCCTGAGAAGTCGTCGTCGGCGTCGTCGCCTTTCTTAGACCAGGGCAAAGGGCCTTCGGCGCTCGAGATCGCCACCCATGCTGTCACCCAGCTGGAGGACAACGCGCTGTTCAACAGCGGCCACGGGGCCGTGTTCACGCGCGACGGCGTCAACGAGCTGGAGGCGTCCGTCATGGTGTCCCGCGGGGCGGCGAAGCGCGCCGTCGGGGTCATGGGCCTGCGGCGCGTGCGCAACCCGATCTTGCTGGCGCGCAGGATCCTGGAGCACGGCGAGCAGGACCTGGCGCCGCGGTGGATGAGCGAGAACGCGAGCGTGCGCGGGAATCTGGCGGAGAGCGTGGCGATAGACATCCCCTCGGCGCAGGGCCACTCGCAGCTCCACGGCAAGGCGGCCGAGGCGCTGGCGCGGCGCTACGGCCTCGAGATGGTCGACCCGGCGTACTTCTTCACGCAGCAGCGGTGGGACGAGCACGTCCGGGCCCTGGAGAGGGAGCGGCGCGGCGCGGGGACCGGCACGTGGGACGCGGGCGAGCACCTGCCCCAGGGAACGGTGGGCGCGGTCGCCCTGGACGGCGAGGGCGTCGTGTGCGTGGCGACGAGCACGGGCGGGATGACGAACAAGCTGACGGGCCGGATCGGGGACACGCCCTCCATCGGGGCTGGTTTCTGGGCCGAGGAGTGGGTGGAGAGCGGGCGCGGCGAGGAGCCCACGGCGTGGGACCGGGCGCTGGACCTCATCCGTGCAGCGGGCGGGGGTGTCACCCTGGCGGGCCCTCTGAAGGGCTTCCTGGCCGATTGCCTGCCCGCGCCGTGGCTGTACTCGCCGCTGAGCCCTGGAGTCGAGGAGACGACGACGACGACCACCACCACCACCAGGTCGATGGCGATCTCGGGCACCGGAAACGGGGACTCGTTCCTCCGCACGAGCGCTGCCCGCACCGCGGCCGCAATGGCGCGCTGGAGGCCCGAGCCCGGCTCCGAGGCAGTCAGGCACGTCGCCGGACGAGGCGGCGAGTTGCAGCGGAGCGCGGGGGACCGATGGGGCAGGACTGGGGAGGGCGAGGGTGGCATGATTGGGATCGAGTCCGTCGTCGTGCGGGATGCGGCGGGCCGGGTCCTGGACGCGCGATCCGAGATCCTGATGGACTTCAACTGCGGGGGCATGTATAGAGCCTGGGCTGACGAGGACGGCAAGGTGATTATGAGCGTCTGGACGAACGGCTCGTGGGATGACTTGTGAAAGCGCGTTGTCTGTTTCTTTTTTTTTCTTGTCTTTTCATTTTCTTTTTTTTTAAGAAAGAAAAAAACATCAACTCCAGTAGGAGCTGAGTGTCTGCATGGAAGCATGTATCCCGATCCGCGCCCACCTCGTCAGCGTATTGTATCATACAGGCCCTCGCAGATATCTTCTCCTGCTTTTCCCACCCCTTTCCTCCTTCTATCCCTGATATATCGAAACGCCGAGAATATGCGATGTATTATCCCCTCGAATGGTATGATTTTGGTGCCTTTTTTTGTGTTTGTTGAAGCCCAAAGGAAGGGCCGGCCTAACCCAAAATTGAAAGGCTCGTGTTGCAAGCAAGGCCCTCTCATTGTGCAAACCAAAGGACCCTGCGACCAAAGAGAACGAATAGACAATTGAAAAAAAGAAAAAAGAAAGAAAAAAGGAAGGAAAAGAAGCGAAAAGAAGAAGAAGAAATTGGAAGAAGAAGCGGGGAAAAGTGGAGTTGAGAGGTGGTGTTTGTACTCGTATCTTGTTTCGATTCGTCACATCATCCCGTCCGTGAATCGCGGTATGGAACTCTACAGCGTCGCCGCCTCGGCGCTCGGCGGGGGCTGGGGGAGCTCGAGTTTCGTGGACCCGGCCATCATCTTGGAGAGGCCGATGCCGACGCCCTCGATGACGGCGAGGAGGATGGCGCAGCTGATGGCGCCGTTGCGGGCGGCCTTGAAGCCGCCGCGGAAGGCGAGCGAGCCGCCGGTGAAAAAGCCCGCAATGATGGCGTTGTAGGGGTCCTCCTTCTTGCGGATGCCCTTGACGGCGCAGTCGAAGGAGGAGAAGAGGCCGCCCCAGACGCCGAAGTTGCCGCCGAGGACGGGGGCGCGCATCTTCACGGCCGTGATGGCGCCGATGCGGCGCTCGCCGTAGGGGGAGTTGCGGAAGCCCTTGATGCCGTGCCAGATGGTGCCGCCGATGGCCTGTTACGCAGAGAGTCATGTCAGCGTCGGGGACGGTCTTTAGAAACGAGGCAATCCATCAATCCATCGGATTAAAGGACCATGGCACGACGAGGATGATCCAATTGGGGGAGGAGGAGGAGTCAAGGGATGAGGGAAGAAAAAAACGTACGCCCATCGCAAAGGCGCCACCGAAGTCGTTGAGGATGACCCAAGGGCAAGGGTCGCGTCCGTGATCCATGGCTGTTGGTGGGGGAGGAGGAGTCTCGAAACGAACTGTAAAAGTCGAGAGGTAGTCGAGAGATGCAGCAGGATCGAGCGGCTCGGGATCGCGACGGGGGGTGGGGGGGGGAGACGCTGGCAGGTCGATCGAGGTTGGGTGTGTGAAGATGGATTCCGGAGTTTGGATGCTGGACGTCGAGAAATTTCCATTTCCCTTCGCAAAGCCGCCTCCGAGTCCCCACCAAAGCGGCCATCGCTTGCGGGTTAGGGTTGCATGAGAGGTTTTCAATTGGAGAAGAAAGAAAAAGGATAGTGCCTGTTATGGACTAGCGTAAATGGGGACTGGACTCTACAGCACCACATTGAATTGAGGCTTCAACCACCTGCGAGATAACGCGACAGCGAGTTGAAGAAATCAAATAGATTGATCTCTTGTCTGGATCGACGATGAGCTGCCAACGTGCACTCCAAGATTCTGACATTGAATTTGATGTGTGACAAATCATGGATGGGAAATCGTAAATTCACGGAGAGGGAGTCTGGCACGGAGATTCATTTCATTTCCATTTTGACTCTGTAGGTCGACAACCATCAAGTTTTTCCCGGTAGTGCAACCCCGCCAATTTGTATGGGAAGCAGCTGCGTGAGTCGACCGAGGCGCTATCGCGGGGTACATTTGATTCGTTGCGGGCGTTCAGCTTCAGACTCAGCCACTGTCACGGCTCTCCGTGCTCTCCATATTCCGTACTCCGTAGTCCGTACTCGCGTTCGTACCTCGTCGAGGGGACGCAAACAGGCATGACGACGCCCTCGCCGTCGCCGCGAATGCGCCTCCATGATTGGATTCTCGCCAGCACAAGGTTTCAGTTGCATTGCCTTGGCGTGGGTTGAGCTCCCCCAGGATCGAACTTAGCATGAGCATCTTCTGGATTCCAGTCTCAACAGCTCTGAGCTTCATCAACAATATTTCCGGCCTGCATAATCCTACGAGTATTACTCTATTTCAACTTTCTCCCAACTTCTCCTTTAACCCTACTGATTCCCTGTCCTAGTCTTCTGAGCGTCAAATCGAACAGCCAACGGCCAAAGAATCTACGCGACAAGACATGTCTCCCTCACGCTACGACGAGGACAGCGACGAGGAGCGTCTGCCCGAGGGCATGACCCGAGTCGGCTACGACGCGGACACGCAGACCTACACCTTCCGAGATGCCGACGGGAGCTACTGGGAGGGCGCCCCCGGCTGCAGATATGGTCGCCTCACACGCGTCGGTCAAGGACCTGCCGCGGCCGACGACGCCGAAGCCGACGTCGACGACTCGGCCCCGTTCCTATCCCGGCCGCACGACCAGGGCAGCGGGCCTTCCTGGCGCCAAGACATGATGCCCTTCCTCAACTTTGGCGTCCTCGCCGGACTGTTCCTGCTCGCGCTCTTCTGGTTCCTCTACCGGAGCCCCGCCACCGACGACGGTTCGACCAGTACGGAGACGATCCACGAGGTCGTGACCTGCCCAGGACCCAGTCTCGTGGTCCAGCCGGGCGACACCTGCTGGGCCTTGGCCGAGAAGAGGGCGATTAGTGTCGAGGAGCTCGAAAGCTTAAATCCTTGGCTCGACTGCGAGAGGCTCCCGATTGGGTCGCTGCTCTGCCTTCCCGACTACGAGTAGAACCTACAGGTGCTGTAGGCTCGTCTCCGGGGACTGGGAGGTGTTGAAACTTGAAGCTCTCCACGGATCGCTCGATTCCATGCGGGGGCGATCTCGGGAGAGGGGCGGGGTGCGGTGTGGGAGGGTGAGGCCGAAGCCACAGTCGACCAGGCCTAGGCAGGTCTCGATTTTGAGCACCACAGGAGATTACGGCCGGCGTGACTATATATGGCGATGCAGGCTGACGTGGACAATGCGAGGGGAGATCTGGACAATCTTCCATTGCTGGCTGGCCGTCTCGGTGGTTTTGTTTCCGGGTTTTGCGTCGATGGCTTGTACGAGTACGCGTAGGAACTCAGAGACTCGGAGTAATTGGAAGGGCAGAACGATCTGGTCTTGGAGTCGGACGCCGGACTCAGCTTCAAGATATGTATGGAGTCCTCGTATATACTCGTATTGATGGACTGAACGATGGATCGAGGATGTTAGCAACGGCATGCCTCAATATGGTCAAGCTTAGAAATTCCCCTTGGATGTTTGTCTTCTTCGTGATTTTCGATTTGTTCGATGTGTTCGATGCAGGATGGGTTGATCAATTGGATTGAATTTGATGGAATTAATTCGACTTGACCCCTCCAACAAGCGATTTTCCAACTCGAGCAAGCGGGGCAGCCCGTCCAATGATTCTTTCGCTGAGGAACCTGCGCCAATATTTTTTCGAGTTTGAATTAATCATTTGTTTTTATCATTTTTTTTAATCAGTCCCCTATTTTTTTTTTTTGCGCTTCCCCTCCATCATAGCGCGCAATAAATTTTCTTCTCGCTACCTTTTTTTTCTCCTCTCCTCTCCTTTCCCTTCTCTTCTGTCCTCCATGTTCACCTGGTCTGGTCTTCGTGCCGTCAAGTGAACCGTCAAAATGGACAAAGACAAGCTCGCTCAGTTGCTGCAGGCCAGCCAAGTTCGTACGTGCATCCAAGCAAGATCTCCTCGCGATCAACCTCCCCCCTCCAGCTTCACCAGCTCCTCCCCGCTCCTCTCTCCGCCTCTCTGTCTTTCTGCTCCCACGGTCCCGATCGACGAAGAGATTCATGAAGGGGGCGGGATCAGCAGAGCAGAGGTGAGAGGGGTAGGAGAAGCAGACGCAAAAGATATTTTTCACTCGAGAGAAATGACCGGCTTTGCTAACTTTTGTCTCTCCAGCCAACACGGAACAGGTCAAGGCTGTGACTGCGGATCTGCAGAAGAACTACTACTCCCAGCCCGAGTCGCTCCTGCTGCTCATCGAGATCGCTCTCACACACGGCGATGCGGCTGTCCGACAGTTGGCTTCGGTCCAGGCCTTGCGCCTGGTCTCCAAGCACTGGAAGCGTCAGCCGGCGGACAAGAAGCCCCTCGTCCGCTCACACCTCCTCGAGGGCACCCTCAAGGAGACCTCGGCCACAAACCGCCACTCGCTGGCTCGTTTGATCGCCGGCATCGTCGGCGCCGACATGGAGCAGAACGAGGGCGAGGAGTACCTGAAGCAGCTCCTCCCCCTCAACACAAGCGACAACGTCATCTTCCGCGAGGTCGGAACCTTCATCCTCTACGCCATGCTTGAGGACGACCCCGCCCACTTCGGCGACCACACCCACCAGCTCCTCCAGCTCTTCCAGTCTCGTCTCGATGACCAGAGCAAGGAGGTCCGCATGAACATTGTTCGTGCTATTGGCGCCATCCTCATGATCGTCGATCCCGAGGAGGACCCCCAGGCCCTCAGCGCCATGCAGGGCTTCGTCCCCGGCCTCGTTAACATTCTCAAGGCCACCGTCGAGGCTGCCGACGAGGAGAGCTACAGCATCGTCTTCGATGTCTTCCACTCCTTCATCGCCTTCGACTCCTCCCTCCTCTCCCTCCACCTGCGCGACCTCCTCATGTTCATGATCGAGCTTGCTGCCAATACCAATGCTGAGGACGACCCCAGGTCCCAGGCTCTCGGCTTCCTCATCCAGGCCGTCCGCTTCCGCCGCATGAAGATCCAGGGCATGAAGGACGTCGGCGCCGAGCTCATGATCAAGGCTATGCACATCATGATCGACCTCGACTCGGATGACGAGGAGGACATGTCCCCTGCCCGCGTGGCCATCAGCCTGATTGACCAGCTCGCCAGCGAGCTGCCTCCTCGACAGGTCATTGTGCCCTTGCTCGAGCAGTTCCCCGCTTTTGCCACCAACCCCGACCCCCGCTACAGGATGGCTGCCATGCTTGCTCTCGGCAATGCTGCCGAGGGTGCCCCCGACTTCATCTCCACCCAGCTCCAGCCCCTCCTCCCCACCATCCTCAACCTGCTCTGCGACTCCGAGACCGCCGTCAGGCACGCTGCCCTCGTCGGTCTCATCCACCTCGCCGAGGAGATGGCCGACGAGATGGCCTCGCACCACTCGCAGATCATTGAGGCCGTGCTCAAGAACCTCGAGTCCGCCTCTCAGACCGCCTCGGAGAAGAACATCAGCATCATCCGATGCGCTTGCGGTGCCCTCGACACCTTTGGCGACGGCATCGACACCAAGATCATGGCCCAGTATGGCCCCAGCCTGATTGGCCCCATGGTCAAGCTCCTCGAGCACGAGGACTTCGGCGTCAAGGCTGCCGCTGCCTCCGCCGTCGGTGCCATTGCCTCCTCCATGGAGAAGGACTTCCAGCCCTACTTCGAGGGTGTCATGAAGTCTCTCGGAAACTTCGTCATGCTCAAGGACAGCGAGGATGCGATGAACCTGCGAAGCTCCACCTGCGACAGTCTGGGCCGCATCGCCCTTGCCGTCGGTGCCGAGGCCTTCCAGCCCTACGTCATGGACCTGATGAAGGCAAGTGAGGAGGCTCTTGGCTTGGAGAACCCCAGGCTCAAGGAGACCACCTTCATCCTCTGGTCCAACCTGTCCAAGGTCTACCGCGAGCAGTTCGACCACTTCCTCGGAGGCGTCTTCCAGGGCATCTTCGCTTCTCTCGAGCTTGAGGAGGAAGAGCTCGACATCCCCGGCATCGACCCCAGCCAGATCGAAAACGGCACCATCGTCGTCGGTGGCAAGCGTGTCAAGGTCAAGGTTCCCGAGACCGAGGATGACGATGCCGACATTGCCAGCGGCGATGAGGACTGGGACGACATTGAGGATCTTCAGGACGACCTCACCGGTGTCACCGCGGTCGCCATGGAGCAAGAGATTGCCCTTGACGTCCTCGGCGATGTCATCTCCAACTCCTGCAACAGCAGCAACCTCGAGGCTTTCGTCGAGAAGACCATCGAGAAGGTTGTTCCTTTCACTGACCACGACTACGAGGGTTGCCGCAAGACTGCCATCTCTACCCTGTGGCGGACCTATGCTCGCGTCTTTCAGGTCTGGGAGGAGGGTGCCGGTGTCAAGTGGGAGGCTGGTCTTCCCCCCAAGCCCGCGCCCCCTGCTTCCATCCAGAACATTGGCGCGACTCTGCACGAGGCCACCATGACCATCTGGGCCAACGATAGTGACCGGTATGTGATTCCCAGCTCTGACTGCTTCATGTTCTGCAGACACCATTTCCTCTTCTTTAAAGTGATGAACACTCGCGTTACAAACCCAGCTCACTCAGACGCACTGCGATTGCTGAGAAAGCGTTTGATCTACTTCTGATTTTCCCTCTTCTGTTTCACGCAAATTTCTGCATCATGAGTCTCCAGAAGATGTTGGCTGACCGTGAAATACAGATCTGTCGTCACCGACGTCAACCGCAACATCGCCGCCACCCTCAAGGGATGCGGTCCGGCTGTCTTGTCGTCCAAGGACGGCATGCTCCAGGAAGTCGTCTCCGTCGTCAGCCTCCTCATCACCCGTTCTCACCCCTGCCAGCTGGACCTTGGCGACGAGGACGAGGAGCAGGAGGTCGACGCTGGCTCTTCGGAGTACGACTGGCTCGCCATTGACACCGCCCTCGACGTCGTCGTCGGTCTCGCCGCGGCCCTGGGTCCCGACTTTGGTGAGCTGTGGAAGATCTTCGAGAAGCCCGTCCTCAAGCTGGCCAGCTCCACCGAGGACCTGCACCGCTCCACTGCCATCGGCACCATCGCCGAGATCATCAAGTACTGCGGCGAGTCCATCACGCCGTACACCATCTCTGTCGGCCAGGCCCTCCTGCGAAGGCTCACTGACCCCGATGCCCTGACCAAGTCCAACGCCGCTTACGCCATCGGCCTGCTGGTCATGAACTCGACCGACACCCAGAAGACAATCCCCATGTACCCTCAGTTGTGGGAGAAGCTGGAGCCCCTGCTGTCGCTGCGCGAGATGCACGTCACCGACAATGTCGCCGGCGCTCTGTCCCGCATGATCATCAAGAACCCCGATGCCGGCTTCGTCGCACAGGCCCTTCCCTCCATCGTGGCCACCCTGCCCCTCCAGGAGGAGTTCGAGGAGAACGAGCCCATCTACCGCGCCATCTTCACCCTTTGTAAGTTACTTGGTCCTATTGATGATGATGATGCACCAACACGCGTTCCCGCCCTAACACGCCTTGTCTGCAGACGATCAATCCAACGGGACTGTTCAGCAGCTCACTCCCCAGCTGATCGGCATCTTCGAGAAGGTGCTCGGCCCCCCCGAGGGCCAGGTCGAGCCTGAGACCCGCCAGCTCCTCTGCCAGCTTGTTCAGATGCTGTACAAGAACAGGCCCGAGCTGCTGGCGAACAACCCGGGGCTCCTGCCTCTGGCTGGCATCTCCCAGTAAATATTGACACGATGACGAGTATTTCTTTTTCCTTTTCCTTTCCCTTTCTTTTCCTTTGTTCTCTCTTACGGGCTTTTGAGTACATGGACGGTCGGCAACGAGGTTATGAAGGATATCGGCCTTTCCTCTCTGACACACAGGGAGCGGGATTGGTGCCGCCCAAAAGACGGGCACAGGGTTTTCATAGAGTATCCGGGTCGGGCGATAGAGCATGCTGCGATTTGAAGATGGACAGACTGTGGATCAGGATTTATACCCTCGACAAGATAGCGACTTCAGCAATTGGTTACGAAAAAATGATGATGCCTTCAATCTGTTTTCTCATCTTAGAACATCACGCCGTGCCCAAACCTGGGTCGTAGTAGAGGTACACGAAGCACGTATACCTTGCCCTCAACATTCCAAACCCCCGAAGCGACAAGAGGATATTAGGAATGATGTAGTCAACGCAAAGCACCAAAAACGAGTACCGGCACCGGTAGGGTATGAAGAAATCAGACAAAAAAAAGACCCCCCTCCCGCCACTCAGGCCATCTCCCCAAACTGCCCGTCCTTCCCCTTCTCCTTCTCCTTCCCCTTCCCCCTCCCGCGCTGCAGTTCCTCGTCCCCGCGCTGCCTGTCGGCCCCCCGGCGCTGCTCCCCCGCGAACCTCTTAGCCCGCTGGTGCCGGTAGCACATGAACGACAGCGGCAGCGCGGTGAGCACCACGAACGCGGCGACGCCGACGGCGATGCCCGCGACGGCGCCGCCGTGGAGGGCCCCGGAGCCGCCCGGCGACGAGGGGCCCGGCGCCGTGGGCGTGGGCGTGGGCGTGGGCGAGGACATTGTGGAAGCTCGCGTGCCCGGGGCGGGATCGGGAGGACGAGTCCAGCACAGTACAGTACTCGCGCTCGTACGAGTCAACGATACCGGTGCGGTATGCGACTTGATGTAATCAACAGGGTCCCTGCATGAGCAGAGGCGCCAGGCTCGGAGCGGTAATAAATGCCGTCAGCGCATCGGACGTGATGTGCGCTAGTGCGGATATATTGATATTATACTCCGTAGTTCGTAGGTAGGTCGTTGGCTGTCTGCTCGTCAATGACCCATTGCGCTCGAGCATCGGCGGGGACGGGCGATGCGTACCTTTGATCGAGGGGATATCACAGGTATGAGGCGCGGAAGAAGGCGATGTGAGGGATCTATGCATGCGGGAGGATAGAGTAAAGAGCGTCAATGTCTGGGCTGCGCGAAGGTTGGAGGTTGGAGGTTGGCTTGAGGCGGGAGAATAACCCTAACCCTGCGCGGGGAATCGTCGGCCCAGATGCATGGAGAGACGTCATTTGTCTCGCACGGGCGTCCGATTCGACTCGATTGCCTGCGGCCTGCATCACGAGACTGGAGACCTGCGATTTGGCCATCTAGAATGACTGCTGGGCTTTTTGTGTCCCAAGTCCGCATTGCTGCCTTCTCTAGAATAGGTATTGACATCAAATGCTCCTCAAAAGGTACCACCGCACGCGGTTCAAGCTGGATGAAACCTGTATCAAAGAAAAGGGACAGGAAACGGGGACAAAGAATGCAGCATGCCTGTGAACAAAGCAGACTCTACCAGATACGTTTCTCCACCATCTCGAAACGAGCCACGCCCTGATAGTCGCCGTCCTTCTTAGGCTCTGCCCCCTTTCCTCCCTTCCTCCTCTTCAAGCCCTCGCCAGGGTCAGCATTCACCCACCGCGACCGGTCCTCCCCGACCTCCACCTGCCCGAAGCCGCCCGTGCGCTTCCCCTGGCCGATGTACGTCTCCCAATCGGCCTTACCCGCGGCGACGAGCGCCTCTTTGCTCTTCATCTTGGCGTAGCGGTCGCGGGAATACTTGAGCAGGGCCATGCCCAGCAGGAGCTTGATGATCAGCAGGACGAGGAAGAGGATGAAGAAGACGACGACCATGGTCAGCGCGGCGATGACGTCGTCCGATGTCCAGCGGTACCAGGGCCGCGAGTTGAGCGGGGACCCGTAGGGATACCCGTACGTGGCGCGGCCGAGCGAGTCGCGGATGAGCACGTCGAGCCGGTTCAGCGCGGCCATCATGGCCGGCGAGGTGGGCACGGCGGACTCCTGGGCCAGGGAGGTCTGCGTGGACTGGGGGAACGGCATGGGCACGTGGGCGGAGAGGAGCATGTGGTATGTCTGGATCGAGGCGCGGATGAAGAGGCAAGAGAGAGGAATGACGGCGAGCCCGAGCCTCCGCGTAAGGGCCGGAGCAGAGAATGCCTGCCATCATGAATGTCAGTGACGCTCAAGGAGGGACTTATTTTCTTTTTCCCCTTTTGGAGAAGAAAAAGTGAGCGGGGGTCGAGGACGAGCGGGGGCTTACGTTGGTGTAGTAATCCTTGCACAGGATATCGAGGATCCTGCTGTAGAACTTGGGCTTGATATTGTTGAATTTGGTCACGTAGGCGTGCTTGATCGAGTCGACGAGCATTTCGCTGCCAACAACGATGAGAAAAGGCGACAAGACTTCTCCCGACATGATCCATGAGGGCAAGACGGTGAAACTGTGCGGCAGGATGGATGGAGGGTGCAGCGGTGTCGTGTTGGAAGGGGAGCTGTCGCTCATCCTCTCATAATTCAGGCTGGGGATGGAGAGGCCCCCGACCTCGACAATGTTCCTCATCGCGATGATCAGGAGCATGACCCAGAGATGGAATCGCTCCACAATATCGGCGCAGGTGAGCTGGAACAGATTGTCCCTTTCGAAGCGCTTGAAGACGGTGCTCTTGATCTCGACGAACTGGTTGGAGAGCAACAGGGTGAGCAGCGCGTTGGAGTAGGAGTTGACGGCCACATTCAGGGTGATCACCTGAATGTACAAGGCCACGGAATGGAGACAGCTGTACCCCAGGGCGAGGACGAACATGCCCAGCGGCAGGAGGACCTTGGACCGGCCGGAGGCGTTCCGGGAGAGCGTCTCGGCGCTGAAGAGGCACTCGAGGATGTCCTGGCCGAGGGCCGAGAGCAGGCGGTCCCCGACCTCGAGGATGTTGTACACCACGTACAGCTTGATGGCGGACTGTGCGCGGATGAGGTGGTACATCCTGCTGGCGTCCAGCCTCATGAGCACGAGCGAGCTGCAGATGATGACGGCGCCTTGCAGCAGGTCTGCCTTGTGGAACGTGGAGAGATTCGATGGCATGGATTTCGTCCGTCGATGGCGGAAAGCCCCGGGCTTGGAAGTGGGACCCGGTCTACGAGCCGATGCCGGGGCTCTCATGTCATCGTTTCCCCGAGCCCGCGAGTCGACACGGATCCTGTTTCGATGGCGAGCGCCAGACGGCGTGGAGACGTCGACCGACGCCTCACTGGCCCTGCTGCAGCTGCGAGAGCGCCCGCTGTCGAACACGTCGCTGGCGGTCCGGCCACGAGAGGAGCGCCCTCGCTCCCACAACCTGCCGAGCCCGTACCAGACGAAACCAACCATCCACTTGGCCTCCCTGACCACGACGTAGAGCCACCACTGTATCAGCACCGTCGCAGCGATCGTGAACCGGATAGGGAGGATCGTGAAAGTATGCAGCCAGGCATCGAGGCATGCCAGGGCGCCGAATATCAAGGTTCTTTCCAGAAACGGCGGCATCAGGAGGACATTCTTGAGGCGCTCGAATTTGATGGCGTTGGACTCGTACGGGGGGTCGCCGGCGAAGGGTTGGTGGATGTAGAGGGGGCTCGGTGGCTGCGCGGCTAGTTCAAGCTGGAGATGTGTCGGAATCGACATGGGAGGGAGCGGTATCAGAGGCGGCACGGGCGAAGCGGATCGAGCGCTCGGAGGACCACCACCACCACCGGCAGCCGGAGGAGGCGGATGAGGGGGGGGAGAAAGCAAGAATGGGTCTGCGGGATGGGGTGCAAACGCCGGCGACGCAGTCCCCAGCGGTGGAGACGGGCTCGGTGTCGCATATGTGTTTGCAGAAGCAGCGGCAGCGGCAGCTTCGCGAGAGCTCGGTGAGAATCGGATCGTCGGCGGTGTCGAGACAGTCCTCGGCCCCGGTGGCTGGCGTCTCGTTGGGTCCCTCGCATCCCTCCCCTGGTCTGCGGCCGACGGTTCCGCAGCTTTCCCATTCGCCTGGAGGGCATCGGGGCTCTCGCGATCGGGGCTTGGCAGGGCCGATGCTCTCGGGAGCGATTTCGAGGAGCTCGTGAGCTCCAACACTTCTGCGGCGGACAACCTGGGCACACTGTCGTGGCTCACCGTCTTCCTGATGGTGCCGCTCCCATTTGGCCGTCGAGTTGGGGGAGGTGGTGGTGGTGGAGGAGGAGGAGGAGTAGACGTCGGAGAGGAGGAGGTCCACATCTCCTGCAGGCTCATTGTGCGTCCCCGCGCCGGCCTAGCAGGAGGGCTGGGGAGATATCTCTGACTGGAACGGGATGTCTGCTGCGCGCCGGGCGCCTCGTTCTCTTGCGGCGAGGCGGGGAGGGAGGACGGACATTTCGAGGTCGGGGCAGACGATGAAAACGACGTGATGGGGACGAAGCTAATCGGGGCGGCTGTTACTGCCATGAGAAGGTCGCGGTCGGGCAGGTCGTCGTGTGGGGAGTTTGCGTTTGTGCTCCCATCACGAAGAGCAGGGCAGATTCAAGGCAAAAGACGCATGCGGGCTGATGACTCGATGACTCGTGAGTCTTGTTGCGGATATGATTGAGGACAATGTGCATCAGCCGTGGTGTTTGGCGATGCCGAGTTCAGTCCAATCAATATTAAACTGCACGGTTCAATTCAGTCATCTGGCAACATACCCTGAACATGTTTAGATGCATATCAGATCTGACGTAGCCCGTAATTTCTGAGAGCTGAAGGTCCCGGTATCCATGCTCCCCGTTTAATGCATGTGGAAGCGGCAGACATCAATCGATCGCTGTATCGATAAGGACGTCAGGCGCTTCCGAGCAGCTCCAGAGGCCCGTTTTAGCGCGCACTGCTGCTGTGACGCGCTGCGGGTAGCGCTTGTCTCGCTGCCGCGACGCACTGACCCCGCCTGCAGCCACTATAATCGAGCCCCCGTCCCTGGCTGGAGCTCCCCGGCATGCACAGACCGGCTCGCGGCAATTACATCGACGAGCTGATTGAGACGATCGATCTCGCGGAGCTGCATCTTGATGGATTGGTGGATCAATCGGTTGGCCAATACAGCTCGAGAAAAAGACCATTGAGTTGGGACAAATCAGGGTATTAGATATATCTTCACAGACCCTTCATTGGAATTGACTGAATTGTAATGCTTTATGTTCTTAAAAGGCAAGAAGATGCTCAATATTGGTTCTTCGCCTTGTTTCGAGCATCCTTCCACAAGACACAGTCCTGCTCTCGCCCGTCTACTCGGAAAGGTACTCGTTGAACCAAGACACAGCCTGAGCAAAGGCCGTCTCCTTGGAGAACTTCTGCAGCTTGCTGGTCAGATCGCAGCGGACCGCATAGCCGTGATCGACGCCGGAGAGGAGGTTGATCTGGAAGGGTAGGCCCGTCTTGATCAGGATCTCCTCGGACCTGTGGCGCTTCTCCGCGGGGAAGATGCTGTCCGTCTGAGCGGCAGAGATGGACAGGGGGCCCGTGATGCTGGCGAGCTCGTCCTCCTCGACAAAGGAGGGGTGGGCGCAATATCCGACGTCGATTCCGTCCTTGTAGTGGCGGCAGAGGTACTACGTGGTAGGCAGGTGTTAAATCGCTTGTTGCTTCATGAACCACCTTGTTTTCTACTTCCCGGGGGACTCACCTTGGCGCCGAAGCAGTAGGCGACAGCTCCGATTCTGTTGTAGCCCATCTCCTTGAGGGCGTTGATGCCGGCCACGACGATGGGGTCGACGTATTCGGCAGTGTGGGGGTTCTTGCCGTCGGAGCCCTGGGACAACCAGGAGAAGAAGTCGAAGCCGGGCTGGTGGCTCAGGGATACGGGGTCCTTGTTGAAGAGGTCGATGATGAGGGTGGTGTAGCCCTCCTTGGCAAAGGTGTCGGCCATGAGCCTGCTGTTCTGCCAGAGGCCGATGACGTCGGGGAGGTAGAGGATGGCGCAGCCCTTCTTGGCCTTGTCCGCGGGGGCCTCGGCGAGGTAGGCGTCGATCTTGCCATCATGGATTGTGAAATCCTTTCCGGAGGGAGTGCCCCTGCATCCATGGTGTCAGTTAAGGAGCTTCAAGTCTCTTTGACTACGACCAAAAATGCACGAGGAAGACAGCAAAGCGAGAGGAACGAAGGATCGCGGAATGGGGAAAAAATCCCCAAGATTGGGTTCGAGTACTGACTCCCTCTCGAAGGGTCTTGGCGCTGCAGGGCAATATGCGAGCCCTTGATTCGATTTGCGACAGAAATCGGGCGAATGGTAGGACAGATCAATTCAATATTGATTGCAGGCGTGGTAGGCAGATGATGGGGATTCAATGGATTGATGGTGGTGGACTCACTCGTGCAGAGAGCCGTGTCGGCAGCAGTCGCCAGGAGGGTTGGAGGCCATTGTAGAGTTCGTGTAGTTTAGTAGTAGTATTGAGATTCTCTTCTCTACTCGACGGGAGCAATATCGAGGTGGGAGAGATGCGAGGTCGAGTCGATTGAGGTCAAAGGGCGAGATTTGTAAGGAAGAAAAGGCGGGAGATGCACGCTGACGTTTCGGCCGAGGTCAGGCGGGGGGAGGACACTCGTTGGGGGGAAAAAGGTGGAAACTGGATGCGGGGCAATACCTATGGATCAATTGATGGATCGGGGCCTTCGCGTTCGCATTGTTGATCATCAGATTGATGGCCGAGCCCATCAGATTGATGAGCTCGGCGAGGTTCTGCGCCTGGAATGCTCCGGACAACCAATTGATGCAGCACACCCCCCCGGCAGGCAAGGTTCGATCCGCGTGGAACTTATTGCCCACAGGCAGGCAGATGGATTGATCCATCAAAATCCATCGGATCAATCAATTGATCAATCGGTTTAGGCTGTTGGATCCAAGACGACCCGGATCCCAGGATGCACAGATCAATGCCCTTTTGCCCTTTTGCCCTGTGAGCTGCGACGATCGGTGCGGCCATTTCCGGCTCCGACTTGTGCCGCGCACCGTCCAGTCTGCCTAGGATCGGCTTGATGCATTGAGCGATTTGATGGTCCGGGATTTCCAGTGTTTGTTGCGTTCTTCGACTAAGACGAGGCCTGTCGTGATGATGATGATGTTGGGCAGCTCTCTGCTGTGCATCGAGTCCTCACTTCGACCGGATCCCCTTGGGCTTCCTCTTCTTGAACACTACCGCTCCCGCATCCGTATGTGCCGCTCCCTCCTCCTTCTTGGCTTGCGGCAGCTGATCGAGGCCCCCGTCCTCAAACTTGATCGAGTCTGCCAGGCCCGAGGGCTCCGTGTCGGGCTCTTCCTTGACAGTGACGAGGCCGTCCTTGTGTTCCTCCCCCTCTTCCTTCTTCACTGCCAAGGGCTCACCTGCACCCTCGGCGTTCTCCTCTCCTCCATCGCCTCCATCATCACCACTGCCACCACCACCACCACCACCGCCAACTCCTCCCCCTCCCCCTTCCTGCTTGACCGTAGACTCAGACTGGACTCCTTGATTCTTCAGCGGTATCGTGCCGCTCAGCAAGGCCTCCAGATCCCCATCTTCATCCTCTGGCATCGTCCTCGAATCGCGGCCCCACCTCCGCGGTTTCTTGAACAAGCCCCGCATGGCCTCCTCTTCCTCCTTCCTGTGCTCATCCTCCTCCGTCTGCCCCCGTTTCCTCCCCACCCCGATCGCCCTGGCATCGACCCTCCTGTCTTCTTGTCCTTCTCCCCCTCGCTCGTCCGTGCCGTCGATAATCCGCGTGCTCGTCACCGTCCACTCTCCGGGCATCGCCATCTCGGGCCGAAAGTCACTTGGGATCGACACCCCCAGTGCTGCCAGCTGCTCGCGCTGCGACTTCAGCTGCGTTTCCGAGGGCGCCGCGGCCGATGACGTTACCGGCGGCAGACCGTTCTGTCCCAGGCCGAGCCGCGGCGCTGATGACGAGCCGCCCACGACGCCATTGAGCCTCGCAATCTCCCGCTGCGCGCGCTCCTTTTCGCGCTCCTCTCGCTCGTGTTCGCGGTGCAGGTTTCGCAGGGAGCGCTTCAGGGCGCCCTGGTGCTTGGCCGTGGCCTCGTGGTTGGAACGCTCGAGCTTGGTGTCGCGCACGTAGCAGGAGCAGTGCTTGCACCAGTACCTTGGCGTCGATTTCCAGTATTCCGACATGTCGACGCTGCCTTGCGGCCGTCTGCGCGGCGTTCTAGCTCCGTAGAAGATGCAAAGAAAAAGAAAGTAAATGGAGTCAACGCCTCGGATGCCTGGTGCTCCAAATGGATGGAGATGGGTTGATGTCGATGGGAGAGAATCTACAAATCGTGGTGGATCAAGAGACTCGAGGACCGCGAGCGAATCCCGAGGGCGATTGTGGCTGAGTGTTCACTATGTACTCCGTATATCGGCTGCGCCACTTTTTGCTTCCCAGGACCAGCCACAATCACCGACTTCCTTCACATTTTGAACTTGGCGTGCTTCGATCACCACCTCTTCAGATCTTGTGTTCCTTTTTTAAAAAAGGAAACTATAAGGGCATTGATTCGGATGCTTCCGATTCTATAACTACCACTACCTTCAAGTTGTGTTTCATGCACATCAGATTGCAAACTGGACCTATCCACCTGTCGGCCAGTCCCCCAACCCGTGTCTGTGATGACCTCTTCGATGAGCTCCCAACTGCAGATCAGCCCCCCTACCATCCCTCAAGGCCACTGGAGCCGACATCCATACTCTGATGCCCGACATTACTGATCTTAGATACCATGCCTCGCTATAGGACAAGCAAGCCGACCAGAGCAATCGCCAAAGCGGCCTTGGCATGAGCCGTCGCCATAGAAGCGCCGCTGACCGGCACATGAGTCGCGCGAGAGGCCGCGCTCGAGGTCGGCGCCTCCGAAGCTTCCGTCGTGTGGGAAACCCGCGCCATCGTGGTGCTCGCCCCAGACGGGCCGGCACCCGAGCTCTCCTCGGCAGGCTCGCCGTCGGAGCCGTGCGACGCCGACACCTCGGGGCCCGTGCTCGCGTGCGTACTGTGGCTCGGGGGCGCGGTCACCACGGGCGCGGGGGGCGCAGCGGTCGGGGCCTGGATCTGGCCGTCGCCGATCTGGGAGACGGGGACGAGGTCGCCCGCCCCGTCGACGCCGCCGCCGTCTGCGTTGCTGGAGGAGGAGGAGGCGTCGCAGGCCATGGCGATGATGTTGACGGCCGAACACTGCGGGGCGATCTTGGTGTCGTACAGGTTGGAGAAGTCCCCCGAGAGGCACTGCCAGAACTCGTTGCTGCCGTTGAGCGCGAGCCGGCCGTCGCTGCAGACGGAGAAGCCCGAGGTCGCAAAGGTGCCGCCCTGCGGGGGTGCGTCGAACTGGAACTGGTGGTTGGCGACGATGGACCCGATCCTGTCCTTCCTGTCGAGGAGCACCCCTTCCTTGAGGGTCACGACCAGGGCATCGGGGTTGCTGCAGTCATGCGCCTGCACACACTCTCAGTCAGTCCATCCCATCTCCTCCACCTTGGGAAGATGACCCCCCCCCCCCCCCCCCCGCCGCGGAGTCTCTTACCTGAATGGCGCGCTTGGAGGGAGCGGAGGGCTGGACGACAGTGAGCTCGAATCGGCCGCTGAAGTCGGGCTTGCAGTCTTCAGCGGCAGCGCTCGCCAGGGCCACGAGGCCAGCACACAAGAAAGCCGATCGCATCATGAAATCTTAGTAAGGAAGGACTTATCACACAAGCGAATGACGTTCCGTCGACACGGGGAGGAGAGTGAGAAGAGAGAAAGAGCCCAGTGGCGAAACGAAAGGGAAGGGGGGGTCCCGGGCCCATAAATGTCCTCATCTCCCACCACCCGGATCGCAGGCTCATCGCGTCCCTGAAATGCCCTTGGGCCGCCTCGCACGTCTTCAACAAAAGAGGGGCGAGACCTTTTACCGCCGGACGGCATTCCGATTCAGACCGCGAACCGCGGAGGGCCGCCAAATGGTAGGAGAGGGTGCATGCCAAGGGTTGGGCCAATATCGAGGAGGGACCCCCCTTTGCCGGCTTGAAACCGAGCATCAGCCTCGCCGCTGTGTTGTCCGCCTGCCGGCCTCTCGAGTCGGGGCACGGTCACGCGTGGGATCTCGAGGAGCGATGTAATCACGCCGCCCTTTCGCGAGAACCCCTTTGCGCCTGGACGTCCTCCGTGGGTGAGACCTAGACCAGGGATGGAGATGGCTGGCAGACAATCGTCACGCCATGCTCCAATCCAGTCCTTGGAATGAGGGGGAATGGATGCCCAGTCTCCCTTTAAGGGCGCCCCTGGAACGCCTTTTCGTGACCAATTGGTGAGTTGATACTCCGTACGGAGTATACAGGGTTGAGAAGATAAAAGCATCGCATTCACTTCTCTGATTGCCGAGGGATGATATTTCGAATCTGGCTACAAGTATTCTGCACTCGGCGTATACCGGTAATCTAAAGAAGGGGGAAAGGGGGGGGATTTATGACAGGCCTTGGGCCAATACTGAACTCAAGGATCTCAAACTTAAGATTTTGACTCCAGCCCACTGTGATATTGGGGGGAAGAGGGGGGGGGGGAATGGGAGATACGAGAATAGTGGTCAGCCTTCCAGTACGCCGCATGAGCTTGTGTTCAGAACATCCCTGCATTCCATTTCACAGTCGCGTTTTGACTGCATGCCTCGATGCGGGATATGGTCAGCGTTCCTGGGAACATATAGATGTTTTGTGTGGCTCAAAATCTCATGGATGCATTCTTTTCTACACTACGGAGTAATCAAGGAGTAAGTCGCTTCGCTCGAGTTAATATTCAGACGAGATATAGCATGGCGGGCGGCCGGCCGTCACCCGCTCGCGGAACCTCCATTTTCGCGCTGCCGTAGTCTGTCGATCAGCTTCTTCAAGGCCCCCTTGGGCGCCTCGTCCGCGCTCACCAGCCTCCTGACCAGGATATTGTAGAGGCCGCCAAAGGCCAGGGCGATGGTCGTCGACGTGAAGATGATGACGTTGTAGGGCATGCTGAAGTCGGGCGTGGGCAGGTAGAGCAGCAGGCTGGTGGTGCGGATGTTGACGACCTTGGGCCCCGTCGTGGTGATGACGGCGGCGGCGACGTCGAAGCCGCGGTTCGCGTCGGGCGGGTACTCGGTGTACCGCAGGATCGACTTCTCGAAGTCATAGGTGAGGAAGACGGTGCAGCGGGGCGGGATGCGGATGAGCAGCTCGAGCTGCGTGCCGCGCGTGCGGTCCAGGGCCGGGCGGTAGTAGATCTCCTTGACGATGTCCGGTGACGTGGAGGACGCCGACGACGGCGCGCCCGAGGTCGAGATGCGGGTGGATAGCGTGTGGAGGTAGATGCGCATGAACCAGGGCAGTGACTCCATGTAGACGAACTCGACCTCGGTGTCACCCGGGTTGGTCAGGATGGCCTGCACGCCGCCGTGCTCCTGGCCGTGCCCGGTGAAACTCCGCTCGGCGAAGAGGGCTGGCGTCTCGGGCTTGACGATATCAAGGGTGGGAGGAGCCTCGCCGTCGCCCGGGGAATCCGGCTTGGTGAGGACGAGGGTGAAGTCGCTTCCCTCGTCGACGTGGTAGCATCGCAGGAGCGGGTCTTCCCCGTACCTCACCTCGCGCACACCGTGTTCGGGAAAGGAGACGCCGCGCTCACTGGGGATGTGCATGCAGACGGGGGGAACCTCGGGGTCGATCAGGGGGCAGCTGCCCCTCATAGAGCGGCCAAACAGCTGGGGCAGGTCCCATTCTTGGCCTTGCAGATGATCCGCAGGGTAGCACGTATCGTGGGAGTGGTAGGGCTTGGAGGTGTCACACTTGAGCTCGAAGCCGTGAGGAGGTCTGGGGATGGGATTATCTGCACCGTGTCAGGATCGGGCCTCTGCCTTGCATTATGTATAGTATTGACATATCGAATGTTGACTCACTATGGGGGCGCTTGGATCGATCCACGTCCATGACCATGTCAATGGTCTGCTCCAGCTGAAGAACGCAGTCGCCGTCCGCGGCACAGATGGGCCGGACATCGATGGCCATGCTCTGGAAGGAGGCATCGAACAGCTTGTGGCCGTCGAGGAGGCTCGCGATGCCGGCCTTGCCCTTGCAGGGCAGCATCTTGAGGAAGGGCGTCAGGTTCTCTGTGCAGACGACCTCGTGGGGCAGGGCGCCGTGCAGGAGCCTGCTCCTCGCCAGCGTGTTGGTGGCATGGTCGCCCTCGGGCTTGAAGGAGACGACGGGCCGGATGGTCCTGGTCTCGTCGATGAAGTTGAGGCTCGCGCAGAACAGGCCCGAGAGCGCGTTGGCGAGGGTGCGCCACTTGTCGTCGGCCTCGCGGTCCGTCTTGGCGTCGAGCCAGGCCCACAGCTCGACACCGGTGCCGCCCTCCTTGGTGCCGTCCCACGGCCTGTTGCCCCAGCTCTCGGCATCCCACCTCCCCAGGGTGAAGCGCAGATGGAGCTCGCGCGTGCCGGCGTGCTGAAGGATCTGGCCGAGCGAGCGGGGGAAGAGGCGGAAGTTGTGCGACTCGAAGTCCGCGACGGAGGTGTTGGCCTTGAAGTTGAAGCTGGCGAGCAGGGCCGACTGCGGGAGGGGCTGAAGGATGAGCTGCTCGTGATAGTCGGCCGCCGAGACGAGGCAGCTCGGGACGAGGAGCGGCAGCAGCGAGGAGAGGAAGAGGCGCATCGTGGGAGAGACGAGAAGAGGGCGCGCCGGGGGGTGGGGGGGGACTGTTGCGATTGACTCAGGTCCACATTCTACCGCCTGATCCGCAGAAGCAATGGATCGGACATGAGAGATCCAAAGGGTCGCAGGCAGAGGCGATCCGAGGGTCCAGATAGATCAGTGGTAGATGGGTCTAGAGCGAGAGATTGCGGACACGCACGTCAATTGGAAACCTGGAAGACGATACTCCGTACTACGTATATATCGCACGCCTGGCGTGACAAGACGCTTGGTGGAGGTACGGCGAGGAGGTTCCCGGTACTTGCGAGAAGCGTGGGCGGTGGGAGGAGGCAAAACATTAGGAGCTCGTCTTGGGGCGAATCGCGCACTGCAAGCGTCTGGTGGCTCGATCAAAGTCCGCTGGAGGAGCGTCCACCTACCCGGGACGGATCTGGATCAAAGTCTAGGAGACCTCCATGTACCTGCCTCGTCCGGCAACGCCAAACGTGGAGGCTGCCAGTCCAACTTCCACCACCAAAAAAATCACCCGCTATAAGTTGAACTTGAAAGAGAGCGAGACTCGCTTCAACTTCAACCATCTCGCCATCTTCAAGATCGTGTCCGCCGCGACTCTCGGAATCACCGTCTTCAACCACTGCCGCCATCCAACATCCCGTCCACTTTCACAATTGTCTGGATCATCTTCTCCTCCCGCCACACGCACGCGCACGCGCACACTCGGCACGCACGCAGTCAACCACCTCAGCACACATCATCTAGTTGTCAGGCCTCGCCGAATCCCAGTCCAGCATGGCCGCCGAGCAGAGAAAGCTGCTGGAGCAGCTCATGGGCGCCTCCTCCTCCTCGCGCGCCGCCCAGCTCTCCCTCTCTGACCCCAAGGTCTGCCGCTCCTACATCGCGGGCACCTGCCCGCACGACCTCTTCACAAACACCAAGCAGGACATCGGTCCTTGCCCGCGGGTCCACGCCGAGGGGCTCAAGACCGAGTACGAGGCGCTGTCGGAGCGCGAGAAGCACAGATACGGCTTCGAGTACGACTACATGCGGGACCTGCAAAAGTACATTGACGAGTGCAACCGGAGGATCGAAGCGGCCCAGCGGCGCCTCGAGAAGACGCCTGACGAGATCCGGCAGACCAACGCACTGGTACGTCCATCAGTGCCCCCCCTCCCTCGTTGATTCCAATTCCGTTTGGTGTCTTTCTCTCTGATCTTCATCTCCTCTGTTTCCTCCTCTCATGCCCCACCCGCAATGGCTGACAAATGGCAGCTCAAAACCATCTCCGAACTCACGCAATCCATCAACAACGGGCTTCTCGAGGTCGAGATCCTCGGCTCCATGGGCGAGGTCTCGCGCGCCATGGACGAGCTCTTCCGCGTCCGCCAGGTTGCCCAGCAAAAGACGGACCGCGAGAAGGAGCTCAAGGCCCTGTCCGAGACCTCGGGCCCCTCGGGCCACCAGAAGCTCCAGGTCTGCGACGTCTGCGGCGCGTACCTCAGCAGGCTCGACAACGACCGCCGGCTCGCCGACCACTTCTACGGCAAGATGCACCTAGGCTACGCGCAGATGCGCAAGACATACGACGCGTTCCCGAGGGAGATGAAGGGCAGGTCGAGGCCGGCCATGGACGACGATGGGCCGGGCGGCGGCGGCGGCGGCGGCGGCGGGCCCAGGGGACCTAGGGGCCCGGGGGGGTTCAGGGGAGGGAGGGGAGGGGGCAGGAATTACCGCGGCAACTGGTGATGCGGGCTGTTTCTTCGATGCTTTATCTGGCTTTGGGATTGGGGGTTTTCGGGAGTCCTTTGGAAGCTTGGCGTTTCGGTCAATCTGCTCATTTACGAAAATACACGGGAGTACTCAAAATGACATGATATGTGGAGGACCTGGGGGATGGGGAAGGAAAAGACAGGGGGGAGAGGGGGAAGGGAGCAAGATCATGATGTTACTTGATCTATGATAGATTCTTGGATGCAAGATACCCAGCATGTGGACGGGTCGAAAATAAGACAAAGCACGACACATTCATCATGAAGCCATTCAGTGACTGCTTCGCCATTCAAGATCGTCTAAACCAGGATATCTTGTTGCCGCTACTATAAGTACCTTACAAACCATCCCTTGATATCCTCCTCTTGAGCCGCTCTTTCCAACCCCATCTCGCGTTCTTTGTTTCTCGCTTTTCCAACCCGTGGTATCCAGAATCATATTGATATAGTGATAGCAATGCCCTTGAGCCGTGAGGAGGGTAATGGTCATACGTTGTTGCGCGCTTCTTTTTTTTCTTTCTTTGTTTTTCTGTGTGTGTGTGTGTGTGTGTGTGTTCATTGCCTTGATGTCGTCAAAGCGGATGGTCAGTCAAAGGTATGTATCACGAACCCTATTGCTTGTTCAACTCGTCCATGGCTTCCATCTCGTCGTCCCATTTCCCGCCGCCGGGGATGGCCGGCAGTGGCGGGGGGGGCGGATTTGCCGCCGCCTCGGCCATGGTCCGCTTCGAGGCCTCGCTCGTGTTGGAGGGAGACTCGGACTTCTTCTTGGAGCTGTCGGACGGCAGCGCGGGGAAGTCCTCCATCACAGGGACGGCCTGCTTGCCGCGGGCCTGCTGCTTGCCGCGATGGCTGCCGTTGTGCTGGCTGTTGTCGCCGGGACTGCTCTCGTGGGCGTTGGCTTGGCTGTCGAAGCCGCCGCGGCCGCCGCCGCGGCCACCGCTGCCCCCTCTGCCCCGGCGGTCCCGTCCCCTCTCGTGCTGCCGCTCGTCCAAGAAGCGGTCGACGTCCGGCCGCTCCTCGCCGTCCCTGGCGGTGGCGAAGCGGCTGCCCGCGAGCCCGCGGCCGCTCTTGGTGCCCCTGATGCCGCCGTTGGCGCCGCGGAAGCCGCGCCTGGCCTCCTCCTCGGCGGCGGCCTCCTTGCCCTCGTCCCAGCTGTTGTTCTTGATGCTCATGGCCTTGAGCTTGCGCTCGCGGTTCTTGGAGCGCTCGTCCTCGAGCCTGCGGCGGTCCTCCTCGCCGCGCCGCCTGCGCTCGGCCTCCTCGAGCCTGCGCTTGCGCGCCTCCTCCATGCCGCGCGCGTACGCCTCGGCGTGCTGCTTCTCGTCCCGCTCGGCCTTTTCGAACTGGCGCGTCTTCTCGGCGTTGAGGAGCTTCATCTTCTCCATCTTGGCGGCCAGCTCGGCCTCGGTGAGCTTGTGCCGCGGATTGGCGCCCGACGAGACGCGGGCCTCGGCATTGAGGGCCGTGTTCTGCGACGGCTGGCGCGAGTGCTTCTCGCGGGGCGCCGTGGGCGCGTTCGGCGGGGCGTGGGGGGGCGAGGATGGCTCCGGCTGGGACTCGGAGGGCGGGACGAGGTCGGCTGCGGCTGCGGCTGCGGGCTCAGGGAGCGGTTCCGCGGCGGGCTCTGGGGCGGCGGGCTCCGGCGCGGGATCTTCCTTGGGGGCCGGCGGTTTGTCCGCGAACCGCGAGGATGCGAGGCCTCTGAACGGCTTCTGAGCCTTGGCCGGTTTCCGTGCCGGCGGAGCTGCGCTCACGGGGGTCGTCGCGGCAGACGGAGTCGACGTGGATGGGGACGCGGACGATTGCTGTCTCCGTCGTTGGTGGTGTTGCTGCTGCTGCTGCTGCTTCTGAGGTTGTTGCTGCTTCTGAGGTTGTTGCTGCTTCTGAGGTTGTTGCTGCTGCTGCGGTTGCTGCTGCTCCTGTTGTCGTTGGGGCTCGGGCACGGGTTCGGGCTCAGGCTGGTAGAGGGGCTCTTCCTGAGGCTCATGTATCAGGATGGCTTCGGACTCGACGGGCTCGAAGTCGTCGTAGAAGAGGTCATCGTCCGTCCGGCCGCCGAACTGATCCTCCATTGTGATGGATATCTGGTTGGTGGAGGAGGGGAAGAGTATGGAAAGGGGGGGGGATGACGGTATCTCTCGCTGCCGATCAGTGATGATGCGCCTGACGAAAGGCGTCTCGTGAATGTGTCAAAGATCCCGTGCGGATGAGGATGAGCAAGAATACATGTATCGATGTATGGCGATGCTGGTCGGTCGTCGACAGCCCGAGAGGTAGGCCTGGTTCTCTGGCGGCTCGTGGAACTTGACGGAAACGAAAGGGCGGGTGTGTTGCATCAATCCATCAATCGATAGATGGATCAACTTGATTCTAGGCCTTCGCCCTCGAATCTCGACCGGTGGAAGTCCAAGTTCTAGATCGCTGAGATTCGACGGTGCCCCTCCCGACCCTAACCCTATGACAGTGCTAACATCATATACACACTATATATTATGCACTGTGAGACGCAACGACATCCATTCGAGTCTCATCATCATCATCATCATCATCATCGGAAGGACACGCAACCTCATTCTGTCTCGACGCCCAGACCCTCTCCTTCTCCTCCTCCCTAGCGTACGGGTACATGCGCGGCGGTGCGCGTGTCTACCGGCGCTCTTCTCCCGCGCCGAGCCTCGCCATCACCGCGTCCCTCAGCTCCTGCATCGAGCTCACAAACACAGCGCCATACCTCCTGCAGACGGCCTCGACGTTCCCCCTCTTGCTGTAGCTGTCCAGCGCGCACACGACCGCCCTGCCCGAGCGCACGCACAGCCCGAGCTCCAGCAGGCTGATGGGCGCCGCGCTGACGCCGTGCAGGAAGACGACGACGACGTCCGCCCGGTCCTGCATCTCCAGCTCCCACTCCACCTGCTCCCTGAACCTGCTGTCCGACATGTCCTCGCGCCAGGACGCGCCCCAGTCGGCGCGCCTGGGGTTGAAGATGGTGATGGGTAGGTGGGCCAGGTCGGACGTGAGCTTCTCCCTCCAGTCGGGCTCTTCGGTCGGGCTGGTCGTGCCGGCGAGGAAGATGCTCGGTCGCGCCGTGCCCTCTGCGGCGGGGGGAGGAGGACGAGGAGGTCGAGACGGGGCCATGATGACCTGGGCCTGTGCAGACATGACGACGACAGCGACGGCGACGGCGACAGACTTTTTTTTTTTGCCAGAGGTTGAAGAAGTGCGGTTCCTGCGGTTGATGCTGTGGGAGAGATTGAAGATTGAGCCACCGGCCTGGTTGAGTCATCTGCTAAGAGGCCGCGCGGTGCTAAATATCAAGGGCCCGGATCGGTTGCTGCCTATTGCGTCGTTGCTCGAAGCCATCACGACGAAGCTACGCCAGACCTCCTTTGCAGCGGAGAGACGAATCGTGAGCATTGAAAGACTCGAAAGCAATCTCTGATATTTTGATCCATCTCGTCTCGTGAATTCGAAAAGCTGAGCCACCGCCACGAGAGGATGATTCACTGACAGCAAACAGTTGACAGCTGGCCATTGATGTCTTCATTGCTGGGCCCGACTCAAGCAACAATGAATGAATCTTCCATGATCGAAAACGCCATCAACACCATCTTCCTTGCAGTGAGAACAATGACAAAAGCTAGGATCTCTACAGGCTACAATGGCCGCTGGCGGCTTGACAGAATGTGAAACGCAATCAAAGGAAGCAAGTTCGAAAGAATATTAAGTGTTCATCATCCTCAGAAGATGCTCACGTCCCTCCCTCTGAGGTCTCGAATGCCGAAAGTGAGAACCGCTCAGCCGTGGGGGTGATTCACCGACTGCCCACAGCTTCACCAGCTTCCAACTCGTTCATCGGAATACTCTCGCGAGTAATCTCCAAGTTGCCATTCATACATCCTACATTTCTATCACCTTCAAGAAAAGAAGACATCAGTATGCCTTCCAGTACTCCAATGGACCTCAAGCCCTGGATCGCGAGAGCCCTTCTCGCAGGGAGGAAGCCTCTCCCCGACGCCGCACCCAAGAGAGCGCCGATCCCGAAATCGATCGCGAGCTTCCAGATCAACTTCGCGCCTCCAGCCCATGTGAGTTTCCCCAAGAGACGCCCGCCATCGAGCTTGGTCTTCTATCGAGTCGCGATGTCGCCAAACAGTCACCTCCATCTCACACGTGCCCCTGAGCAGGTGTCGCCCAAGCGCCCCAAGAAGCTCCAGCGTCGTCCCTGGACAACCGCCGAGCTCAAACACTTGTTCCGCCTCAAGGACCGGGACTCAAGTTGGGAGGCTATCCAGGTATGTATTCCTCATCTTCGATTCTTCTCGGGCCGTTGGTCAAGTGTTGATCTAATCGACGGATCCTGCAGTCGTACTTCCCTGAGCGATCGATAGACGCGATCAAGCAGACCTTCTGGAAACACCGGTCTTACTTCCGCAGCGTCAAGTCCGCAAGGAAGAAGAGGCTGCGCACGATCCAGGGATTTGGCGTCCCGTTCCGTCTTGACACGATCGCAGAAGAGACGGATGCGCAAAACACCGTCAAGATCAACAGCCCGACTGCCCCTGACCCCGCCATCCCAGACGCCGACACGAAGGAAAAGGATGACATTTGTGCATAGAAACCCCATGGGTGCTTCTTGGACTATCTGTCATGTAAGCATAGCTTGCTTCGAAAGGTAGTCATCGCAACCAGAAGAGCAGCAGTCTCAACTCTGAACCGAGAAAAGTCCCCCATCTGTCGTCTCCGTCCCTCCCTGCATGGATCCCAACTCCCAGTCCTCGAGAATCAATCTTTCTAGGCCCTCCCCATCTAAGTGTATTCCCACGCCCCGAACGCGCTCCCCGCAGGCTTCATCCGCAACCCCCCCACGGCCACGCACCCCTCCCCCC
>NQYS01000001.1:4345933-4372798 GCA_003055955.1 Escovopsis sp. AC | reverse complement strand
GGGTTTGGTTGAAAAGAGAGTGGAGGGTATAAAGATAGCGAGGAGAGCGCGGGAATACTAAATATTAGCTAGTACGGAGTACGAGCCGGGCTTAAACGATGGACGAGAGAGGAATCAATATGAGGGAGCGTGTTGATGAGGTATGACAAGGTGAAGGGGACAGAGGAGAGGGAGGGGAAGAGGAGGAGGAGTGAAGACGATCAGGAGGAAGATGGGATGGACTTGAGGAGGAAGCTCCTCGACGTGGAATCGATTGATGGCTCTGGCGGCGGTGGCGCTTGACGAGTTTGGATTACAGGTAAACCCCCAGCTGCTGTACTTGTCGAGGGGAGTCGCTGAGAAGCTCATTCGATTTTTTTTTAAACCATCCCTTTCATCCATGCAGATTGACCGAGTATGTAGATGATGGTTGATGAGCCAGCTCGCGTCCCTGTTCGGTGGCTGCCACCCGTGATAATTTGAGTCGGTTGATTGATTGATCGATCAAAAAGCCGTGCGCTAGTGCTGCATCGTCGAGGCGAATCACCTGGCGAATATATCAATGTATCAAGTATGGAGATGCTGCTGGGCAGAGCTCGACGCCAGCGGCCACGAGGTCGAGCCGGATGGTCGATCGAGGATGCTCTTGATAGATTGGCTGAATCAATATCCAAATCTAGAGTTGATCCATCCAGATCTTGAGATAATTGAATTGATCAATCAATCAATGCATCTCCAGGTGCTCGATTCCGATGAGGCGGAGGTGAGGGTCTCGAGACTTCAATCCCTCTTCAGCGGACTTCAGCGGACTTCAGGGCCGACAGTGACCGCGACGGCGGCCGCAGCGTGCAATCAGCGCCGAAGCTTCAGTGAGGGCGGGCGCTGTGAATGCGCTGGACGCGCTGAAGGTGGCCCGGGGATTGATCAATGGATGGATCAATTGATTGATATCGAGGGCCGACCTCGATGGAGGGTCCAGATCGTGGATGAAATTGATCAATAGATTGAATGGATTGATTGGATGGATGATTCCTTGATCCACAGTCGATCGATGGAATACGGTGGCCATCAATCTTCAAGGCCCGGATCATGGATGATGTTGGGACACCCGACTCGAAGCCGCAGGTCGAAAGATCAATGAGATGAGAAATCGGGATGGGCATTCCCGTTAAAAGGAATGGAACATATCTTTAGATCTACGAGTGCGGACCGCCTCAACCCGAGGTCGGACAGGAGGTGGTTTCCGTCCATACGGGATCCAGCTAGCCTCTCGGAGCCATTTGTGCAATGGGTGCGTAACCAGACATCATCATGATCCCTCGTCGTCTGGCAGCCCGTCTCTCAGAGCCCGGCCTTCGGAGAGCCTCTACCGGTAGTGCTTTATGTACTCCGTATGCGCCAGCTCGACGGGCCGAACCCCGTGATTCGATCTCGCAAGCGGGCGCTGCAGCGTGGCCATGACTTGCATAAGCCTCGGACTCTAGCTTCGATGTGGTAACTGCCGGTCGAGCATGTGCTTTCAGAGCGAAGATGGATGGTCAAGAGTTGATCCAACAGGTATTGATTCGTGCTCGGGAGATTCCGCGAAAGGCTACAGTGTGTGTGGATTGATATGGACTGTACTCAAGTCTCCTCATGCTCGAGAAGCGTGTGCCTCTACCTCCCCAGCAGTGTCCGTATTTTTTACGAGCACTGTCGCACTCCGCGCAAGGTGAGCAGTCACGGTGAGGCTCACCGACTCACCTTGGCACTCACCGCTCACCGCTCACCGAGATCTCAACTCAACACATCAGGCCGCACAGCGAGTTGAGGCCAGCATCGAGTCCCTGCTCGCAACGCGTTCGTTTGCACGCTGTTGAATCGCCATGACATCGTAGAGAGCCCTGTTCGCCAAGGAGGATCATGTCCTTTGATATTCTCTAGCCTGAAAGAGCCAAGGATCTACGTATCCATCTCCGTCGCCCATCATGGAAGAGGCCGTGAGAAAACACTTCTTCGACCACGGCAAATCAGTGAGCCCTTCCACTCAGCGCAGGAGCGCAGATCGCCCGCGCGCTCTTCCAGGCCCATCTCATACATATGTCTGTCGCTGACCGCATGCGCTCCGCAGGCATCCGCAGAGGAGCGCGACGGCTGCCACTGGTGCCAGCTGCGCGCGTTCCCCAGCCACAAGGAATTCCCCGTCACCGTCGTCAACTGGGAGGACGAGGCCGTCCTGCCCCCTGACTTCCGCTTCACAGACCGCGTGGTCCTGGGCAGCGGCGTCGAGGCCGCCGAGGATAGTTTCCGGAGCGGCTGCGCGTGCGACTCCGACGGCCACTGCCAGTACATCAGCTGCCAGTGCCTCGCCGACCTCGACGACGATGACGATGACCAGCACGACGATGGGGGCCACGGCGTGATGAGGGACGCCAACAGGAAGGCGTACGCGTACCACGCGCACGGCGCCAAGGCCGGCCTGTTGCGGTCCAGGCTTCTCAGCTCCAAGCTGCCGCTCTACGAGTGCCACGCCGCCTGTTCGTGCTCGAGAGACTGCCCGAACCGAGTCGTCGAGCGCGGGAGGACCGTTCCGCTGCAAATCTTCCGTACCCACGATCGCGGATGGGGTGAGTTCCTTTCTTGTCCCTTACTCTTTACTCCCCTTTGAGCCTAAGTGGGGATATTGAAGAAAAGGTCACACAACTGAATGATATTGACCAAACACTCGCCCAGGCGTCCGGTCCCAAGTGGAGATTCAAAAAGGCCAGTTCGTGGACCGATACGTCGGCGAGATCATCACCTCCGCAGAGGCCGACCGCCGCCGCGCCGCGTCCGCCTCCTCCAAGCTCAAGGACGTCTACCTCTTTGCCCTCGACAAGTTCACCAGCCCCGACTCCCTGGACCCGCGCCTCAAGGGCCCGCCGCTCGAGGTCGACGGCGAGTTCCAGTCCGGCCCCACGAGGTTCATCAATCACTCCTGCGAACCGAACCTGAGAATCTTCGCGAGGGTCGGCGACCACGCAGACAAGCACATCCACGACCTGGCTCTCTTTGCCATCAAAGACATCCCGCGCGGCGAGGAACTCACCTTTGACTACGTCGACGGCGTGACTGAGGACGCCGGGGGACAGGAGGTGAATGCCGGCGACATGACAAAGTGTCTTTGTGGGAGCAAGAAATGCCGCGGGTACCTGTGGTGAGGCGTCTTTGACGCGAGGGACACCCTCATGCTCAGACGACGCATTCTCTCTCCAACCATGATTTGAATGCCGTGTATTCACGCGCGTGTCACGGCACGGCCAGGAGTATAAAGTCTGGAAAGGGGTCACGGAGGTGATGAGAATAGATGAGAAGGAACAGGAGAACAAAAGAAGAAGAAGAATACCAAGAGGAGGCTACGATATCTCACAGACTAGAGAAAGTGGCATCAGAAAGAAACCTAAGAAAGGGAGCCCCGAAGAGAAGGCCAAGATGTGGAGCAGGTTGTCATCCCTGATCACGGGCTCGCAGAGACAGCCACAAGCACGCGGAGCACCCTCACCCAACCCGGATTCCACACCGGCCTCCATAACCCTCCGCAGACGAACACTCGAGAACCGTCGCCGCCTCCAACAGCAACTCTCGAGCGGCCGCCCCGAAGCGCCCTGGAGATTATGCGGCGACAGCTTATGCCAGCTCCGCCACTGCGCCGCAACCGACTCACCCCCCGGATAC
The DNA here is from genome assembly GCA_003055955.1 of Escovopsis sp. AC. Lineage (NCBI taxonomy): Eukaryota > Fungi > Ascomycota > Sordariomycetes > Hypocreales > Hypocreaceae > Escovopsis > Escovopsis sp. AC. The sequence goes on along the minus strand of NQYS01000001.1, from coordinate 4,369,126 downwards.
CACCTCCTCGACCGCGAGAGAAGCAGACTCGGCTCCCGCATGCAGGACCTGACAGCCCACTTCGCCGCCCAGATGGCCACCCTCATATGGCGCTCCTCCTGGTGGGGCATGGGCCCGATGCTCGCCAAAATCCACGCCGTCTCCTCGTTCCTGGCGTCCCCGCCCGTGCGCCGCGCATACGTCGAGTTCAAGACGGCCCTGGAGGTCAGAGGCATCATCCTTCCCAAGTGGGGGCTCTTCGCCGAGAGCCTGCACAGCACGATCCTGCCGCAATTCCACGCCGTCTTGATGACGATGCAGGGGGGCCTTGACCAGGAGGTGCGAGACATGATCCATCTCGTGCTGGACGACAAGGACCCCAATCGTGCGGCATGGACAGCCGACGACTATATTCTGCAGCTCCTCCTCAAGATGGAGCTCTGGCGCACGCAGGACGCGGGGCAGCTCCGCAAGCGGCAGTGGGACTTCGGGACCCCGCGCGTCGTGGCCGAGCTTCTCGTCGCGCTCGTCCTGCACTTCCGCTGGATGGATGCCGAGGCGCAGTGCTTCGACGTCGCGGCGTGCGCGGGGCCCGCGGAGCACGACGAGGTGTGGCAGGCGTGGATCGATCGGTTCCCGCCGTCGGCGCTGGACGACGGCAGCAACCACGACGTGAGGGCCGCGAGGGGATGCCAGTTCGCGCCCAGGATGGAGGGCGATGTCGGCTGGGACGTCGGAAAGGGGGTCGGGTATCTCGGGGCAGTCGGGAGGTCCGAGCCGCCGAGGACAGGGACGATGCTGGTGGAACGAGAACGAGACCCGAGCCTGCCTCAGCATTGACAGATCTACCGGTGCTCGTACGAGTACATATGCCGCGTCCCCACAAGATTCGGCGGCGAGCTGCGAAATTGAATTGAGATTGACCGAGTGTTGTTTACTTGGATCGTCGCCCACCATCTCGCGGCCGCGCACTAGCCAGGTGCCCGATCATGACGGCGCCATCTCCGAGATGCAGACGGTGGCGAATCCGCGATCGATGGGGAGACTCCGATCTGCTCATGCATCAGCCCATGGCCTGATAACACGAGTACGACGCCGCTGCACCACCGACCGCAATGCTCTGCCCCATTCACCAGCGCATCATCCACCACGACCATTATTCAAATTGAACTCATCGCTTCTCGTTCTTGTCCGAGTCACATCATTGTTTTGTGATGTATGAAATGCTCATCCGTCCTCTGATATCGCTCTGAGATCAGAAGCGCAGAGCCACCGCCCGAGATAGCTTCAGAAAGCTCTGACGTCATCCTCCGCCGACCGCATCGATTGTCATTCATCACACCGTCGCCCTCGATATCATGAAGCTTTGAGCTCCGAGCGAAACAGCAGCGCCCGAGACAAGGCACAAGCAAAACGACATATCGAGCTGAGACAGAAAGAAACACAATGCTCAAAAGGCTCTCTGCCGCCGCGAGGGGCCTGCATCCCAGTCCCGCGCACGGGATGATGCCCTCCCCCTTTCGATAGTACGCCCCGCCCCGCCTGACTGCCGTCCCACAGAGACGATCATCACATCCCCGACCCCTCGGCCCCTCGCTCTATCCCATCCCCAAGTCTCTCTGGACGTGTCCCGCTCCAGGCCGAGAAACCGAAGCTGACCCCTCCCAGCCCGAAACCAAGCTCCCCCCTCTCTGTCCTCACCATCGGCATCACGGCCCTGCTGCTCACCGGCTACGCCTCCAAGTTCCGCTACCACCTATCCACCAAACAGAGCCTGCAGGGCCAGTCATCCCCGCCCACCAGCAGCACGGCGAGCCAGAACCGCGCCCTCGCGATGGAGATCGACAAGGAGGCGAGGCAGAGGGAGCAGCAGAGGAGGCTGCGCCAGAGGGACAAGGAGGCCGAGGCCGCCGCGGCCGTGGAGGATGCGTACGGGGACCGGTCCAGCTTGGATGACCTGGAGAGGGCCGTCGAGGCGTACTCGCGCAGGTAGACTGGGAATTCTCGAGCTGCGGATGCCTAGGGGGGGCAGCATCATGCCATCATAGGGAACGGAAACGGTCTTGTATCATAGCAAAAGTGTATTTTGAGAATAATGAAACACCCCTGTAGTGCTTTAGATGTTTGTGGTCTTCATACTTCCCATCAGCTCGACCACCGGTTCTTCGGCTCCCCCGGAAGTCGTAGCCTCCATACACCTGACCCCAAAAAAAAAAGATTCCGAAGAAAAGCATGCCCTCACGGCGGCGCCAGCTGCTTGCGCTTCAGCTTCGCCCGCTTGCACGACGCATCCGCCAGCTTCCTCGCAAACCCCTTAGACACCATGCCCACGAACCGCGACCGGTCCAGCAGCTCCTCCATCCCCGCGTCCCACATCCGGTAGTCCACCCCCTCGCAGAAGTACTCGATGATCCTGCCCGCCAGCATCTCCTGCGTCCCGTGCGCCATCTCGAGCGCCTCGTACGCGTCCGCGAACTCGCGCATCAGCCGCCTCTGCCGCGCGCGCTCCCGCTCCCTGGCCGCCCTGTCCCCCTTGCCCTTGTCCGCGCCCTTCGCCTTGTCCTGGTCCTTGTCGACGCCGGACTCGCCGTGCACCGCGGCGCCTGCCCCCGCCCACGACGAGTGGTACAGCGCGCGGTGGCCCTCCCCGATTTTGGCGTTGATGCACTGCAGCATGAACTCCCCGATCGGCGGGCTCAGGAAGCGGTCGCCCAGCTTGTACACCTCGATGAAGTCGCGCAGCGTGGCGCTGGGAGCGGCTGAGACGAGGGCGGCTGGGTGGAAGGGCGAGTGCGGCGCCGGCGCCGGCGGGCACGCGTGCGGGATGATGGACGAGTACGTGTAGGCGACGCCGAGGTAGAAAGCCAGGTATCTGGGCTCGATGTCGTCAAAGACCACGGTGCCGTCGGCTGCTTCCTGGAAGGGCTTGCTGAGGCAGGTCCTGAAGTACTCGGAGTGCCTGCACACGACGCTTCTGTGGACGCGGAACGTCTCGCCCTTGGCGGTGATCTCGACGAACATGTTCTCAGAACTGGGGCGCGTCAGCTCAGCTCAGCTCAGCTCAGAGCAGTCGAGGGGCAAGAAAAAGAGCGAGGCTCTCAAGGGCCTCGGGGCGAGAGTGCGGGCACGTACGCGAGGAGCCATGAGGTGCGGTAGTCGTCGTGCAGCTCGGGCTCGGATTCTGAATCTATGACCTTCTCCTCGGACAGTACGGTCTTGACTTTCTTCTTGGGAGGCGCCATCTCAACAATCCTGCCGTCTCTTTTGCGGGTACTAGAGGGTTATGAGGAAGAATGATCAGACTGCGATGGGGCAGCTCGTCTTGTGGATTGTGTTGGCGAGGAGAAGTGGCCAGCCTCAAGGAGAAGAAACAAGAGGAAAGTTGCTTGAGAGCTGGAAGTGGAGCTGCTCAGGCAGCATGTGGAATCAAGGCGAGCAGATGCATCACGCCCAGCAGCCTCGAGAGGATGAATGCGGTTGTGACTTTCATTTCACCCATAGCGCGCCTCAGGCCACGATGTCAGTATTATTGCCGCATTGTGCGTGTGCTGACAGCTCAAGAAAAGAAATGGAGTCTTGCGCAACTGCGAGAGCATCATGCAATGGAGGGAACATGAGCCATTGAGACGAGTTTGAATAGAGGTGGATGCGTCGCTGAGCAAGTTCCTGGGCCGCATTTGATTGAGACAAGAGACAATGCGAGCAAACGGGGTCAAAACCTCGGTTTGAATAGCTGCGGGCCCCCTGTGAGCCTCTCAATGGTTTCTCTTTTCGGGGAGACAATGCAAATGGAGGCATTTCATATAGGTAGTTTAGACTCACGTGAGACAAACGCTCTGCTCGAAGACCTCCCAAAGTAGGTGTAACAAAATGAAAATAAAACGGGCACCCCAAACGCCGCCACGCATGCATTGATCTATGATCAGCGGCCCCTGACCTTGCGAACCACAACCGTGTTGCCCTGCAGCTCCCACCCGACGCTGTACGAGTCGACGAGCACCTGCCACTCCGCGCCCGTCATGGCCTCGAGGAACCCGCGGTCGACGCTGAGGTAGGACCTCCCGAAGCACTTGAGGACGTGCCTGGCCATGTCAGCCTCTGCCCACTCCATGAGGCGCGCGCGGTGCCCGTCGACGGAGCGCTTGACGCGCTGGAAGAGCACGTAGTTGTCGTGCGTGAGGGCGGCGAGCGCGGCGTTGACCTTTGGGTCGCGCAGGGCGTGGGCGCGGCGCAGGGCGTAGGCCTCGCCGAGGCGGCCGCGGCGGCAGGCGGTGTCGAGGACGAGGTAGGCGAGGACCTCGGCGCGCTCGACGGCGGCGAGCGGGTGGCGCGGGTGGATGGCGCGCAGGAGGTGCAGGATGGCCGGGTGGAAGGACTCCGGGTCCTTGACGAGGATGGAGAGGCGGATGCAGAAGAGGTACGCCTGGGCGGCGAAGTCGTCGGCGCGATTCGTGGCCACGATGCCCTCGCGCAGCTTGCGCAGCGCGGCGAGGACGTCGCTCAGCGCCTTGGTCTTGGCCGGGTCCGCGAGGGCGCCCCGGTCGAGGGCCAGATCCTGGGCTGGGGCCGGGGCTGGGCCGGCTGCGAGTGAGGGCGAGGGCGCGGGTGAGGGCGCTGGCTTGCCGGACACGTCGAGGGCGGAGAAGCGGCGGAGGAGCTCGTCTCGCTGGCCCGCGTCGGAGCAAAACATCATGTACCGCTCCACGATCTTGGTGTAGTAGCCCTCCTGGGCGTTGAGGTCAAGCAGTCTATGTCCCGGGGTCAGTCGCCCGAATAGATTCTTGGAGGGAGCTGCAGGACCTACCTCGTGTCGCCCTTGGACGGCAGCCCGACGCTCTCGAGAGGGTCCTGGTCCACGGGCTTGAGCCTGCCCCACGGGCCCGAAGGGTTTCTGACTCCTTTGCCGGGCATCACGGTGGATCAATGCCATGGATGCCCAGGAGCATCAATGAAGTGTGTTGATGTTCGAGCACAAGAAGCATCACCGTCTCGAGTCCTCGAAGCGACGTCGACGTCCAATGCTGCCTGCTTGCCTTAGTCATCAAAGGGACAGGCTCGAGGTCGACATGCGGTGCCTGGAGGTACGCGATCGGTTACCCAAATTTGGCCAGACCGCAGGTACCTTTTGGCAGAGGCCAGACTCGCAGGAAACACCATCACCATCATCATCCCCATCGTCATCCCCATCATCGTCATCATCACCACCTTTTTGCATCACTTCAAGACGGGCAGAGACAAGCTGCATAGCAGATCTCGCAGACACGTTTCTCGTCGAAAAGTCATTATATCCCCAACCAAGCAATACGTTTACAGGCACGGTTCCCAAGTGTGGGGGGCACGACCTTGTCAAGCCAGCTATCGCCTCTCCCTCCCTCGTTGCCCCTTCTCATCCCATCTCCTCTTCCATCTCCCCTTTCATAAGCGTCACACCTGAATCAACCCTCTCATCGAGCTCGCTCCTTGTCCCCGGCTGATCCGCCCCCCCCCTTTTTCCCCCCAAAGGAAGCGCCGCAGAGGCAAGCAGCTCACTCCTCGCCCTCGTCCGCCTCGGGCAACGGAGTCGCCTCAGCCAGCTCGGTGGACTCTGCCAGCTTCTTCTGCTCGCTCATCTGCTTCTTGCGCTTATACTCCTCCTCGATCTTCTGCTCGATCATCTTCTGGTTCTTGCACAGGGCCTTGACCGCGGGCAGCACCTTGCCTGTTCGCGGCGTCAGCCCGGCGTACGGAGGGGGGAAGGGCATTGATCAGAGGAAAAGACGTTGATCAGAAGAAAAGGCAGGGGAGCAGGAGGGAGAGGAGGAGTATCAGGGGAAAGGGGGGCGGCGAAAGGCTCCCGAGAGACTCACGACGAGCAGTGTGGATGCCACACTTCTTGAGCACACACCCGGCGGCCTTCTTCTTCAGGCCCGCGAAGTTGGCGCACCCGCACGCGTAGTCGGTCGCTCCGCAGCCCGCCTTGGCCATGGCGTTGTTGAGGCACTCGAGCGAGCAGTGCGGGATCTTCTTGAGCTTGACCTCCTTGACTTCTTTATCCTTGTGGCCCTTCTTGCCGCCGCGCGCGGCGTCCTCGCCGAAAACGGAGTCGGCGTTGGCGAGGATGGCAAAGAGGCCGATGACGATGCTGAGCTTCATATTGGAAAGTAGGTGGTGAACCTGGAGAGAAATTAACAAATACGTCAGAGAAATATAGAATAAGGTGAGCTCGGGGAAGGATAACGAACGTGGTGAGGGGGAGTTTTATGAGAATCGGTGGTTTCTGATGGATCTTGCGGTACAGGTGTTGATGGGTTGTGTGAGAAGAAGCGAGAGGGTGAAAGAACGCTCGAGTGTCCCCGGGGGGGGGGGGAGAAATAGATCAAGAGAACTTGGGAGACGGGGCGCCGGCAGAAAGAGGATCAGAATTACATACATCGAGCGTGGATCGAGTCAACCGTCGGCCTGACGCAAGTCAAGTCAAGTCTTGCAATGGCGTCAGTTCGTCCATCACGGTGGCCTTGGGGATCGATGACTTCTTTCTAAGGCCGTCTAAAGGGGGTGGGGTTGAGCGGGATGAGCAATGGATCCCATCGTAGGTCGTCATTCAGGGGCGGCTAAGGAGTGGACAGATCAATCAATCCATCATTGATCAATCAATCAATACTATTGATAGCCTGAGTATAGTAGTACTAGTCATGGAACAATGAGCTCATAGGAGCTCCTGGCCCCTTGGAGTCAATCCCTGGCGGGACTCGTCGTCATCGATCAGAGCTGTAGTCCTTCTTGACGGAGCTACGCAAGCGTGGTTTGGTTTGCGAATTACTCCTGCATGCTATTAGTGACTCAGGTTCATGACACTCAACGGCCTAGACTCAATGCAAAGATCGCGTCTACCCATCATCTATCAAATCATGCATACATCACACAACCCATCCACTCCCAACTGAATCATCCAGGCACTCCCGGATCCGCCCGATCCTGTCTCGTGTCTCTCTAGCTTCCCCTAGATTCTAGATCCCCTTCCGATCAGCAAGACTCAGCTGTCCCCTTACCTCCTCTCTAATTGTCGTAACTCGTCATCGCGACTTGCCCTCCCTAGTCGTCTACACCCAACGACCCAAATGCCCATTCCGCCAGTAGTAGTAGTAGTAATAGTAGTAAAAGTAGTAGTAGTAGTAGAGTAGTGAACGTTGGGATCGGCTCTGACGTATCCCGTCGGGTTATACCAAGCATCTTTTCCTCAACCACTTCATTCGCCGCGTCTATGCATCCACTCCTCCATCCATTATTAAATCATCCCCTCAACAGAGTACTTTTGTCATCATGCAATCCGAAAATGCACCACCGGTAGTATCATGCATCGCCCCCGCGCGCGCGAGACAATGCTCAATGCTCGCAGCTCGCCCGGCAATCACATTCCTCGGGCTCCAGGTCGTCGTCCCAGCCCGCGGGGCCCTCGGCCTCGAAGATGCCCCTCTTCGAGATGACTCGCCCCAGGCCGCGGTGAATCTCGGCTTGGAATGGCTCGAATGGTATCTTCTCTCCGTCGATGCTGATGTACCCGTCCTCCTGGTTCCGCGGGATGAGGCGGTAGGCCGAAATCTTCCTGTACGAGACGTTCGGATTGTCGTAGAAGCCGCCCGACTCGACCGAGAGCAGGATTCCGACTGCTGTTAGGGGGGAGACGTCACCGTCCCACGTCACTAGGTCCATGCATCCTTCGTATGGCCGCGAGGCAGGGAAGAAATTGGCTCCGGCTGTCATGTATGGCATCTGCGTCCGAGGAGAAAGAAAGAAAAAAAAGAAGAGAGAAAAATCAGTTTGTTTCAAGTTGCACACTTTTTTTTTTTCGCGACTCACATTTCCGCAATAAAAATTCCCAATCGTGTCGGTGGAGATCATCTTCCAACCCTCGGGCAGCTCGTCTTGCACCGTTCCGTATTTCAACTTCGGAAGGCCCCCGGTGGTGTCGCCATCCTGGTCATCGTTGGCGTCGCTGTCTACCTGTTCTTGGAGCCCTCTTTTTAGCAGTCTCGGGTCGTCGCTGTGTCGCTTGTACTCCTGTCGTATCTTGCCCTTGTCGTCGAGCTCGAGCTTGAAGGCTATGTCGCACGGGTAGCACCTCCGGCGGCAGACGCGGAGCGCCAGGCCGACCTCGAATCGAAACCCACCCATCCAGCGCATGTGCTCAGTCGCGAGGTCGCTCTCGGCGATGATGCCCACGGCCTGGGACAGGAAGGAGAGGATGCGCCGCTCGCCCTGCGTGATGGAGATGAGATCCAGCGGCATGACGACCCCCTTGATGATGGCCAGCGCGGCGGCCCCGGCCTGGTTGGTGCCGTAGAGGTTCAGGGCAAGCGCGTTGCCGGAACCGCACGGGATGTGACTGACGGCCACCCTGCTCAGGACCTTCTTGGCGTCCGGCCGCCTAGCCAGGCCGTTGAATATCTCGTGCGGCGTCCCGTCTCCGGAGCAGGCCATAATCGTGTCGTACTTGTCGAGATTGGCCTCCTGGACGAGATCCGCTGCCTCGCCGCCCCTGGACAGCGTGACGACGTCGAGATTCATCCGAGCGGCCCGGAACAGGGGCTCTACCTGGGTGTGCCATCGGTGCAGCGCTCCTCCGGGGCCGGAGCTGGGGTTTATGAGCACGTAGGCGCTCTTCTTGATCTTCGCGTCGCCGTAGGCCGTGGCCAGCAGCGCAGAGGCAAAGGCCTTGGGCAGTGAGCTGCCCTCGTATTGGTCGTCGTCGAGGTAGGGGAGGGTGAATGCCCATTGCGCGGTGTCGCAGGAGGTGTCTGATGTGTGGACGGCGTAGTCTATGATGATCTTCTCTTCGACGACGGCGGCCCATAGGACGTTGTATAGCGGGATGGCCTGCTTTGTGACTTTGGCTGGCAGTGAGGTCATGCATTGTTAGCCGGTCTGTCCGCAAGCAAGAGACGACCCTGTTTGCGACGGGGTTTCTTGAAGGTGGCGAGAAAGGAAGAAGAAGGGCAAAGGCAAAAAGGGGAAGACGAGACGGGAGAATCAGTCAGTCAGTCAGTCGGTCAGTCAGTCGGCCAGTCAGCCAGCCAGCCAGTCAGCTCACCTTGTGATCTGAGGAATCCACCACAGCATCGCGTCGTTTTCTTGCCATCGGGATCTGCCGAGTTCTCGTCAGTATTGGTCGTACCTGTAGGCCACGGATGAAGCCATCAATATGTTCGCAGTCGGTTGCGTACCGTAGAGAATCAGGTCAGTCTCGCCGATGGTCAGCGTCCTCTTGCCTCCTAAGCTGAGACGCATCCCGACGGCCGGCACGTCCCCCGTCATTGTAGCGTCGAGGAGTCGCTGCGTCGGGGTCTATTTAATGAATTGAAGCCTCCCGGGGTCCTCGGGGGTCCAGACCAACAGCCTCTGAAGCACAGATGTCTCACTTTCCGAAAATGAGAAAGGATCGCTACAAGTGAACAATAAGGATACTTCTGTGCTCGTATGTAAGGTAAAGAAAGAAAGGGTACGAGGGAAAAGAAAGGTGTAAAGTAAGAGGCCGGGAGAATAGAATTGAAAAAAAAAAAAAAAAAAAAAAAAAAAAAAAAAAGAGGGAAAAGCAAAGGTTATTGTAACGTGATGTGCGGAGAGGACGATGGAACGGTATGTCAGCGAAAGATGTACGGAGCAGCGGTTTCTGCAGAGCACGAGGCCGGGGTATTTCGAGATTCCAATCAAAGACGGTCGCTGAAGATGAGCAAGATTTGAAGCGAGCGGAGAACAACAGAGGACGAAGAGAAAGAAGACCAAACAGATGATTCCAAACAGAGAAAGAAGCGAGAAGCAGGTTCGAGATCGCGAGCGTCGTACTCCGTACTAGTAGCGACAAAGAAGTCGGAAACGAGGGACAATGGGAGGTGGTAGTATGGAGACGTCGCAGAGGAGGTCGAAGAGACGTCGCGATGCGATGACTATGCGATGCGACAGAAGGTAAGGCACGCGCAGAGGATCACATGGATCTCGCGACGGGACGTCTGTACTCGTAGTATGAAGCGGAGCACACACGAGAGGGACTCAGTCGGGGGGGGGTGTTCGTCCACGATGGAGTCGGTCATGGCGGATAGATGGATCGATCGATCGATTGATCAATGGAATGGATTGATGGGTCGTGCTCGGGCTGTCGGAAGCGGACTAGCGCGCTCTCCCTAGCGTGCACCCGCGCCGCCGCCACAGCCAAGACTCTGCGCACGTGATTGGAGGACCAGATGGAGGATGGAATGGATTATGGAACAGAGTTGATGAAATGGATTGATGGATCGATTGATTGATTGGTTGATTGATTGATTGATTGATTGATCAATTCATATGTATGATCCCTTGATCCCCTCGTCGCCCAGCATCATTGAATCTTCTTCATTCTTTTCGAGTGCAACCCCGCAATTCAAGTTCAACTCGCCGTGACTGGAAGGCGCCGGCTCTCCACTCGTACCTGCCGCTGCCTGGGCCGAACCAGCTGCAGGTCAGGGCAGGAGCTCCCCCTCGAGACCCGCGCCCGCAACTTCCCAAGCTCAAGTCCAATAGGCCACCTCGGAAGGTCCATCCATTGATCAATTGAGTCCACATCAGTGATCAGTGCCTGCCGCATGTCGGGACCCCCTGAAACATTGAACTTTACTAGCACTACTCCGTACGGAGCAGTACTAGTACTCCGTAGTAGTACTCGTAACCCGCCGGCCCGGGATACCTCCACGCGCCCCTCCATCTGCATAGAAAAGCTTGTACGGAGTACTAAGTGCGGAGTATTGAGATTCATTGATCAATTCGCCCGGGCCGGCGGGGGCTGTGGGGTCGGGTTAAAGCTGCGCGCCCCCTTCCGCTCGAGCTCCCCGCAAAATACTCCGTACGTGCCGACAACTGCATCTCAATTGGGTGGAATTGATCGAGTCTGCCGACGATAGCCCTGGAGTCTTAGTCATCCATGGACAGACCTCAGTCTGATCTTCCTTCTCTCCTTCCATCCTCCTCATCCCCTATCCGTTCTCCCGAGTCCTTAGTACTCCCTACTACCTCTCTTACTGTCTCGGACTCCTAACACACCAACTTCGATTGATATCCCGCCTTCCACCCTTTTACAATTGGATTCAGCTCCACGCGATTGCCTCATGTCCCATTTCTCGAGGCATTCACCCCCCTCACCCTCATCGGCCCCCGACTTACATACTGGTACAGAGCCCGCGCAGAAGCTCGGCGGGCAGCGAAGCCTCAAAGACCCCCTACTGGTATTCGCCCTCGCAGTCCTCCCAGGGGAACCAGCCCTGCACGCGCCCCTCTCCTCATCCCTGTCCCAAGCGCTCAGCCTCCTCGCGTCCAGGTGCCCTCATGCACGGATATCCGGCACTTTCCCCTCGCCAACGCTGCCAAGGCGGCTCCCGGGCGATCATGACTCAGATGCACTTCTCCGAGTCGACGTCTGACAGGCCGAAGAATCGTCTGCCGGCCTTTAGTACGGACTAGCATCAACAGCTCAGCTTCTGGAACATCTACTACTACTACTAACTTTCCGTATATCTTGCGCTCATAGTACTACTGATCTTGTGCTCGTCGCCGTTTGCTTCCGTGAGGCATTTCTTGCTTCATGACCAACGCATCAGAGCAGGCAAGCAGGCAGGCAGGCAAGCAGGCAAGCAGGCAAGCAGGCAAGCAGGCAAGCAGGCAAGCAGGCAGGCAGGCAGGCAGGCAGGCAGGCAGGCAGGCAGGCAGGCAGGCAAACACATGGCTCAACGCCACCGCGCTTTTCTTGCTTTTGTATTGATCTACCATGCGAGACATGGCTTGGACGGCAACCCGTGCTATGCAGATCTCACAAAGTCTCCCCTAAACAAGGCCCCCCCTCCTCCTCCCCCTTCCATCCCGTAACGGGAGATGTCCCGTCCAAATCATCCCCGCTGCCCATATATCGTGCGTGAAATAGCTGCTACATGTATGTACCTTTTCTCCCCTCCATCCTCCAGTCCATCACCCCAGAGGGCTTTCCATCCCGTCCTTCCTTTTTTCCAAGCCGGTGGGACACGTAGATCCATTACGCTTTGCCCCCCTTCCCACCTTCATATCGTCATCGTCATGTCCATACATCATTTCGAGACGAGCAAAGAAATCCCCTTCCACCCCTGAGGCACATCTTTTGTTTTCGTTACCGAAACCACCTGTCTAAGCTAATCTCGTCACCCGCGGCCACTTGGCCTGCGCCGCCTTTTTGAACGCCTCCGTCTCCTTACTCCTCCAGCTCTTCAGCGTCTCCACCACCTCGACCGCGTCGCTGAACGTCAGCTTCTCGTGCTCTAGCAGCCCGGCAGCCTCCTTCCCGCACTGCTCCTTGTCGCCTCCTATCGACACCCTCGCCCTCAGCGCGGCGAGGAGGTGCCGAGGGCTGGGCTTGTTGCTCGTCTCGAACTCCTCGATGTACTTGCTCAGCTCCGCCGTCTGGTCGAGGGGCTTGAACTCGGCTTTCAGGCTCTCCACCATCTTGGGCGTGAGATCCGAGGCGCTCGTGTTGAGCATGTGCCTGAAGGCGACGACCTGCTCGTGCACTCTGGGGCTCTCGGCGTCGAGCTCCAGAGAGCGGTTCAGACAGCCCAGCGCAAGCGCGTATTTTTCTGCCGAATAGTTAGTAATGCCGGCCTCCCGACTGTCTTGTCCCCTATCAAAGGCCAATAAATCGAACCGGGGACTTACGACGGCGCATAAAAACCTCGAAACCGGCGAGCTGGGCCTCGATACTCTTCGGGCTGGCTTGCAGCATCGGCGTCAGGAACTTCATCGCGGCTCCCAGCGGATCCGTCGTGGCCGCTAGCGTGAGGCCCAGAGGGTCCTCGTCCTTCTTCTTCGTCTCCCCCTGGGCGGCCTTGTTCGGGTCCTGCTTGGCTTGCTTCTCGGCCGCCTCGCGCTCCAGACGCTGGAGCTCCTTCCTGGCCTTCTTCGCCGCCTTCTTCCTCGCCGCGGCCTCCTCCTCGTCCTCCTCGGCGCCGTTGACGCCGTTCGTCGCCGGCTTGTCGGCCATCTTGAGGTAGATCTTGATGGCGTTGAGGGCCGCTCGCGTGTAGAAGGGATGATCCCGGATGTGGTCCTCCCAGCGGACCATATCCACGTAGGCTCGGATCTGCCCCTTGCGCAGCGAGAAGCTGTGGAAGTCGAACTGGTCCTCCTGCCACGTCTCGAAGATGTTGTCGATGGCGTGGAAGCGCTTGAGGGCGAGCCCGATGTTGCCCTGTCGGGCGTACGATTCTCCGTCCTCCGTCAAGTACCAGACACACTGCATGTCCAGGAGATCGGCGAGCGGGCCCCCAACGGTCTCGGCTCGGGTGAAGAGGCCGACGGTCTTGATCGCCTTGTCGCTCTCGTTGTTGCGCAGCTGATACTTTGCGGCTTTGCTGTTGATGTACCGGTCCTTAATGTCGAGCTTGCGTGCCGTGTCCATCATCTCCGAAGCCCCCTGGATATCGCCCGCGTGCTTCAGTATTCTAGCTTTGGTCATGTGGAAATCAACGTCCTTTGCGTCTTTTTCTATCGCCCTGTCGATGTACTCCGTGGCTTTTGTGAGGTCGCGGCTGAGATGGTAGTTGTAGTGCTGAGCCAGGAAGTACAGCCCGGCGGCCTCCGCACCCTTTGGAGAGTCCTCGTTGATGGATTCGAGGTACTTGTGGGCCAGTTGTTCTAGTGTGTCCTTCTTGAAAGAGTCTGAGTAGAGGTGCTTCAGGTTGGCGAATGTGGATGGGACGCCCCTGTTCAGGGTGGACATCAGATACTCCTCGGCGGCCGTTGCGAACACATCACCTGCCACGCATGTCAGTCAGTAAGCTGAACTCCAAAGAGATCATGGACCCATCAAGACCACATGCTTGAGATGCAGACTGCAGCCTTCTGACTTACCCGTCAAGAAGTTCAGGGGGAGACGCCTGGCGGCATCACAGCGAGAATATCTCTTCGCATACTCGTCGTAGATGGCCTTTCGGGCCTCGGTTTCGGCGGCGGGGATCTCCAGAGCCTGCTCCAGCTTCTCATAGTAAGCGGTGTGCTCCAGATTGCGTTCGAGGAGGGCCCTGTAGGCCTTGGCGGCGTCTTCGTTCCGGCCAAGCTTCAGGAGGTAGTCGGCTCGGCACTCCATGACGGCCAGGCGGTCCAGGTTGTTCTTGGCCGCAGATTGCAGGTGGTCCAAGGCTCGTTGGTAGTCGCCCTGCTCGGCGATGAGCGAATTCTTGTACATGACGGCCTCGGAGTGCTCCACGTCGGTCCGCAACGGCGTGTTCTTGAGCGTCCCCTCGTAGGTGTTGAGGACATTCTCGGCCTCGGCGAGATTGCCCGACAGGTGGTGCGCGATGGCGAGGGCGGTCCAGCTCTGGCGCAGCCCGGGCTTCGCCTGCAGCATCGCCGTCCTGCTCTGGACGTATCCCTGGTAGTCGCGCATCTGCACTTGGAGGACGGCGAGATCGCGCTGGATCTGGGCGGACCCGGGGTCGAGCTTGAGCGCGAACTTGTAGGCCTTGATGGCCTCCTCAAAGTTCTTGTTCGCCCGGTACAGCAGTCCGTAGACGTGCCAGCAGATGTGCGACTTCATGTCGGCCGTCAGGGCCTCCTTGCCGAGGGCGAAAGCCTCCTCCGTCTTGCCTTGGCTGTTGAGGATCAGCGCCTTCATGGCCATGGTGTCGCCATGCTTGGGGTGCTTCTTGAGGATGAGGTCGGCGGTCTTGAGGCCGCGCTTGTACTGCTTGTCCTCATAGCTGCGGATGATGGTTCTGAACTGCGCCGATTCCTTGGGGGGGAGAGGCTGCGGCATTGTGAAGATTGGGGGTCGGGCGGCCGACGGACTCGCGGGGATAGAAGGCCGTGGAGGATTTCGGCTCGCGTTCGAAGGAATGGAGATGGCGCGCTGACACGATTCAGATGTCGTCAATCAGGAACCCTGCGGGGATAGTACTCCGTGGTGGCCCACAGCTTCGTCTGCGTTGCTGTTGATTCGTGCGAAAGCAACCCGGGGTCTCGGCCGAATCCGTGATCCAAAGAGAAAGAAACCAAACTCTATAATCCTGCAAATTGTCTAGGAATTCGAAAATAAAAAGAACGCCCCAGTCTCACCGCGCAAGAGCCGTGTGCCTCGTCCGTCGCCTGGGCCGTGTGTGGATGACGAGAAAGAGAGCAGGCATCGAGCGTTTGAAGCCAGAAATCGTCTACTGCATGTGGCATGAACCAGAGCTCGCTTGCTGGCGACTCATCGGATTTTCAGTTGTTCCAGAATTATGGGGCCCCTGAGACCTGCCCCGCGACTTCGCCCCACTTTGGCAGCTTCAGCTCTCGATGTTGAAGTTGAAGACGGCTTCTCCATTCCATTACACGGATGATCATTTATCAAGGCAGAACTCATAGGCAGTCGTCTCCTCGTGGTCATGGTTTTTGTACAATTCCTCGAGCTCATATACAGATAGTTTACGGAGTATGGAAGAGATGAGATATATACAGTACGGAGCACGGATAGTAGTATGTGCATACAGAGCTTGGCGCTCGTTGTGTCTTCCGGATCCTCCTTCTTTTGCCTCTAATTCCTGTCGAAGCCAGGCATCGTCAATTCTTGGCAGATGCGTGGGACTTGGCGTCTTGACCCCTTTGCCACTGGTCAAAAGCAGCCTCCCATCCCTGTGCCGACGGCCCGCACCTTTCCTGCACGACCTCCCATGTCCGCGACCGGATGATGTTCTCCACGCTTCTCTCTTGCCTCATCAACAGCGCCAAAGTCTGTGTCCGCGCCTCTCGCGGGAAAAACCTGCCCGAGTACGGGTCTAATCGCTCGTCGACGATCCTGTTGCGGTCCTTCTCCTTCTCGAGCTCTCGGACCGCCGCCTCTGGATCGTCTGGGTCGGGACTTGTCGCCACAAGCCCGCAGTAGTTGAGGACCTCGGTCCTCATCTTCCATGACGGGAAGAGCACTTTCTCCTTGAAGGAACCGCAGGCGTTGGGGTCTATGAGGTCTGAAGAGGGTCTCGGGGTGCGTCGCGAGGTCGAGGCCGGGTCGAATCCGACCTCGGCGGGTGTCACGAGAGCATTGAGGTTCTGGGAAATGGAGTCGTCGATCGTTGACCGGGACAGTCTCAGGAAATCTGGGTCAGGTCAGAACACAGCTCTGTCAATGGTAATCCACGATTGCGGGACGGTGAAGGGGAGAGAGAAATGGGGGGTATGAACAGATCAATGTGGGGGTGAGAACAAAACCATTGAAGGGAATGAGAGAAGACGGACCACGGAGAGTTCCGAAAGAGAAGCAGAACTGCGGCGTCAAGTTCGGTCTGTGTTGCGGCCGATTCATGATCCGTTGTCGCTGCTGGGAGCCGTCGCCCGAAGCTTCCGGAGCTTCCTGTACTGCACCGGCACTTTTCCAGATTAGTCCGGCCAGGTTGAAGAGCAAACGGCAGGGCTGTCGTTGGGAATGCTGTTGGTTGGACTGCGAGGATCTTCTGAAGCTCGTGGGCGAGAGCGGCGATGCTTAAGCCGGGTTTTGCGTGCAGCCGGAACGAGTTGCGCTGCACCGATGACGTCGAGTGAGATTATAGTCGCAGCTCCATCTCAAGCGAGTACAGGGTAGGAAGACCTGAGCCACCTCACATATGCTCAATATTGACTGCGCCACAGCATCTGCCACGTGCTCCTGCTCCTCTTTGCACCAGTGGCATTTTGCGCTTTAAATTCAGTTGATTTCTCACCACTGCATGTCTCGGCAGTTCTACTAGTACTCTGTAGTGCGATCAACAGGTTGTTGGGGTTTTCGGAGTACCGGTAGCAGCTCGGAGATTGGGGACCTTCCAGCGCTAGAGGCGTCCACGGGTCGCCCTACGAGCACCACATACATACTATATGCGCCAGGTGACCAGAGGCCAACGAGAACGGCTAAAGTCATGAGCCACCGCCTCGAATTCTAAACGTGCGGAGCCCCGCATTGCCGGAATTCGGTCTGACCCTCCGATGGGCAAGCGGCCTCTCTGCGCGGGAGACCCACAGCGTCTCACTTGAGTTTCACCGAGCCCCGAGGGGTCGTTCGGCGCTGCTGAAATCACTCGCACATACTACTACTATGTGTGTACGACTCCGTAACCTTCAGCGACATTGCGGTCCCAGCAATATGCGCAGTCATGAGAATCGGCTCTATATCCTGGGAATTCCATCTTCAGCATCCAATGTCAAGGGTTCGCTTCGTCAAGGCTGAGCAGCCGCTTGGATCCAATGGACCAATTATCAAATAAGGCGAACCCGAATACGAGTTCCGACGACGGGATTTGGGAGGCTTACTCGTACTCGTACTGTTCAAATGCGCTCTTTTCAAGTTCTTAGTCAGACCCTTGCAGAGGCCCCGTGCCTGAACCAATCCGCCAATCAGCGCGGCGGACGTTTCCCTGGCAAAGTTCCGAAGCTGAATTCATTGATCCATTGAGATAACAAGTTGGCACTGAGAGACTCGGTGCCCATCCGCGGTGGTTCTCTGCAGCTTGGTACGGAGTACAGGTGGTAGAGAAGGAAATTGTAAAGATTGATGCTGTACGGAGGAGTTGTGAAGATATAGTGTTGCTTGAAGAGGAGGCTGTTCGGTCGTCAGTGGGGGATGCACGTAGGGACCCGGGAAAGACATCCAACATGACGGGGGAGGCTTGTCAGCTGCCCAAAATTTGGTAGCCCGCCCATCTGGATGCACGCGCAAGCAGGTTCCTTGCATGTACCGCCCCCCTCTCGCCTACTACCAACAACCCGCCGCGCGCCTGGAAGGAACGCCGCCATCGAGGGCGCAGCGAAATGAACTCAGCGCCTGCCGAAAATTCATATGCGATGTATGGAGTACGGAGTACAGGGTAGCCCTAGACGGAGATCGACAGTTGACCCGTGCATATGTTTCATTCCAACGTCCATACAACATATTCCGACCCTCGTCCTCCATCTTCCTCCCATCCATCCGCTCCCCGTCCAGCACTTCTCCAGAAGTCCTCCTCGCGCTTGTTTCGACCATCCATTCCTTATTGCGCGCCTCTTGTCATTGATTTGGATAGCTGCGTGGCACAACAGCACTGCTCGGCTCCGTTTGACTCGTCATCTCCCGCCGCGGCACATCGCCATCCTCTCGTCGGCGCCTCGTTCTCGATTTCTCATATTTCCGCTGCGGACCACGCCTTCGAATCCCCTCGTCGCCGATCTCCAACTTTTTGTCTATCCTTCAAGCGGCCTCCTGTTTTCTCATAGTATCCTGCACTGTGCCCATCGAAATCTTTCGACGAATCCTTCCGACGAAACCACCCGCGATATCCGCCATCATGTCCTCCGCTGAGCCTCCTGCGAGCAACGGAACATGGGGCGCCTTTCTCAAGGTAGGTCGCTTCTCCATCGCCTCAGTGGAAGCCCATCAGGGCCATCACCGGGAGAACCCAGAGCTCACCACGATCATCGCGGACAGTCCATTGCGTCTTTTAGCGGCGATCTCTCCTCCCTGACCGCCCCGCCCTTCATCCTCTCGTCTCAGTCCCTTACCGAATTCTCCTCTTACTGGGCCACGCATCCCAACCTCCTCGTCGCCCCCGCCGCCGAGACCGATCCGGCCAAGCGGGCCATGCTCGTCTTGAAGTGGTTCGTCTCGACGCTCAAGCACCAGTACGCCAGCCGGAGCGAGCAGTTCGGAAACGAGAAGAAGCCCTTGAACCCGTTCCTTGGAGAGCTCTTCTTGGGCTCGTGGAACGACGACGCCGGCAAGACGACCCTCATCTCCGAGCAGGTCAGCCACCACCCGCCCGCGACTGCCTACTGCATACGCAACGACAAGACGGGCATGCAGCTCGAGGGCTACAACGCGCAGAAGGCGACGTTCAAGAGCACCATCATCATCAAACAGCTCGGCCACGCCGTCCTCACCATCCCCGTCGGCTCCGGCGACGACGCCCAGCTCGAGCGATACCTCATCACCCTGCCCTCCCTGCACATCGAAGGCCTCCTCTTCGGCGCGCCCTTCATCGAGCTCGACGGGTCTAGCTACATCATCAGCTCGAGTGGCTTCACCGCCAAGATCGACTACAGCGGCAAGGGCTGGCTATCCGGCAAGAAGAACACGGTCATCGCGACGCTGCACCCCACCGGCAACGACAAGGAGGTCCTGTACAACGTCACCGGGCAGTGGACCAAGGAGTTCGAGATCTACGAGGGCCCGGCCAAGAAGAACTCCAAGGCGACGCTCGTCTCCCAGTACGACACCGTGGCCACGCCGCAGACGAGCCTGGACATCGCCCTGTTCGACGCGCAGCACCCCCTCGAGTCCCGCCGGGCGTGGTCAAAGGTCGCCGAGGCCATCCAGAAGGGCGACATGGAGACCGTTTCGGTCGAGAAGACAAAAATCGAGGTGGCCCAGCGCAACAAGCGCTCACAAGAGAAGAGCGAGTCCAAGACGTGGGAGAGGCGGTACTTCAATCTCGTCGAGGGCGAGGACGAGACGCTCGAGAGTTTAGCGGACGCCGTCGGGCTGCCGCTCGACGGGGACAGGGACAAGACGGGAGGCCTGTGGAGGTTTTGCGCGGAGAAGGCGGCCAAGGCGGAGGCTGAGGTCTTGGCGGCCGAAGAGATTGCTACACTTAAGAAAGAGCTTCTAGGGCAATAGCGAGTTCCTTTTTTTTTTCTTTTTTTTCCCCTCTTTTAGAATAGAGAGTGCAGTTCAAGAGGCAGCACCAGCATCATTGAGCAGTTCACATCGTGCGGATTTGTGTAGAATTCTGTAGAAGATGCTAAAATATTACGATACTGTCTGAGGCTCGAATTTGTTAGAGCGCTTTGATTGTCGGGGCCCACAAGAGGCTCTCATAACCACAAGGATTTCTGTTCTCACAGAACAGAATGTGGAGTTGGAAGATAGCACCTAAATGCAACATGGCAATTTCGAAACTCGCACTCGCCCGTTGCAGTAGATGGATTATAAGACACTTGAGAACCGAAACGTCGAGAACCGAAACGCGCGATTTCTTGCAAGCATCAAGTCAATGCAACTCCGAACAGCCTGTTTGAAGGAAAGGGCCAAGAGCCATAGTATTCGGCCTTCCCCCATATTCCTTATTGGCCTAGACGATGTCTTTTACCGTTCATCTCAGGGGCTCCGTTGTCCCCAAACTTCGAAAGCAATTCCTCAGCCCGGTCGCCCTACTTTGCCGCTGCAGCTTGGTATTCGGTCCATTCGACAAGAGATCGAGTCTGAGAATTTTTTTTCTCTCTTTTCTCAAAAAAAAAAAAAGGTCTACAAGGTGGGTTTTTTTATTCCTCCCTTCTTGAACGAAGACTGGTTACAGCTGGTTGGCGCAGTTGAAGTCGACGAGAGCCTGGGCGACACGCCCGGACATGGTCTTCTCGCCCTCACGGACCCAGACACGAGGCTGCTCGTTTGTTAGCGGGGGATGCCAATAAGAAAGGAGACGGCGAGAGGGGAACTTGATGATGCAAAAAGGCTTGGAAAAGAAAGGGAGGGGGCAAACTCACGTCGAAGAACTTCTTGTTGGGCTTGTCCTCGCCATCGGGGTTGCCGATGGTGCTCATGAGGTAGTCCTTCTTGTTGAGGACGTAGTCTCGGATGCCGCAGAGGTAGGCGTACTGCATGTCGGTGTCCATGTTGACCTTGACGACGCCGAAGCTGATGGCGTCGAGGTACTCCTGCTTGGAGGAGCCGGAGCCGCCGTGGAAGACGAAGAAGACGGGCTTGTCGAGCTTGCTGGAGGTGGCCTCCTTGACGAAGGCCTGGTGCTTGCCGAGGAGCTCCG
The DNA here is from genome assembly GCA_003055955.1 of Escovopsis sp. AC. Taxonomy (NCBI): domain Eukaryota; kingdom Fungi; phylum Ascomycota; class Sordariomycetes; order Hypocreales; family Hypocreaceae; genus Escovopsis; species Escovopsis sp. AC. The sequence goes on along the minus strand of NQYS01000001.1, from coordinate 4,348,388 downwards.
GGTGGAGCTTGACGTTGCCGGGCTTGTAGACGCCGTGGACGTTGCCGAAGCCGGCGGCGATGGAGAAGAAGGGGGAGATGGGGGAGAGGGTGTTGTAGATGTTGAGGATGTCCTCGGGTTGGGTGTAGAGGGAGGCGTTGTCGACGTCCTCGTTGTTGACGCCGTCCTCCTCGCCGCCGGTGATGCCGATCTCCATCTCGAGCCACTGCTTCATGGGCGCGGCGCGCTTGAGGTACTTGGCGGTGGTCTCGACGTTCCAGTCGACGGGCTCCTCGGAGAGGTCGATCATGTGCGAGCTGAAGAGGGGCTCGCCGTGGACCTTGAAGTAGGCCTCGTCGGCGTCGAGCATGCCGTCGAGCCAGGGGAGGAGCTTCTTGGCGCAGTGGTCGGTGTGCAGGACGACGGGGACGCCGTAGATGGTGGCGATCCATCGGATGTAGTTGGCACCGGCGATGGCGCCGGCGATGGAGGCGGCCTGGTCCTTGTTGTCGACGCCCTGTGGATCGGGAGAGCACGGTCAGCGATCGCTTTTCCCAAACGACGCAGAGGTTAAAGCAAGGAAGAGAATGGTGGTTACCTTGCCGGCGAAGTAGGCGGCACCGCCCTGAGACATTTGCAGGACGATGGGGGACTTGGAGTCGCGGGCGGCCTCGAGAGCGGCCACGACGGTGGAGGAGGAGGTGACGTTCTATGTAGACTCGTGAGCCACAGCACTCTATGAATTCCTAGCTTGAAGGGGAGTTCCTCGACGCGAAGCCGGCGATCAACGTACAATGGCAGGGATGGCGAATTTGTGCTCGCGAGCGTACTCGAAGAGCCGGAGAACGTCGTCGCCAACGATGACACCCGCCTTGCGGCTCAAAACATCGGTAGCGCCCATGATTGCGGAGTTTCGGCAGACGACGAGTGTTGAGAATAGGATGTAGGTAACCTGCGCTTAGCTGCGAGTGAGAAGCAAGAGAATAATAGGTCAGTGAGGACCGCGTGAATAGGTAGGGAATGGATGCTGGGTGTTGGGAGGATGGAACACGAGGGACGAGGCCGAAGACGCGGGGTTTTTCAGGCAAAGCGAATTCGAGCGGGAGCGGTTATCGATAGTGGGCGCAATGGTGGGATGGAGTCAGAGACTCGGAGGGGTCGCTGCATGGATCAAGGATGAGACGATTGAGACAATTGGCGAACCAGAGCACCTGCAGGGTGAGAAGCAGCGCCGGAAGTCGGCCGAGTCTTATCTTGAGGTGGTCGAATGCAGTTGATCTGCGATGAGACCCATTTGACTGATGTATGACTCAGGCTAAGAGCCCCTCGCTCGCGATTTGAGAACTCGATTCTCGCTTCAATCGATGTTTGCGATGCTGCAAGGGCTGGTGGAGGGTTACGGCCAGGGTTACGGCCAGGGTTAGGGTTATATTGGAGGCCACTTACATTGACAGAGTTGGCTCGTACGGCTCGGACTCGGAAGACAACTTCGCTGCAGCCTGGTCTCGAGGAGATTGGATCCAACAATTCATGCAAAAGTAAACGGCAGGAGGCGAGAATATGTAAATACCATTTAACAATCAATATCAACATCTACGAGTAGAGCTTCGGCATTGAAGAACGCGGATCCTCGGGAAGACGAGAGCTTGGACGAATCAAACAAAGCCCTCGTGACCTCATCCCGGACGCAGTCCCCGAGCCTCCCCTTTGGTGGCGAGCTCCCCCCCAATCATAACATCCATGTCTCCCCTTGCCCGACCTGCCTCTTACCCAATTTGTTTTCGCAGCTGAACCCGCTCGCGGGAACATACGGAACGCCGCGGAGACGAGGAGGAGCCGAGGCCCATTCACCCGGCTCCGATCCATCACGGAGCACGAGAGGCGCGATGCGAGTGTACCCGTCTAATGCCGTCGAATGCCGCCCGACCGGGTCCCGAATCACAGGCAACCGGTAAGGATGTATCAATGCACTTACTGACCTCTGCCGGTGCGGGTATCCGAGGAGTTGAAAACATAGTATGTACCGGTATCCATGCTAGCATTGGGCCTCAGAAGCATCGTCGAGAATACATCAACACGCAATCCAGCTCAGCACAGCTTGGCATCAAACTCCAACGCCATCCAGACGTCCACGTTCGAAGCCGCTCCTCCGGCCTGCCACTTGTGCCACGGGTACTCCAGCGTCCCGTCCGGCCGCTTGACCGCCTTGTCGCACGAGTCCCTCTCCCACATGCCTCCCTGCTCCTCGAGTGGCTTCAGGGCGCGGATCTCGAATCCGGTGGGCGGGAGGGCCTTGGCCTCCTCAATGGTCATGCCGTCAGGCTCGTCCTTGACGGCCCACATCCCGCCGTCCTTGGTCCCGTTGGAGAGGCAGATGTGCGTCTCGCCGAAGAGGTCGTAGCGGTGGTTGTGAATGCCGCAGTCGACCTTGTTGCCTGTGTCGGGCGTCAGCCGGGTTTTTTTTTTTTTTTTTTTT